>CM051262.1:72195162-72477662 GCA_027921565.1 Artemia sinica
TCAGATGTGTCCCGTGTCTAAAGGGTTGAAAAAAGCATATTTACAATGTTTTTATCATTTAGAATTAGTCCCATATATATATATATATATATATATATATATATATATATATATATATATATATATATATATATATATATATATATATATATATATATATATATATATATATATATATATATGTTACTGTGAATGTTCGAAATCTGGTTAATATCGACAGTCACTGGAGAGTGTTCAAAATTCCTATGATGGTAAAAGTTAGGTTAGATTACGTTGGTTTAGGTTAGGTTAAATTTGGTTCTAAATATCAGAAATGGGTTAAAAACCTAACCTAAGCTACCCTAATCCAATCTAACCTCACCAAACCTAATCTATTCTAACCTAACCTGTCATCATCAAGCCTTGCATTAAATTGAAAAAATTGACTGACAACGCTAACTAAATCCAAGGAGAAAAAAAAAGTATTTCGGACATTCACCGGTGAATGTCAACATTCACCAATTGCGGACATTCACGTTAAAATGTATAAAAAAACAGCTGAGCCAGAATGCCATAAACCAGGTTTTATTTCATCTGTTAATAACTTAATAACTGTTGATTCTTGTTTTCAACACAATAAGCATTTATCTGGAAAGTTTGCCATTTTCTGGAATGTTTGTCTGGACAGACATTTTTTTGGAAGAAAGGCATAAACCCGAACCCCACCTTCTATTGCTTGAACATAATATCTTAGATATACAGATTGTAAATGTAAGAATATCTCTTCTGCATTTCTAGGACTAGTAAAATGTCAATTTCTACTTGTTTTGTTAAATTTAAGCTAGAAAACACGATTTCTATTTAATGACAAAGCTGCTCAAGTTAGGGATATACTAACTCAATAATTACTCAATAAATCAGATGACTCAAATAACTCAGAGATAACAACTCAATAATTAATCAATAAATCATATAACTCAAATAACTGAAGTTACGCTGCCTTGAGCATAAGCATATCCAATAAATAGTTTAAAGACGATTAGTAAATTTTAATTTTGGAAAGTATTTTTGTTATTTTGCTAATAAACTTCCAAAATGAGTGGTCACTTGCCAGATTCATAAACTAAAAAGTAACAAGGAGCCTTATTTCAGCTCTCATTCACAGTCATTGATTAAAACTGAAGTGTTGTGATGGTCAAAATTTTGTATCTTTGGTTTTATTTTAGTGAAAATTCATCGCTAGTTGGTGCTAACGCGTCTCTGAGTTCGTGTGACAACGAAACTCCAGACAGTGGTGTTGCATCGGGCATCGAAGTCTCGAACATTGATAGCTCCTTTGCCATAACTCCGAAGAGAAAGCAAGTATCTTATAACTCGGATACGACCAAACACATCTCGTTTTTTCTTCTTTCTTGCACTTGCACTTGAAAATGGGGTTGTGTGTCAACAATTTATCTGATAGGCTACTTAGGAAACAATATAATTTATTTAAAAATACATACAAAAACATAAGATGCAACCCCTAAAAAGGCTCCATGGCATGTAAAAGTGGAGTGGCGACACACAGGGTGGCGGACGTGGTCAGTTTAATTTGCGTAACCCCATTATCGCTATTTTGGCTATCTGTCTCGAATTTGAACATTCTGTTTAAAATTTGAGACCACCTATCTCAACCTAGTGTAGCGAGGAGTTATGATTTTATTCAAGAAAGAGTTGTTTCGTTGAAAGAGTGGAAAAGACCTACGATTAGTCAAAAGTGACGATCACTTTCATCCAATCAGAGGTCATTCCACGCTTTTGTTGCTTCAAATTTGATACGGATACTACAGTTTCTAATACACCCCATACTTAATCATGCGCAAGACAGTGTGCAAGCACATTGGTCCAGAATGACCACACTGGGAAGTTCCGATTTTTAAACTGAACCTGATGCGTTTGAACCACGTTTGCCACCCCGACCATTCAGAAACCCTAAACAAAAATTTGACCGTTGAAACGTTTCTTCGTAGAACGTTTAAACGTTTCTTCGTCTTGTCTTTACATGACTGTGTCGAGAAATCCACAAGACCCACCTAAAAGACATACAATTACCTACACACTCCTTTTGGTAAACATTAAGACGACCTGTTCCCTACGCCAGCTGCACTGACATGTGAAGCATTCAAGCATATCTAGTGACACTGAGAAAGATATGAACAATAGGTTCATTATAATTACTTATGCTGCTTATGTCACTTCTCAAAATTTGCCTGGAGGACGCTAAAATAAGTGCGAGGGGGGGGGGGTACTTTAAAACATTTTTTTCCATTACCGTTTATACCGGCTTGGATGATGACTACACCGTTTTCCATGAAAGTTTCATGGAAAACGATGGAAGTAAGAAAGAAAGAAAGAAAGAGGGAGAGAAAGAGAGATAGATGGAGAACTCAAATAATAAATGCATAAAAAAAGATAAAATGCTCAGCATTTCTAAGCTTTTTTTTGTTCCTCTCAATAAATCTATTATGTTCTGGATAATCGAAGATACTCACGGGAAATTTAATTATCAAATCATACAAAGGGGGACAAAATCAAATTACTAAAAACTATTCAGAAATACAGCAATCTGTTGCTTCAAAAGCGAAACAAGGATAGAGAATGACAGAGAAAGATATTTACCAAAGGTTCATTTGTTTTTTCAATCCGAACAATTTTAATTCCGTCATCAAGAAGTATTGGGGAATGGCTAGGCTGTGGCGTTACTGTGAGGTGATCTTTCAGCGATGGCGTCGAACTACTTCCGACGTCTACACTAAAGTCATTTTCTGATGGCGGCGGCAAGGCAACACGTTCGGCAATTTTATCATGGGCGTAAATTAAACCTTCTACTTCAAATCGGCTTAAAATATCCATTAATTCTATTGCTTCGGTCTGACTCGAATCTTGCAAAGATGTTATGCACTATAAAATAAGTTAATAAATGAATTAATTAGTTTATTAAAGTTCAAATGAACACAATTTTTTTTTTGTGTGTAACTCACTAACTAATTTCGATATCAAGCCATAAAAATCGAAACACGTTTTCTCTTATCGAAACACTCGACTCTTTTCACCTATCAAAGTACGAGATACTCCTAGGTCACTCCTTGTCGATTAGTTTTGATTTGATTTCTCAGCTTACTTTTATTCTGCAGATGACCCCATTTTTTAAGTGATTTTAAAAAAGATTTCAACAATGTGTCTAAGCTTTTATTTGTAACATCTATATTTTCGACGCAACACCTTAAGTTAGGTCGTTTTTTTTTCAAGACCACACTGCCTTTCTACGAACAAATAAACGTTCAAATGGGGATAAGTCCACTTATTAGACAGTGAAAACAGATACGAAAAGTCTGGATATTTCGATCACATATACAGCGGTCAGCAGAAATACCCTTGTATCTGTTTTCACTGTCTAATAGATCTGTTTTCACTGTCTTATCCCCATTTGAACGTTTATTTAATCGCAAGGCCGTACCCAGAGGGGGGTTTGAACCCCCACCCCGAAATGGTTGTTTGACTCGTAAAAACGTAACAAAAATAGATATAAACAAATTTTGTACGCATTTTGAGTTTTTTTGTGTACCCCCCCCCCCAAAAAAAAATCTTTGAGTAAAACACCCTCCGAAAAAAAAAATCCTGGGTACGGCCTTGTTTATTCGCCATCTATAAATTTGGTTTTTCGCACAAGCACCAAGGGACCGAGCTTTGCTCGATGAGAGGGAAAACCTTTTTTAAACACCTTCACAAAACCATTTTTAATTTTATTTTTATAATTTTTACAATTTTATTTTTATAATTTTAATTTTATTTGTTTCTTTTATTCATTTATTAATCTTTTATTCATTTATGTATTTGTTTCATTAATTTCATTTTATTTGTTTTTTGCTCTAGAAAGTACCTTGTGACGTCATTCATATGGACATTTTGTTTTTGAAAAATTAAGGCCCTAAACGAATTTCCCAATAGCCGTGACCTATCGAGATCGTTTTTTTTTCACATGGGGAAATGATAGCATGCCAATTTTCAGACATAATTACAGTGTTGTTTTCGGGAAAACTTTACAGATAAATAAATATACATATGTTCGATTATTGTTGGTTTAATAAGATTGCATTTTAAAAATATTTTCCAAATCCCCTTCAACATCAAAGTAGGTTACGTGGTGTCAAAATATTCCACTCTTATGATTAATGTAACATGAGAGCCTCTCCGGCTGTACTTTGACAAGTTCTGATTCAAAATTTATCTGATATGGTAAAAAAGAAGATATGTTTTGTGAGCAAAAATTAGCGAGAGTATTAAAAGGATTATAAAATAATAAGGCCCCGGTTGCTGATACAGTGGTAATTGAGTTTCTTAAATATGGAATAAGTTACTGAAATAAGTTACTGAAGATTATGAATATGATTTTTGCAAAAAAAGAATTCCCTAGTGATTTTAGGAGAACCTGTATAAGAAAGGTGATAAAAGCAAGTGTGGTAATTATCGAGGCGTTAACCTGGTCTCTGTAGGTAGCAAGTGATTATTGCTATATACGAGAATAACACTGCTGCGGTTTAAGGCTGGAAATAAGGTTAGCAGCTTGTTTTGTATAAAATAAGGAGTTAAGCAGGGTTGTGTTCTATCCCCCTTTATTTGGATCGTTGTAATGGACTTTGTCTTAAGGAGGACAGGAAAGGCAATCGGAGAAACCGGAATCAAATGAGGAGGAAAAACTTTCCTGGATTTAGATTATGCTGATGATTTAAGCAACCTAGATGAAAGTGTGAGCAAAACAAAACAGCTTTTAGAGGTTTCGCGAGTTCAGGGTGCTAGAATAGGTTTGAAATCATAGGCAGCGCGATAGCGCTGCCTAAGTAAAGAACGATGTGGGCACAATGTTTTTTTTCTCTCCATACCCGGTCACTTCGTATCGAAGGAGTTATCGTAGAAACTTCGAAAAGGGCTCATTCGATTGGAAATTGGAGTTGCTAGTGCCCTTTTTAATAGTCGAAAGTGATTAGAGGGCAACTAGCCCCCCCCCCACGCCCATCATTCCCCCAAACACATCTAATCAAAATTTTGAGATAGCCATTTTGTTCAACGTAGTTGATTTCCAGATAGAAAAAATGTTTTTGAGGAGGACACTCCCCCACAACCCTAAGGGCAAGGGTTTTAAGTTATGCCCTGGGGGCATACAAGGTTTTATAGAAGGCGTTGTCGTAGAAACTTCAAAAAAGGCTCATTCGATTGAAAATTCGAAGGGCTAATGCACTTTTTAATAGTCAAAAGTGATTGGAGGGCAACTAGCCCCCCCCCCCCTCGCCCATAATTCCCCCAAAAACATCCAATCAAAATTTTAATATAGCCATTTTTTTCAGCGTAGTTGATTTCCAGATAGAAAACATATTTTTGAGGAGGACACTCCCCCACAACCCTCAGGGCAAGGGTTTTAAGTCATGCCCTGAGGGCATATAAGAACGATGTTGGCACAATGTTTTTTTTTTCTTCCATACCCGGGCACTTTGTATCGAAGGAGTTGTCGTAGAAACTTCGAAAAGGGCTCATTCGATTGGAAATTGGAGTGGCTAGTGCCCTTTTTAATGATCGAAAGTGATAGGAGGGCAACTAGCCCCCCCACGCCCATCATTCCCCCAAACACATCCAATCAAAATTTTGAGATAACCATTTTGTTCAGCGTAGTTGATTTCCAGACAGAAATTATGTTTTTGACGAGGACAGCCCCCCAGAGCCCTCGGGGCAAGGGTTTTAAGTTATGCCCTGGGGGCATATAAGGTTTTTATAGAAGGGGTTGTCTTAGAAACCTCAAAAAATGCTCATTCGATTGGAAATTCAAAGGGCTAGTGCCCGTTTTAATAGTCGAAAGTGATTGGAGAGCAACTAGCCCCCCACGCCCATCATTCCCCCAAACACATCCAATCAAAATTTTGAGATAGACATTTTGTCCAGCGTAGTTGATTTCCAGATAAGAACGATGTTGGCACAATGTATCATTTATTATTTTTTTCCTTTATAGCAGGGCACTTCGTATCGAAGAAGTTGTAGAAACTTCGAAAAGGGCTCATTCAATTGGAAATTGGAGTGGCTTGTGCCCTTTTTAATAGTCGAAAGTGATTGAAAGGCAACTAACACCCCTTCGACGCCCACCATTTCCCGAAACACATCCAATGAAAATTTTGAGATAGCCATTTTGTTCAGCGTAGTTGATTTCCAGATAAAAATTATGTTTTTGAGGACACTCCCCCACTGCCTTCAGGGCAAGGGCTGTAAGTTATGCCCTGGGGGCATATAAGGTTTTTATAGATTTGCACTTTACTAAAAAAAATACAAATGAGTGTGCATTGTCAGTTTAATATACATATACTGATATTTAGTATCAAAATGTTATGTTCTGGCCTTGGGAAGGCATAGGGGTTTTGAGCCCGACTTATGTTAATTTCTGCTCGTTTTGAGTTTGACTCGGTTATTTATTGTAATTTCTGTTCGTTTTGGGTTTCCTTTATTTATCGATGCTGATTTGTGGTAGTTTCACACTTGGTAGATTTTTTATTTTATTTTTGTTCATTTTTGTTTAATTGAGTTCTTTACTTTTCTTTGAAAAACTTATTTTGTACAAAAAGTTTTTTTTTAATTAATTAATGATAAGAAGACTAAGTTACCAAGGCTAGGAATAAGTGAAGATGAAAAGGTGATGTTGGGTAACGAAAAGATTGACCAGGTGGACAGCTCTACTTACCTTGGTAGTACTATTAGTAAAGATTATTATTTTTGATTATTATTAGTGAAGATGTTAAAAGTAGAATAGCCAAGGCTCAGGGTTTTTTTTCACACTTGAAAGAAGTTTGGAAGAATAGGAAGATGTGTCTATAAACCAAGGTAAGAATATGGGAAGCTACAGTGATGACAATGGTCAAATATGGCTCTGAAGCATGGGTGCTCCAAAAAGCGGATGAAGATTTGCTAGGTGGTTTCCAGAGAAATTGCCTTACGGATTGTTTTGGGTACCCGGCTGACTGATCGTATTTCCAACAGTATGCTCTACGAAAAGTGGGGTTCAATCCCGCTTGGTAGGGCTATAATGAGAGAAAGGTTGAGATGGCTAGGGCACGTTCTGCGGATGAAGGATGACAGATTGCCGAAGATTGTCATTTTCGGTCAACTGTTAAGGGCCAAACAGAAAGCAGGTCGTCCGTGGTTGGGATGGGAGGATGTCATAAACAAAGATTAAGGGAAATGGGGACTTCCTGGGAGGGTGCTAAGAGGGAGGCTTTGAATAGACTGCGATGGAGGAGGAGCGTGCGTAGCTGTGTTGACCTCAAGCGGCTTGGTGCTGCGGTGAGTTGTTGTTAGTAGTAGTATGGTAAGTGAAGAATTTTTATTCTATTTTGCATGAACTAATTTTATTTCATGAGCTATTAGCCTAATTAAACTAAAAAGTATAAAAAAAACTTTCAGCAAGACACCACGGCTTTAACATGACCTGTAAATGAGATTTAGCTTTCTTTGCTATTTATTTTCTTTATGAAGTAAATTGGTCATTTAGAAAAAGTCTCCACATACTGATATCAAGGACTAGCGCAAGAGAGATAGAAGGGTCGTTAGCACACCCCAAATTTTGGGGGAGGGGGTTCATATTAAACATTGTTGTCATTGAAAGACAAATTATGTTAATATTAAGAAAAAGCTCTATTTTTCCGAATATTGAAGTAAGAGAAGCCCCTAGATCACTCTTTTTTATTAGCATTAATTAAAAATTTATTGATCACGATAAGGCGTGAATTTTAATCTGATTTTATGACTTCACCTTAGTTCTATAGTTGAAGCATTTCATGCAGTAATTAATTCGAAAAAATACCCAGTCAACAACTAAACTTTAATTTGAGTTATCGACATTTTTTTTTAATTATTATTATTATTTTTGTATTTTATTTATTATTTTTCTTTTAGAACGGATAAGCCATTAAGAAATCATTTCAACACGCGAAAAATAGGGCTGGCGCAAGGAAGAGGGGGATAAGTCATTAACACGTTTCAAGGTATGGAAGGGGGTGGGTATTGCATTTTAAGGAATGAAGTGGTAGTCTAGAGTACATACCTAACGGAAGTAATTGAGCAAATATACAATATAACAATGAATATGAATTTTTAGATGTAATTGTGGCGAGATATCATTACCTACAAAGGGACATGTCCATATAATTTATTTCGGGGGAGGGGGAAGTCATCTCTAGGGGAAAGACACAACATAAAAAAGAACACAAAAAGCAATTTTCCATAGAAAGTTCGGCACAAGGGAGAAGGGATATGTCATAAGCATACCTGAAGATATGAAAAGGGATGAATAATTTCAAACAGTTCGCAAGAACCGTAAGGAAGTTTTTATTGTTTTAAAAAGTAGGGCTGTGACAAAGAGTTAACTTTAACGTAAAGAGCGAGGCTTTGAGGAGGGGACAGCCCCTTTCATATACGGAATAATTTCTGTTTGTTTAAAGTTTAATGTCGGTCCTTACTTTCAGTAAAAAAATCTTTTTTTTTTATTTAATAATTTCAAGGAATAAATTGGTGCCTTGCAGTACATATTTAAAGGAAATATTCCATTAAATATAAAATCTAACAATGATAAATGATTTTTGGAAATCATAACGGGGAGAGGTCATCACCGACATATTAACACTTGCGGGTAATCTATTTTGGATGGGGGTAGCACGGTGGGGAGGGGGTTGCATCTCCAGGAGAGGGCGAAATTTTGAAAAAAAAAGGTTTCCATACTTCAAGTAATTATAAAACATTCGTTTGGCTTAGCTTTGACCGAAATATAAGCAATTAATTAGAACCGTGTTTTGTACAATTTATAAAAGTCATCAAAACTCTCTTCTGCTATTGGCTAACAAAAGAATTGCTGGATCTACTAGAAAATTTAAACGAAGTTTAGCTTATTTTCAACTGCCACAAATCACTTTAAGAGAGTTAGCCAAAAAATTTCGAGAGGGACTTTACTGAAACCGTTTGAAATGACTTAAACATTTTGATTTTATTTGCAAGCAATGTTTATTTGAAAATAGCAAAAACATTTCAAGAAAATTTTTATAAGTCCGTTATTTCCTTGAAAACATCTATCCGTGAATAATAACAATAACATGGGTCTAGTTATTCGATCAATTAAATACAATGTTTTTTTAAATAAGCAAGAAAACTGAGGGTCTAAGGTTTAATGAAGGAGCTATGTGCAGGGGCGTCCCGAGGGGGCTGGCGAGAGGGGGGGGGCGTACTGCCCCCCCCCCAAATTTGTTGGCATTCGATAAAATTTTCGCCAAAGGCGCAAATTTCGGCAGAAATTTGGCAAAATAAGCTGAAATTTAGCAAAATTCTTTATTTCTGCAGAAAATTCGGCATAAATCAGGTAACAATTCGGTAAAATTTACGAAGATCACTCCCCCCCCCCCAATAAAGTGAGCCTCAGGACGCCCCTGGCTATGTGACACACTACGAGGTATAAAACTCAAAATTTTGAAATATCCAGAGACTAGTGACTGGCGTTGTATTTCAACTCGGTAAACTGGTAAATGATTAAAAAACAGAATTGAGAATAAGTGGACAGGAAACCTACCTCTGACACAAGGTCAATAGCTGAATCAACAAGCGGTGAAGGAGGTCTATTAACGCAGAACGATTGCTGAATCACAGAATGCAAACTTAATGCATTTCTGAAGGACGGACTAGTCAATAAGTTCTGGACAGTTGCCAAATCTGCATCTAAACTGTAGCCATTCCGCTTCATATGTTGCTGCACATGCGCTAACGCTGTTGTCAAGTCTTTGATATTTGGTGCTGTGAAAGTATGTAAAATTTAATACATATAAGTTAAAAATGAGGAAGGAACAAAATCAGACTTACAAAATGACAAAAAATTCCTAGAAAGTGTCCTAGACAGCACACTTTTTTCCAGTGGCGCAATTTCGTCAAAATCCTGGAGGGGGGGGGGGGAGAAAGCCGGGATCAATTTTCCCAAATCGAGGGAAAATTACACAGAAAAGTAAAAAATAAGCCATATAGTACCATACCATAAAGGTAAAAATATACTAAAGAAAACTGACCCGTTTCTGTGGATGCTTGAATTATGCAGGCTTATCTTAGTTTTGACAAGATTTTTGAGGATTATGGGAGAAAGGGATCAAAAAGATTATTAAGCATACACTTGAAAAATAAACGTGTCTTTTTTTCAATTTTTATCGAAAAGATATTGTACATAGATAGACATAGATATATTTTATTAAACCTACTCTTTTTAGCACTAAAAACACTAATACCGAGGGTTTTTACAAATACGACACAGTTAAATAACAAATACGACAACAAAAAATGAATAAAACCATATTACTTTTCTTAGGATTTGTTGACCATATCTGTAAAAAAGGGGACAAAGGAATGCTGCTAGCGAGTCGTACGGAATGTCACTGGGTTGAGCTTGTATTGTCTCCAGGTACGGGACGTAACGGCGGCTAGCGGGGGCAGGATCGTCCTGTGTTTACTGCTACGGAGCAGGAAATGGCCGAACTGGCAAATAAGTCTCTGACTGCGGTTAAAGAGCGACTCGAGGCCAAGAACCTTAAGCGCATTATCATAAGTAGTGAAGGCTTGACCCAGCATAATCTTACAAGCCCGAATTTGGATAGCTTCGATATCTTGACACATCCCAGTACTCAACTGTACACTAGGGCCCCACACTGGGCACGCATATTCAATGATGGGTAGGATAAAAGTCTTGAAGGCAAGTTTCATGGAATTCACACCGAACCCGAACCGATACTATAGATACTATATTAGTGTCTGAACCGGAAACCCGATATTCCACATCTACAATAAATTTACACTGAAACAAAAAGAAATGAGGAATAAACAAATTATAAAAAGGAAAAAACTGCTGAAAAAGGGAAGAAAAAAGAAAAAGAATATGAACTGAATAATAAGCGTATCAATTTAGGAATAAACTATGTTAATTAATTCGGTCAGTTTGTATCAATGAGAAACTGAAGTATGAGGACCTAATATGTTTACAGACACAAGTCAATACGGGAATTGAATGGAAAAAAGATTAACATCTCATTTAAACGTTTTATTAAAAACAAGCGAGGAAAAGTATAGCTAGTACATTCAAAGAGGAAATTATAGCTATTTTCAACACATCATAGGATGTTTAACATACAAGTTGAAAAAATTTAAGTTTTTTTTTTTTTTGGGGGGGGGAGGAGGAGGAAGGCAGTAAGTTTTTGCTTTTAAAATTACGCTCTTATTCGCATTAATTTTTGCTGTTATTGCCTTTCTTAAGCTCTGAAGCTTTCACCGTTTCTTTCTAGCTTTTTATTTTATTTCTTTGTAGTTTTTGAATATGTTTATCCCCCACTTTTACAGGCCATGGAGTATCTTTGGGGATTGCAGTTTTATATGTACTTGTGAACAAAATCACACCACATTTATAAATACAGAAAGAATTCTAAAATTCAAAGCCAGTTTTCAAACATAAGCTACTCAAAGACCAGAAGAGCAATGACCATAACCCAACACAGAAAAGGTTGAGTTACAAAATTGTGTCGAGGTGTGTAATCGATGATTGTGAAAGAATACTAAAATAAGACTCATTTACTGTTTTCTGGCTAATCAATTAGGAAGTTAACCCCACATTTGGGAGACAAAAACAAAATTTAACGATTAGCCCATCTAGAAGGAAAATTTACTAATTCTTATTAATTGCAAGAACTTATGCTTAAGACGGCGTATTTTTTCAAATTTGAGCCACTTTGCCAGAGAACTGAAGTAGTATTTTCTGATAATTCAAGAAAATAGCAAAAACAATTAACATTTTATTACATGAAAGAAATGTCAAGTTTCAGACTAATATAGCACAATAAAGCACAATAAATCTATTGTGACTGACGAGTACAATAAAAAATGTGCAATATAGTGCAATATGTGCAATATATGTGCTATATGTGCAATATAGCACAATAAATCTATTGTGACTGACGAGTACAATAAAAAATGACATAAAAAGATAAAAGAAGACATATTGAGATTTAACATTGCTCAGATCAAGATTCAAAATACCTCAAAATAAATCGTACAATAAAACAACATTGGCTGAATTTTCTAGTAAGTTTTTTTCATTAGCGAAAATGGGCCACAGATTATAAAATAGAAGTTCAAAATAGGGATAAAATCCTTTTTTATAGACAGTGTATAGAAATTCACAAAAAATACCAGATATTTCAGTCACATATACAGTGACCGTCATCAGTAGTAATATCTGGTATTTTTTGTGAATTTCTATACACTGTCTATTAAAAAGGATTTTATCCCTATTTTGAACTTTTATTTTATCGTCATGGAAAGGCACTGTGGTCTCCGAAATTATATGGGCCACAAATTAAAGATAAGCAGATACGACAATGCTTGAACTTCCTTTTTAAAGTACCAGAGACAGTGAACTAAAGTCTAGTGTTTGAATTGGTTAACTGAAAACTTATACAACCGTAAAAAAAAACTAGTAATAATTGGGAATTCAATTTTTAACGAAAAATACCTCCATCTGCAATTATGTAATTTTTGGTATTAGCCGGCACTAGACTTCAAAAGGAGAAACGTGGCCTAAAAAAAATAGCCCAAACGTCCAGAAGCCCTATCTCCTTCCATCCAAACAATGAAAAGGCGGGCGGTAGGGGGCTTTTCCCAGAAGAAAATGTTGTCAAGCGATGCAAATTTCGCTGAAAATAAACAAACTCTTGGTCATATCTCTATTGCTAAATTAACGAGCCCCCCCCCCAAAAAAAGGAGATAGAGCTTTTCTAGAAAGGTTTACAGTCAACTGACTCTGTATCGATCCTTTATTCCTTCTAGGGAATAAAAATACATATTAAAAAATGGTTCCAACAACAAAGCATTTTAGTTAATCTTTCTATTTTGATTGATCAATATACATTTTGAGTAATTTCAAATCGTTCCTAATGGAGATATAGCTTTTCTAGAAAGGCTTGCGGTCAATTGAACTTACACCAATCCTTTATTCTATTTTAGGGAATAAAACATACATAAAAAAAGACAGGGTTCCAGCTACAAAGCATTTAGTTAACCTTTTTATTTTATCTGAAACATACATTTTGGGTAAATTGAAATCATTTCTTATGAGGATATGGCTTTTATAGAAAGATTTGGGGCCAATTGGTACATCAGATATCAAAATAGATATCAAGAGATCCTACCCCTTGGTAAAGAGTGTTTCCATGAAGCCTTCAATTGAATCTACTTGAAGGCTCACTCAAGATGTTTTGGATCTTTACATAGTTGGAAGCTATAAAGTAATAAAAATTATTCTCTGACACGTTGAAGGTTCTTGAAGTTTCAACATTGTTGAAGTTCTTGAAGTCTCCGTCGAAGTTCTTGCTCAAACGCACCTTAGAAATTTCCACTAGAACATTTTGTGTGGCGTCACTATACGGAGCTCAAATATTAATACGGTAGCAATAGGGCCTTCAATGAGACTTTGAAATGAGTCTTATTTGGCCTGCCTTGCTTCTAAATGAGATACGATTTTTCTATTTTTCCATCAAGATGTACTTTTTTCCATCAATCTACCAAATGAACAGAAATTCCCTAGACAAATTCTCTCTTGAAAATTGAATAAAGGAACCAGTGCCAAGAATAGAAATCCAGTTGATTCACCTTTTCTGAAATCTCCCATTGTCCTACATTAAGTCTTTCTTTATTAATGAACATTAATACACTTAACTGCTTTCATTTTTTTTTTTCATTTTCTTCTTTTCATAATCTTTTTTTCCATTTCCAAATAAGACACTATTTTGAGGATGACCAGGAGTGAATATTTTCCCATGAGACTGAGAAATCGATAAAAAATATTCCTTAACCAGGAAAATAAATCTAGAAAGTGGGTTAAAAATATGATTTTATTAAGTCTAAGGGCACACTAAAGAGACCTAAAGGATTTGAAATGACCTATGTGTGAAAAAAAGAAGAATAACTATCGCCTTTAATTTTTTTTCATATTTTTTTGGCCCCTCTTTTCACCGGCTGGGGATAAGAAGCAACTAAGAAAACAGAAGAATACAAATCATATTCCCTTTTAACTTGTTAAGTATTTGCCAGCCCCACCTATATTATCTAAAACTTAAACTGGATTTTAGCACGTGTTTTTCTCAGCCCTGTCAAAAGGTGAAAAATTCTACAGTTTGGTATGAATTATTTTTGATGTTCAACATTTCCCTTCCTCCCGGACCTACAACACCCACAAATAGATGAAAATACTTTTTTTTACTGGTATCAGATTGTTTCACAAGCCGGTTTTACAGGAATCAATAGCAATCCGTGGTGGTTTAGTTTTCCAAGAAAAAAGTAAAAAAACATCAATCTTTGACTTGCAGAACAATGAAAATAATAAACCTTTCTTTTAACTAATGAAGGATGAAAAAAAAATCTGATTAATGCCTTAGACCGCACGTCTTGCCAGCTCAAATATGTTTTGTTTTTATAGCAGTACCATCTTATATAAAGTCCTATTACTGGTCAAAGAAAACATTATGCGCCCCTCCTTGCCGCTTAAGAATTGAACCTAAGTTTTCAACTGCTTAAGACTTTGTCTGGGGCAATTTTTAACCTAACTCGTTGTTGTGTAGCTTTTGATTTACATGGCCTTGTTTTATAAAAAGGCCCCTAAAAAGGAAAACATCAATCTTTGACTTGCAGAACAATGAAAATAATAAACCTTTCTTTTAACTAATGAAGGATTAATCTGATTAATCCCTTAGACCGCACGTCTTGCCAAACTGAACACCGAAGGCTGAATAATTACATTTTGGTAGGGATTTAATGCTTATAACGAATCCAGACGTTTTGAACTTACTTGTAGGACCTTTTATCAACAGAAACAAAACAAGTTTGGAACAGATCAAACTTTGGCTTTGATTATTATCTCGATCGTTCTCAATATCGGTATTTCGTTATCATGATATATCGATGTCCTTGATTGTTATTCGATTGATATCTTGTCTCTCTAAATATTCTCAAAACCTAATAATAATAAAATATTTTGGCAAAGAGTATAACCAAAGTTGGTTAAAAAAAAAAAAAAAAAAACAAACATGAAACATCACCTAACAAAATATTAAAGCTGCAATTTTGACTTTATTCTCTGCCAACAGAGATAGTTAAAAATACAGTCATTGATCGTTTCAATTGCTTTTTCACCCATTTAAAAGCCTAAAACAGGAACTCCAGCGGATTTGTCCCACGGGGGGGGGGGGGCCTTTAAAGCCTATACTGTCTACAATCATTTTAATATGGATGCATGTATGTACGTCCAAAATTCCTAAATCTCAGTGACGATAATTGGAAGGGGCATCGGGGGATTTGCCCCAATCCTCAATATTTTTTGCCCCTCCCTCCAGATTTTGAAAAATACTTTTTTTTTTGTATTTTCATAGAAAATATTAAATTGGAAGAATCTTTCTTTTCTTTACCAAACTTTAGTATTTGAAATTGTGTTTTTTGTAGGGGGTTGAAATGACCATTAAATGTTCTACTTACTTTTAAATTTTAGGGTTGTAGGGCTCTCTTGAGAGGTTGCTCGCTGGAATACCTCAGTAAGAGCTTAGGAACAGTTAGGCAAGTTAGATAGACAATACTGTAGTGTTAGGTATTTGGGTATATGTATTGAAAAAAGGTACCGGTTGGATCCAAACGTTCATCCTTGTCTAGTTACCCGTTTTTTTACAAAGTCAAAAATAAAGTTTGTCCATTTTTAAATTAGTTCTAAAAAAAAGGAAAAAGGAAAGGTCAGCATTGTGAGTCCCTCTTTCATAGCAAGGAAGTCCTTTTACGTACCAAATTTTTTTTTCAGTTGGCCATCAACAGGAGAAGGTTGTTGACTTCTGATCTTTGCTTCTTCTTCATTGTCAAAAGCAGTATTAATGAAACCTGAGCTACCATGGAGACTCTTAGGGGGATTACTTTCAAGAGCTTGGAGTTTAATGCTCCCGCGTAACGATGATCGGAGAAACTCTTCCTCTCGGGCTAGCTTCTCTTCCAATTCTTTTTTCTTTTTTGTATCCTCCTAAAAAGAAACAAATAAAGTAGATTTCAACAAAAGGAACCAGAGGGTAAACAATCGAGGCCATTTATGTCAATTAGTCTTGTCCAGATGTAATTTAGAAGTTGACGATGCAGCCTACATTGTTAAGAGTGCCAGCAGTTTTCTAGTTTAAGAGGTAATTCTCTTGAGGGTGATACCCTTGAGATCCCAGGGATGCTGCAGACGGCCGAAAAAGGACAATCGCTGAGGTCTGTAATCATGTTAGTTGGTATTAATATTTAAGTCATTTATTTCGTAATGTGTATTATCGAAAACCGTGGTGTATTCCCTACTTTGGCTTATAAAAACTTATTATACAACCCTATCTTTTAGGTGGTCAATAATTTGATCATTCGGTGTGACCCTCATTTTATTTAACCATTTATATTTAACAATCAATAATAAACGTTTAAGCATTTAATTCCATATTAGCCATTGCATCATTTCTATCTAATTCCGCTTGTAGAATCTATTTTCTTTTTTTTAAATTGGGTTAGTTTGAGTTTATTTAATATAATAAAGAAAGTTTGTTTTTCTTTTTGGCCTTTTAAAGTACTGAGAGTGGACGATGTGCTGTAAAACAAATTCAGCCAAAATGAAAATTTTATCAAGAAATTAGATCACAAAATGTATATTCCAGGTCATAGCCAGGATTTTTGTTCTTGAGAGGGGGGGGGGGGGGTTTAAAAAACAACTAAAACGCACCAAAATTCTTTTTACGTGCATTTTTGTCACTTGCGTTTTGTCACATTCAAATTCGTCTTGTCCGAGGGAGCAATCCCTGAGTTTCGAGCCAATCGGATACCCAAGATGAAATATGCTCCCCCTTTCCAGAATAAAGCCTGTCAACAATAAATTGTAATTTGCATGAATTTATAGCCCTTGTCTCAGGCGCTATGGGGATCATATCATCCACTGAGACTTATTCACAGGACAGTTTAGGTGGCATGGAAAGGAAAATGGTAGCCGTCCAATTGCCTTCGACCCTTTAAAAACACTACTGTATAGCTTTCAACTAAACCCTATCTATCTGCTCAGAGTTCGTGCCAAAATCCAGTCATTTGGCCTGATGGCCTGTCAATGAGTATTTGGACCAACGCTTTCATTATCCCTATGAATAAATCTGAAGTTTTATCTCTAAGGAATAAAACGCGTTAGGGCACCTGCAAGGTTACCAAAAGCTTGCCCAACCTTTCATATTTCATGGTAAAGTCCTGCCATTCCACTTGATGGCCTGTCAGTGCTAGCGCATATATTATATGTCAACACACATATATTATACATGTATATAAACAAAGAAAAGTATAAAGAAGAATAAAACAGCACTAGAATAAGTAACGTGTTTGTAATATAATGCTCCAGTACGGATAAAAATAATTTTACTTTTTGCCACCTTAATAGAAAAGAAGACACGAACACTTCCGTAACAAAGGATAACATTAAACAATAACTCCTTCATTCGCAGCCATGAATCAGGCATAGGGGCAAAAATTCGAATAATGTTTCAAACACCTTTTTCTCTGGGTGGGGGTTGGGGTTAAAGGAACAACAACAATCGGGTACACCATATTTTGAGATCTTAAAACGAAGATCTTTGAGATCTTTGAATTCTTGAGAGGTGTTTGTCTTGTATAGCGGGTGTCGAAGCAAAAACTTGAGGTTTTAGAGTAAACAGAATAGGGTTTTAGAGTATCAGTTTGCATGAACCAGTCCCATAACGGCAATACATAAAGCAGGCGAGGGAGAGCAACAGCTGTGCAAAGTTTTGCAAGAGTCTTCCTGTTCAGACTAAGCTTTAGACAGATAAGCTCGCCATAATTTGAGCGAAGACTGCTGGAAATTTTCTCAATTATCAGTAAACTAGTACCTCATATATCATGACTGTACATTATTCCCAGGTAGTTCATAGATTTTCTTGAAAAAAATTTCGTTTGTTCAACCGTCACATATCTGCTCTGCTGCTTACTCGCCGAGGGAACAAGTTCCTAAAACTACGAGGTTTCGAGACCGAGCTTTCGTATCCAGTTATCAAGCGGTCAAATTTCACTAGTAGAGAAGCAGCTTAACATCAAGAGATCACCGACATACGATACCAGGCTTAGGTAACATAGATTGATGCTGAATGCTCCAGAAAAAAATTCTTTTTTAATTCCAGATGTCATGGTGCGAAACAGGATGGGGCTTAATGTAGATCTTTGTCGGAGACCGCGAACAAGTCAAATCGTTCTGCTCAGGTGATCCTCTGTCTAACTCTCACAAAAATGTCCCAAGAACAGAAAAACAGAAGTTCTACAAAATGAACTCCAGACTCAAGTCATTTCAGTAACACCTAAGACGACAAAACGGAGAAGAACCTAGGTGAGAAATCCTCGCTGCACATAAAGAGAGAGAGAGAGAAGACCCCATTATGTGGGCTTAATCAATTATATCCCTCTAATCGTACTGCAGTTACTTCGAGTTAAGTTTCTGGACAAGAGAACTTACAATTTCACAAGCTTTAGCCCCTGCTACTGCAGCCAAAGATTATGGCCTTGTATTAACCTACAGGAGATTATGAATGACTGATTGTGATTTTCCAAGACCAAGCTTAGGATAGTAAGTGAGCTGGTCGTGTGGCTAGATCTCCACACACTGCCGGATCCAGAGGTACCGGAGGGACAACCCGGGATTTTTTCTGATTCCATGTTTTTTTTACTGTTTTCACTCGTGTTTTAAATAAACCTGTCAACCTGGTCAATTATTGGCAGCATTGTCGCATTCCCCCCCCCCCTCCCCCAAGATTTAGCTCTAGATCCGCCTTTGTCTTCACAGCCCCTTTTAATGAATTCTGCAAAAAATCTTATATCAACGAAGAAAGAGCAGGAATATTAACCAATCAATTTTCCTACCTTTCTCGTCAACCCTTCTATTTATCCTAGCCCAGGTCAAATACAATCAATACTAGACCATTCTTTGTCAGAACTGTATTATTTTTGTTGTCTTTTTTTTTACAATCAACACAATTTCACTAATCAAAAATGCGAATAGGATCCAACCATCAAAGCTATCAAAACTCAAATCGCTGGTCATCAAAACTATCAAAAAATCAAAACTCAAGTCGCTGGTATGTCTAAACAAGACTTCTGGTCCCACACTTCACTATTTAGCTTCAATAGCTCCCGTTAAGTTGGTTGATGGTAAGCAATATAAACGAGAATTTTTTTGAAACGCTAGGTAGTGCTCACATTGACACCGGCAAAATTTATTAAAGTAAACACATGTGTGGTGAGCTGAAAAATTTTCTTTCTGGCAATTTAAGGCAACTAGAAATTTACCTGCCTGTTCTAATAGCTTGTCCAAATTTTATTTAAACTTAAAGAAAATAAAACTGCTTCAAATGCTGAATCGCTTCTGAGAACCCGGATTTGTCCAATCTGACATGTAAATAGCCATAAATGTCATATAGCATACACGTTGCTAGTTGCAACTTATTACAGTCGACTCTTGCTAATTCAAAATTCACGAGACCACAATTTTTCTTCGAGTTACGTAAGGTCCGAGTTATAAAGGCCATTCTGCATAAAATTTGCCTTATAAAGGTATCGAGTTATAGAGGTAAGCCAAATGAATATTCGGGTTAAAGAAAAATTGCTAAATTTACTCCCTACAGCCACTACAAAGTTAAGAATAACTTTATTAGTGTATTATAGACTTGACATATCAAGACTTTACTTTCAAATGCCAAGATATGACTTTCAAATGTCAATAATAAATTTAGTTTGCTTGGAAATAGACACCTGAATATTAACAGAATCTGATACAAAAAATGTTAAACAAAATCAATACATATAAGAATTTACAGGTTGCAACCTGCATACAGGGGTTTTGAATAACAGAGGTGTGTTGAAAAAAACAAAAACAAAAAAAAAAACACCACTCGAGATACAAAGGTGTAAACTTTGACTTGTGGAGGTAAATTGAAAATTAAATGAAGACTTATCTACTGAATTTCAAGTTATAGAGGCAGTTTTCAGGACACTTCGACTTACAGAGGTAAAATATAACCGTAAAATTTCGAGTTATTTCATGTTTTTTTCTCCTTCTTAGAAAGGTTTCCCAAAGGGATTGAATTCCACACGATTTTTCGTCAACACCGTCAAAACAGCAGGAGCTACAAAGTTTAGGGCACGCTATTTGGATATAAGAAAGCTCCCTATAGCCTTGGAAGCTGCGTTTGACACTATAGTAAGCTTTTTCCGCTTCAGGGATTTTTTTTTATGTCTTTTAGGGGTAATTTTTTCACTTAGGCATTACTAGGGATTTTATAGGTTTTAGAAATCTCAAGTACTTTTATCAATGAAAATATGGGGTTCTTTTGCATTTTGACATCTTAAACTGAAGGACTCTAATGCAGTGGCACAATTTCGTCAAAATCCTGGGGGGGGGGAAGCCAATTTTCCCAAACGAAAACCACAGTGAAAACTGAAAAATGAGCCAAATGGTACCATAAAAGTAAAGATATACTAAACAAAACTTACCCGTTTCTGTGGATGCTCGAATTATGTAGACTTACATAAGTTTTGAGATGATTTTTTGAAGAAACTAAATTTCATTGGGGGAGAGGGGATCGAGGTCTGAGAGGGGCAGTTGGTTCTCTGCCCCATAGCAAATTACGCCTCTACTCTAATGCTTGACTACTTGCCTATTTTTGGGAGGCTTTGATTTGAAACACAACGACAACTTCAGAAAATCGAGAAAAAAGAAGGTTTGAAAATCCTCTTACCACTGCCAATTATTTCGAAGAAAGCTTGCTTAGTTATCCAGGGGAGGGCAATTGAATATATTTCAACCACGAGTTTTAATCCACTCCAAGAAACTAAGTTTGATAAAGTAGGCAGACAATATGATGTTTCTTGTACAAGTATAAATTGGTCACTGTAGTAAAAGTATAGATATTTTTCCACCTTCCTAGCGAAATTGTCAGAGAATAATTGCTTTTCCACGATCTAACAAAATCTGTTAATTAGCACTCAACGAATTTTTCGAGCAAATCGAATATCTGTTGGAGTAACATATTCAAAGCAGATAGCGCAGCAAAGGAGTACAGGTAAACATTCATGTGGTTTAGTTTTTCTGGCATTTTCCTGATGGCTACTGGCTATATAGCAGAACTATTGGTTCATCTTTCACTAGCGCTTTCAGTGTCCCCAATTTCTTTGGGTTTTTCTTAGATTTTCCAAGAATAAAAAATGGCTTCTCCAAAGCATCTCCGAAATAATGTTCGTAAATACACGAACGTTAAAACAGCATATAAATCGTTCTGGGGAGATTTTCGGAGAATCCGATTTCTTTCGGGTGAATCTGGGGATATTGGAAGTAGTGTCTTTCACCCGGTTGAAAGATTTCTCATTTATTGACATTATTACATGGTATTGCATAATGAAGGTTCGTTTTTTTTTGCTTATTTCTGTGCGACCGTACGTAAATACTAAAAAAAAAAAAAAAAAAAAAAAAAAAAAAAAAAAAAGAAAAAAAAAAAAAAAAAAAAAAAATCCAAATCCCCGTTTACTCACTGGCAAACGAAAACGAAAATTTGAAATTCCACTAACGAAGAAGGTAAGACAAGCACCGTTGAGTTGGCAATTAAATTTGTAAACTTTAAACATATTTTGCAATCTAGCTAATTTTCTACCATTAACTAAATTCAATATGACTCTTCTTAACTAGTTATAAACCTTGTATGCTAAAACCTACTTGAGCTTTGATCTTTAAGTTCGCAAATAATTACTTCAAAATACTAAAACGAAGGCTTCTGTGCTTAATAAAAAAAAGACATTTTTAATCATTTCCGGCACAGAATAAAATAATTCTCACTTTGTCTTATGAAAAAGTAATTAATGCATAATATATATTATCAAACCTCCACACAGGGCGAGGGAAAAAGTCCTCTGATTCATTAACTGTTGGACCACCTCCACAAATAAATGGAATTTTGCAAAGGAAACATTAAAATTAATAAAAACCCAGGTAATTTCCCCCAAAATGAAATCTTCTACTAAAAAGAAATTTTCGTCCTACTTACCGCTTCCCAGTCCCTAGATATTGTACACCCAGGTTTTTGGGCCTAATGAAAGGCCCCAGTCCCTGAATGGGGCGGAAAGGGGTTATAAGAAACGTTTTAAAGAAAACTTAAATTTCACTTAAAAAAGGGCACAAGAACTGTTAATTTCCGTTCAAATGAGCCTTCTCCCAATCTTTTGGGACCATTGGTTTGATACGATTACCCCTGGGAAAAAAAGAACAAAAACCCTCAATTTTCCTCTCTCTTTTGGTTTTCTTTTGTTCTTTTGGTTTCCAGTCTACCTATGCTATATATATATATATATATATATATATTATATATAGATATATATATATATATATATAGATATATATATATCTATATATATATATATATATTATATATATAATATATATATGTATATATATATATATATATATATATATCTATAATATATATATATATATATATATATATATATATATATATATATTATATATATATATATATATATATATTATATATATATATATATATATATATATATATAAACTCAGGTCAAATAATGGCGGATCTTTATTTTATATAGGGGCTTGTCAATGTTTCCTTTGAGGAACCCCTCTCCCATATCCTGGCATGCATGTAATTCTTAGAATAGAGGTAAATAGGGTTTGGCTAAGGCCTATGGAAATGGCATTATCACGTGATGGGCTTGACAGTTTTTTCCAATTAGTTTGACAATTTCAATATCTCTTAAGAATGAATACACATAAATTCCTTTGTAGAAGTTGCCAAAAATATTATAAGTGTTGAGCTGGAAATTTGAACATCAAATAAATTGCTCGCTAATTTTAGTCAAAGGTACTTACATGGTTCATACAGCATTGAGAGCAACATAGGTTGCAGATACTTTCTAAGGAATCAGCCTGGGGAGCGGAGAGTGTAGGGGGCCTGATTGGGCAAAAAAGCAAAATAGAGTAGATAATAAAAAATTTACAAGAATACTTGCTTCTGTATACATACCTAGAATACAAGATTTTCGGACAGAAATACACTCCCCCATTAAAGAGTTTGTTTAAAATATTAAAATAAACGTTTCGTAACCAGCCAAAAAAGAGATATGTCCTGTATTATAGTTCTTGTTGAGGTAGTTAAGTTGCCAACTCTAATTTGAATTTATTATGCAAAATTTTTAAAAAAGTAGACCATTTGTTATTTTCTATCAAAAAATAAAATTTACGAGGAGATTCGTATGTTTGTTTTTTTTTTCCAAAAACCTGGTCAGGCTAGAGCTTTCCTAGTTTCCTAGAAAATTTTGGTGATGTCCAAGGAAACTTCGGGAAAAATTTCTTCCAACAAGAATCCAACTTTTTACGAGGAAGCCTTGTGTTTTTATACTTCCTAAAGTCTGTAAAGATTAAAGCTTTCTTAGTTAGAAACTTTGGAAAGAAGAGTAACCTTAAAATGCAATTTTTCCTCAAAGACTCCCATTTTTACATGGAAATTCGTGTGTCTACATTTCTTTAAGCTTGGCCAGGTTAAAGTTTTTAAGTGAAATAAAATTTAGTAAAATAATCACCTCAAAAATGAAACTCTTTCATATCATTTAAAGGATCCCAGTTTTAGGAGGAGACTTGTGTGTTTATATCTTTCTGAAGTCTGCCCAGGATCCTTTGGTTTGAATATCCAGATAAGTGTTAAAGTTTTTATGCTTTATAGTGTCTGACAGTCTATTTTTTCTCGTCACTGATATTGGAGCTATTTAAAGTTTTTTAAGTGCGAAAGCTTAGTAAAGTAATCACCTCAAAAATACAACTCTCATATTTTTTAAAGGATCCCATTTTTACGAGGAGACTTGTGTGTTTATATCTTTCTGAAGCCTGGCTAGGATCCTTTGGTCTGAATATCCAGATGTGTATTAAAGTTTTTATGCTTTATAGTGTCTGACAATCTTTTTTTTTTCTCATCACTGAAATTGTAGCTATTTAAACATTAAATCATGAACATGATGCTTCCGTTAAGAATATCGTAAGGTTGTTCGTATACAGGGTGAATTTTTCTATTTGTTTAATGATCACATGGTATTTTTATGCAACGTAAGGTTAGCTTACGTTAACGAAAAGCTTTCGCTATTCGTTCAATCACGTTACTTCCGTAGAGAATATGCCAAGGTTGTTCTTATGCAGGGTAAATTTTCCTACTTGCTTTATTCTGTCGCTGGACATTGCTAAAACTAGAATCCTACTTTCTAGATTATTATTTTTTTATCAATTCGGAATCTTTCCCATTTTGATGGCGGGCTCATTTTTTTTGCATTCCATAAATGACAACTCCGCAAAAAAGTCAACAAAGAGGCGCTAGGAGTATACTTTTTTGTTCGTTTTGACAATTTGAACCCCAAAATATTTGGAATCAAAGTTTAACTCACTAAACAAAACAAGTTAAATAAAGTAAAAGGCTTGAGACTGTGCAGGATTTCGACTCTTGTTGATAGAAGAGCATCGCCAAGTGCTGAAAACCATGTTGCGACCAAGATGGGCCCAGGATTATACAAAGCCTCCACTCATGGAGGTCCAAGGGACTTCTTGTTGTCCGGTTCTAAGCCGGCTTAAGCGCTTCGGTATGGACTTGGGAAGATGTGTTGGTCCCCGTCCTGCACTGGTATCCGGGACCATTGCTTTTCCCGAGGCCAAAATAATTTCAATGGTTTAAAGAATATGAAAATTGGAACTTGGAATGTTACGACGTTACCAAATAACTATCGTAACGACGTTTTCACTGACGAAGGGTATCAGTTATAGTAGTATATGCCCCTGTAGAACCGACTGATAAATATACTAGTGACTCGGGTGAATTTTTACTTACTGTTACAGGAGCAAATAGACAGGGTCCCAGGTAGAAATATGATGTTATTACTGGGAGATTTTAACGCCCAGGTTGGTAGAAATAGGGATAGATGGTATCCTAGCCTATGTAACTTTTGGCAAGGGAAAAGAAAGCCGTAATGGCTACAGACTGGTGCAATCTTGTCGGTATAACAATCTGGTTATAACCAATACAGTGTTAGGTCATAAAATGGCCTTTAAGTTAACACGGTATTCACGTGATGGCAAGACAGCAAACCGTACTGATTATGTTGCTGTAAACCGACGACTGGCATGATCAATACAAGATATTAGGGTATATAGGAGTGCTGTTATTGATGTTGTTGAAAGTAAATAGGGTTTTAAATTCTATTTTTTGCATTTACAAGTTTGAGCCTTTTGTCAGTGAATATTAAAAAAATAATTTTAAGATATTTAGAAGAGTTGGTAAGCAGCCAAGTATTGATGGAGATATTTTTTAATGGTAGGGCTTTGTCACAAGTGCATGAAGTGCGCTATTTGAGTTTCCAGCTTGATTGTAATTTGTCTTGGAGGCCCCATAGTGATCTTGTTGCAGCTAAAGTTGCCAGGTCTGGGAATTTGCGCCGATTAAATCATGTTTTACCAATATCAGTTCTTCTATTACTGTACCATACTATTGTTGCGCCTTATATTTCTTATGGTTGTGTTCTTCGGTCTAGTAATTTTATGCAAATTTTAAAATAGTGCAGGTTCTTCAAAATAAAACAATACGTCTTCTTGGTAATTATGTAGAAAATGTGAATGATACCGCGTCGTGTATTAAGAAATTACGAGTGCTATAATGTTTTAAGTTTGTACCAGCATAACTGTTATAAGTTTATATCAGCAGGGCAGGCCACCTGACACAGGTTTCATTTTTCGAAATGATGAAAACATAAATAAAGAGAGCCTGAATTATGAAACCGATGGAAAAGTGAGCAGCATCAAGTGACAAAATATCACTTTGGTTAATGTACACCTACCGTCTGGCACAAATAATTTCGAGCAACGCGAAGAAGTCCTCAGAAGGAAGATTATAAAGCATCTCACAGCAGAATCAATGATTGTCTTAGGTGACTTCAACTGCGTATTACAGCAAACAGACATCAGAAGTAAAGCCAAGAAAAATGACAAGAGGAAACTAAGTGAAGAACTAAAAGAAATTGTTTGGAAGCTGAAATATGCCTTGATCGAGAAGAATAAAGAGGTATCTTACACACGTATTGAAGCAAGAGGTGCGAGCCGTATAGACAGGATTTACTGCACTTCAAACCTCGTGAAAAATGTAACGAAGATTGAAAATGTTGTGATACCTTTCACAGATCACACGGCCTTAGTTACGACTGTCAACTTTGATCCAGACAGGACCGTAATATCGACGTCAAAAAACAAGCATTTTGGAGAATGGGCCCAAATATATTACGAGAAAAAGAGACCAGAACAATAATTCGAAGTAAAGTAAAAGAACTACTAGGAGTTTATGCTGAAGAAACAGATGTATGCCAGTTTTGGATTAGGCTCAAAGCAAAAATAGGTCATTTCATTAGAAGTCTTGAAAAGCAACAGAGAAGAGAGAAAGAAGCTCACAAATGCCACCTGTGTAGAACGTTAACTGACCTAAAGGAGGAAATGGATATAGAGCAAAGCATTTGGCAAGAGTATTACGAAATAAAACAGCAAATAAGCCAAATTGAATAAAAAGAGTTCGAAAACTTCAAGATAAAAAACAGACTACAAGAGTTGGAAGGATCAAGATTGATAACGTTGTCAGAAAAAGTTAAAGCGCAAGTAAAGAGAAACGAAAACCGAATCGGGAAAGTGAGAACCGAAAACGGTGGAATAACCTTGAATCAAACGATAATATTAAATTAAGCCGCCTCCTTTTACAAGGTGTTGTATAAAAAACCTCCAGTAGGAAACACAACAGAGAACTGCTTCGGTGAATTCCAGTCCAGATACCAGGTTACAGAAGAAAAAAATGCACAAATAGGGGAAGAAATTACGAGACATGAAGTAGAAAAAGTGATAACCGGGTTAAAAAATGGAGTATCGGCAGGAATGGACGGGCTAACCTATGATTTTTATAAGTTAAGGTGGAGCGAAATCGGGGAATTTTTAATAAAAGTGCTAATTAAATTTGGGTCAAGAGGATACCCTGAAAGTGAGCTGCCAGTTATATCACTGTTACACAAGGGCGGACCTAGAGAAGACCTCCGAAACTGGCGAACAATCTCCTTAACAAGCTGCGACCATAGAATATGTACTAAAGTATGGTCTAACTCTAAAAGACTGGAGAAAAGTGCAGCGAAGATAGTAGGAGATTACCAGTACAGTGGAATAAAAAACAAGAAAGCCCAACATGTCCTGATAGTTCTCAGAGATCTTTGCCTTCGGCGAGATAAAAAAAAAACGATGGAAAAAGTGTTAGGTTGGAACATATTAGCCCTAGTTGGCGCTGGCGTAGTGAAGGCGTATGATTCCGTAATACGAGAGATTTTGTGGTTATTAATGCGACTAAAGATGAATTTCGGAAAGGAAATCAAAGATAAATTGGAAAGAATATATTCTGCACTGAAAGTGGTTATAAAAGTGAATGGAAGACTGACGACAATAATAAACCTAGAAAGAGGTCTGCTGCAAAGGGATCCTTGTTCTGGAACGCTATTTGAATTATATCTCGACCCACTCTTTCGGTATGTAGAAGAAAGAATGCGCGGTGTTCAAGTTTCTGAAAATGTTTTTCTGAAACGTGCAGCTTTCTTAAATGACGTAAATTTTATCACAGGAAGTGAAAATGATGTGAAAACTGTGTGTAAGGGATTGCATTGGTACGAGCAAGGATTTCACGTGAGAATACACAGACAAAAGAGCAGTATTCTACCCTTGAACAAATCTGCAAATTACGACGACATAGCACAAAACTGTTGGCTCCCGTTTGCAGAAAAAGCGCGAGTATTGGGCCTGACTATTGAGAATGTGCTGAACACAAAAACAAATTTGGAGGAAAAAGTAAATAAAATAGTGGGGATATTGAGTCAACGGAGAAAAAGCCTTTTCAAAACGATGTTCGAAAGAGTTCTGTTTGTCAATACATATTGCCTCACGCTATTATTTTACGCTACTCCTGTTTTCGCATTACCTGAAAACCTTGCCAAACAGATTGAAAGAGCCATCTGGAGATACATTTGGACGGGGAAACTTGTTACAGATAAAAATGCTATACCTTCCTCTGGAATCGGGCGGAACTGGAGTGGCAGATTTCAGGGTAATATGCAAGACGCTCTTCCTCAGAAACATTTGTGAACTTGTGGTTAAAGAGGAGCCATCAACTGCAATTATGAGGCAGTGGTTTCTCTCAATAGTGAATGAGGATGCAGAAGAAAAGGTGAAAGAATTAAGCAAAAATAAATCCGACCCCTCTGCGGTGGATTGTAAGCCCCCTGAAGAAAGCAAAGGAATTTGGAGCACTGAAATGTGACTTGGCAAAGGAGGAACTATAGAAGGTATCGCAGGATGTTTTTAGAAGTGAAAAGGAACCGAATTATTGAGCTAGAGAAAAGGAGCCGTTCATTGATTTTCAGTTATCTTTCAAAAATCTAAGTGAATTGCCGTTTAGTTATGAACAGAAAGAGTTTGTGTACTGCATGATTCATGGAATATTACCCTTTAGTGATAGAGTTAGTTGCATATTGAAAACCCAAACGCCTACCTGTTCAATGTATGGAGCCGAAGTGCTTGACGGACTATTGCACGAATTGATTCAATGCCCCTCAAGCGGTGGATTACCCCAAAGATTACTGGAAATATTAAAAATTAAAAAATAAAAACAACGTCTGTAGAAGAAAAGAAGAAAGTCTAAAGCTGTCCTTTTGTGTTAAAGGTAAGCCAAGGAATTATGCGCTGTGTTTGCTGATGACAAGTGTTAACACGCATGAGTGGAAAATGCGGAAACGTCAAAATTCCTTTGGAGAATGTTTGGCTTGAAAGTTATGTGGATGACTTGAGACGGAGTCGAGTATGGAGGGAGAGAGTAGATGTGCAATGGATGAATAAAATTGAGTTTTAAATTTTGATTTAAATGTTATAATGTAAAAATAGTTTTAAATTGTAATTAAAAAAAATTTAAAAAAACGAGGAAATGAAGTTAGTATTACGATAAAAGATTTTAAATTACATTTTATTGGTTGATGTTTGAATTGTAAGAAGCCAAATGGGTATTAACAAGATTCTAGTAGTTTATTTGTGTGTTATTAAAGAAGGATTAGAATGGCGCGAATAAAGATATTGTAAGGGCACAACATTCAACTCCTTCTAGGTTTGTTTTGGGGTTGAGGGAAGGTTGGGAGGATGGAGGATGATGTATAGTTGATTGAGAACAAGGTTTTAAGAAAAATATTTGTGTATTATTAATGTATTTCCACAGTGAAAGGGGTGCCCTATAGCGGAAGGGCACCCTACAAAACTGGGAATGGTATTTTTTTGGTGATTTTGAATTAAAAAAAAAAAAAAAAAAAAAAAAAAAAAAAAAAAAAAAAAAAAAAAAAAAAATACGAGTGCTTAATATTGGTCAGATTCGCGATTATCAAGCTGCTGTTTTTGCTTATCGATGTTGGAATCATCTATTTCCTACAGTTTCTACTGATTTTTTTTTCGCGTAAATCGTTCGCTCCACAGGTATGTGATTAGGGAGGCGGATAATTTTGTTCTTGAGTACCGAGCCACCAAACGTGCAGGTTTCAGAATTAGGTATTTAGCTCCGGTAATTTGGAATGATATCCCAGCTAGCATTCGGGAGGCTGAGCACATTAGGTTATTTAAAGTAAAGTTTAAGAAACATTTATTGGGAGAGGTAGTTAATTTTGGTATTATATGTTATTTGAGAAAGTGTTTTTGTGCCTTTATATATATATATATATATTATATATATATAATATATATATATATATATATATATATATATATATATATATATATATATATATATATATATATATATATATATATATATATATATATATATATATATATATATATATATATATATATATCTATATATATATATATATATATATATATATATATATATATATATATATATATATATATATAATATATATATATATATATATATATATATATATATATATATATATATATATATATATATATATATATATATATATATATATATTATATATATATATATAATATATATATATATATATATATTATATATATATATATATATATATATATATATATATATATATATATATATATATATATTATATATATATATATATATATATATATATATATATATATATATATATATATATATATATATATATAATATATATATATATATATATACTATATATATATATATATATATATATATATATATATATATATATATATATATATATATATATATATATATATTATATATATATATATATATTATATATATATATATATATATATATATATATATATATATATATATATATATATATTATATATATAATATATATATATATATATATATATATACATATATTTTGTAAATGATTTTGGTTATTGGTTAAGAATTAGAGGAATGCAGCCGTCCATCATCAGGCTTTTCAAGCCTTCCCCGGGCGGTTGTGTGTATATATTGCTTATTTTGTAACTATTAGTAAATAAAACAAATTTGTCAATTTGTTATTGACGTTAAAAGTAAAGATCACCATCTAGTAGTGTCTAGGATTGATTTAAAGCTGAAATTTCGGATGGGTGACTACCTCCCGGGAAGTTATGATGTTGGTTGACTCCAGGATGAAAATCTGAGAGAAGCTTTCCCGGAACAGTTGAATACTAAACTGGAGATGTTGTAGACAAAGTTATAAAAGAAGAAGAGTGCGGTTTTACAAAAGGTAGAGGATGTGGCGACCAAATTTTTACTCTTAGGTTATTAATTGAAAAATGCCTGAGTTATATAACACCTTTGGTCCTCATTTGTATGGATATTGAACAAGCGTTCGATTCTGTTGATAGAAGAGCTATAACCAAGGCCTTATCCTTGTATGGTATACCAGACAAATACATTAACGTGATTAGTGCTATATACGAGAATAACACTGTTGCGGTTAAGGTAGGAAATGAGGTCAGCAGCTGGTTTTGTATTAAATAAGGAGTTAAGCAGGGTTGTGTTCTATCCCCTTTATATGGATCATTTTTATGGATTTCATCTAAAGGAGCACAGGAAAGGAAATGGGAGACCACGGAATCAAATGGGGAGGAAAAATTATCCTGGACTTACATTATGCCGATGATTTAAGCATCCTAGATGGAAGTGTGAGCAAAATGAATGAACTTTTAGAGGTTTTGCGAGCTGAGAGAACAAGAATAAGGTTTAAAATTAATGTTAAGAAGACTAAGTCACTAAGGCTAGGAATAAGTGAAGATGAAAAGGTGACGTAGGGTAACGAAAAGATTGATCAGGTGGATAGCTTCACTCATCTTGGTAGTATTATTAGTAAAGACGACGGGAGCGGTGAAGATGTTAAAAAACAGAATTGCCAAGGCTCAGGGTGTTTTTTTTTTTCACAATTTTTGGAAGCTAAAGTGATGACAGTGGTTAAATATGGCTCTGAAGCATTGGCGCTCCGGAAAGCGGATGATGATTTGCTTGATGTTTTCCCGAGAAACTGCCAATGGATTGTTCTGGGTACCAGGCTGACTGACCGTATGTCAAACAATAGGCTGTACGAAAAGTGGGGTTCAATTCAGCTTTCTAGGGCTATAATGAAAGAAAAGTTGAGATGGCTAGGGCACGTTTTGCGGATGAAGGATGACAGATTGCCGAATATTGTCCTTTTCGGCCAACCATCTAGGGCTTAGCGGAAAGCCGGTCGTCCGCGATTGGGATGGGAGGATGGCATAAAGAAAGATTTAAAGAAAATGGAAACTTCCTGGGAGGATGTAAAGAGGGAAGCTTTGTATAGATTGGGATGGAAGAGGAGCGTGCGTAGCTGTGTTGACATCAGGCGGCTTGGTGCTGCGGTGAGTTGTTAGTAGTAGTAGTAGTAAATAAAGTAAAAAGTTAAACAAAATGTTAAATAAAGAAGTAGTACTATACCTGATATTTTTTAATTCGTTCAAGTTGCTCTTTAGAAGGTTGTTCCGTCATTTCTATCGTTTGGGCCTGAGGTAGTTGATTTGTTTTTGAGGGAACCTGCAAAAAAAATTATCGTGACTAGCTTTCTTAGATAAATATAAAAGTACAAAGTCATCAAAAAATGTCTCGGAAACGTTTAACGATTAAACAAAGGATGCATTTCAAATTTTAAAAAGAATGCAAGAAAATTGTTTTATCTTAATATATTTCAGACTGGATGTTACATAAGGATTATCTTAGTTACATGAAATATTTCTTTTGCGTATTTTGATGATTTCATTATCTCTTCACTTGCCCGGCAAAATCGTTTAATTTAGTTACGAAACAAAATTAAGTTTTGCTTATATTTTCAAGTTTTTATTCAATTTCGCTTTACATTTGGGCTTATGAAAACAAGAACTACTTTTGCGAAAAGAGTACAATGAGTAGAATTGTAGACATTTTTTCAAACAACAAGTGCTCCTTGTTTCGTACGCAAACTCAGATCTAACAAAATTAAAACCAATAAAACCTATTTTAAAGGAAAGAATTTGCCTTTTCAGAAAGTTAAGGTTAGATGTAAATAAAAAATAAAAACCTTTAATTGAAATATAAATAATAATAAATCAAAATAGACTTTAAATTGGGGATTTTTTAAGTACTACCCACTCAGTGATAGAAAACCTTGCCACTCACACTGGGAAATTCCCAGTGCCACTTGCCACTCCACAGGGGAAATTCCCATTTCTTTAAGTGAGCAAACTCAGATCTAACAAAATTAAAACCAATAAAACCTATTTTAAAGGAAAGAATTTGCCTTTTCAGAAAGTTAATGTTAGATGTAAATAAAAAATAAAAACCTTTAATTGAAATATAAATAATAATAAATCAAAATAGACTTTAAATTGGGGATTTTTTAAGTACTACCCACTCAGTGATAGAAAACCTTGCCACTCACACTGGGAAATTCCCAGTGCCACTTGCCACTCCACAGGGGAAATTCCCATTTCTTTTCAAACAAATTTTATAATGAAACCGCAGATCCTCAATAGGTTTCGATGGTGGCTAGTCCCAAGGGAGAATTCTAATTCCAGGAGAGAGTGGAGAAGCAATGACGAGAAAAAGACTTCAAAAAATGAAACTCTGACCTGATGAAACTCTGGTCATCCCATATGCCTCCATTTACAGAAACAAAAGTAAAATTCATATTTTGTGATTTTCTCAACAGCTTGAAAAATACAGATACCAGATCCTGGTAGAGGTTAACCCTATGTATTTCGCTTCCTCTAAAGTTCCTGGTTGCAATGAAACTTTTCTCCCCTTGACGCAACCTACATCTTCGAATCGTTTCATCCTGAATTCAAAACCACCGTTTTTTTTTAGAATTTTGGTGCATTTTTTAGAATTTTAGAATAAGAAAATTAGAACAACTGAAATAACACCCATAATATAATTCGCTAATTAAATTCTAGAACCTTGAACATCTCTGATTTTGAGACGACCAACTTGTTAATCCTCATCCCTCCCTCACAAAAAAAAAAACAAGAAAAAACGAAGAATCTTTCCGTTCTCTTTAAAACGAAGAGAACAAAATATCAGAAGTGCAAATATTCGGCAACGACTTCTACGCTAAGTTAAGTAAAACGCTAAGTACCCTTTAAGTGTAAGAAAGGGTTTTATAAACACTGTTGAAAAATAACTGTTAAATTAAGGCAACAGCAAAAACTGAAAAGAAAAAACGAGAAAAAATAGGTTCAATTTCCCACCAGTTTTCCTTTGATTGGTCCTGTTCCTCTCAGTTCTGTGTTATTATTTTTTCAATTTTCAAGTCTTTTTATTGTACTGAAGACCGGCACTTTTCCTACATTTTTTAAAGTAAATATCATTTTTTCTTAAAAATGTTGATCATTTTATGCTGACCGATCAATTTCTATTGACTTTATGAATATTGACCGAGAAAAACATCAATAAGTCAATTAAAAAAAATGTCAATCATGTTGACAAATAATAAACTTATTTTATAACCTCATTGATCAGAGCAAAGCTTAATTGCCAAAGATGTTCTACTATTTACAAGATGTCTCAATAGAAACTTATCTTGGCATTAATGCTAGTGACTACCTAGCAAAGGCTAGTGCTTGTCTCATTTTAAGTGAAATTAAAAAAAAACAATTTTTTTCAACCTAAAGTAAGGAGTAACATTAAAACTTAAAACGAATAGAAATTATTACGTACATGAGGGGGTTCGCCCCTCGTCAATACCTCGCTCTTTACGCTAGGGGTTCGAATCGTGTTCCAATTCCTTAAGAGTAACCCCTGAATCACAAAGGCCGTTTAATTAGAATAAATAGCTCTTTTGAAAGTACTAAAAAAAACTTTAGCGTAAAGAGCGAGGTATTGACGAGGCGGCGAACCATCTCATATAGGTAAAATTTCTATTCGTTTTAAGTTTTAATGTTGGCTTCTTACTTTTAGTTGAAAAAACTTGTTTTTTATTTCATTTCTGATCATTTTTTAAATAATGCTGGGAAATCCGGCACCCCCTTCATGGAAAATTCCCTTCCCTTATGAAAGATTTCTCGATGGGAAGCTCCTCCCATGTACCCCCCACCAGAAAAAATTCCCCTTGAAAACCTCTGTATACTTCCCCAATAGCCAAAAATATATGTAAACAATGGGTAAAGCTCATAACTTGCAGCCCTTCCTCCGGGGACTGTGCGGGATAAAGTCATACTCAAAGACATAGTTAATAAATAATTTCTGCAATTCTGAACAAAATGACTATCTCAAAATTTTGATCAGGTGGTTTTGGGAAAAAATTAGAGTGGTAGGGGCCTAGTTGCCCTCCAATTTTTAGGTCACTTAAAAAAAAGCACTAGAGCTTTAAATTTCCGTTCGAATGAGCCCTCTCGCGATATTCCAAGACCACTGGGTCGATACGATCACCCCTGAAAAAAAAAAAAAACACGCATCCGTGATCTTTTTTCTGGTAAAAATTACAAAATTTCATATTTTGCAGATAGGAGCTTGAAACATCTACAGTAGGGTTCTCTGATACGCTGAATTTGATAGTGTGATTTTCATTAAGATTCTATTACTTCAGGGGGTGTTTTATCCCTTTTTTCGAAAACAAGGTAAGTTTTATCCGGCTCGAAATCTTCGATTGGTAAGACTATACTTGATGAAACTTGTATGTTGAAAATCCGCATGAAAATACGATTCTTTTGATGTATCTATTGGTATCAAAATTCCGTTTTTTAGAGTTTCGGTTACTATTGAGCCGGGCCGCTCCTTACTTACAGTTCGTTACAACGAACTGTTTGATTTAAAGATTTTCCAAATTAAAATTAAAGGTTCAAGCGTGAGAAGCTAAAAGCAGTTTTGCAAATACGATGGTGATTGTGTATTTGTGTTTCTATGGGGATTATGAAATTTCTGTGACGGAATAAAATTGATTTTTTACATCACTAATAAAGCACATGAGCGCATCAAATTATTTATCCACCTTTAGGTCAATTCGAGTTGATAGGAAGATACGATTGTTTCGTAAGTAGGCTGTACTGAGAGGCCATTAAAATCGGATGTTTCATAAATTGGAATTAAAAGCAAGATCTGAGGCTATACTGGGTTTACATGAAAGGATAGTGAGCAATACCTTTATAGAAAATAAAATTTTTGTGCCTGAGATGGCACAGTGGATTGATCTCTGCTTGATAATACGGTTTCAAGGTTTGATCCCAGCTGACACAGGGCCACACTTGGATTTTTGTAGACAAAAAGCAAAGATAATTCATACACAGACTATTATGGAAGGTCAAATAACACTAAAAATAAAGGCAACGCAGAAAACGTCTGATTTTACTTTTACCCAAGGGATTTTAACTTTCAGAAGTGACATTCAACAGGTCATGTGTGCCATGTCTGACACGCGGTGTGTCATATGTGGCGCGAAAGGGGGGAGGTGGTAAAAATGTGTCACGTGCCGCAATACAAGGGCACTCAGAAATATGCACCAAGCGATGGAGAGTGAAAAAACACCTTATTTTTTATCACATGCATGAACTTGTTTGGGGAGGGGGAGGGGGCAAAGCTTAAAAACATGTCAGAGAATACAGGAAATTACCGTCTCTAGATTTTCAGGGAGGGGCCACTGATCCAAATGCTCCTATGCGTACCAAAACGACGTTGACTGGAAACAAATAGGCCTACTCTTATGATTAAGATCCAATAGTCACTTGAAAAACATATATTCAACATGATTGGGGCTAAAAATAACATTAAAATACAACTTGAACTATTTTATGGCAAATTAAACTCTTACAAGTTAATTCTTAAACCACATTGGCCTGACATAACATAAAGAAAGAAAAACGAGCAAAATGGGGTTTTTAAAGGCCAATGAAAATACTGAAAAAAACACAACAAAGCGAATATTTCGAGAGGATAAACGCCTCTCTTCTTCAGCGCGAAACGAAATAATGTATCCAAGGAAAGGGCCGAAGAAAAAAACAACAAAAAACAAACGCGGAAAGTCAATGTGAAAAGAACCAGAAAACCAAAGAAAAGACCAAAAACTTAAAAGATGAATAAAATTCAATGAAAGCCAAAAATTATAAGAATTAAAACCCAATACCTAACAACCATAAAAGCGAGTTATTCACCAATATCCGCGATTTGCACAAAATTCAAAAAAATATGAATTGCCATTGACGGATACTAGCGAACAACTGAGGAATAAAAGAAAAGAAAACAATTCATTCACTCAAAAACAAAACGAACCAGCAATTAAATAAGTTGGAGAACTATATCATCTGATTTCGGATTTTAATTATTGCATTTCTTGCAGACACCCTTTGAGACCTAAGGGGTTGTTGAAATATTTGCATAGTTTTTCAATTTTTTCACTGGCTGTTAATTGTCCTCGTTTTCTTCCTTTCTTCGCGATTTTTTGTTGATTATATGACTGGGAAAGTGGTTCAAGGTTTATTTCAGGGATAAACTAAAGTATCGGCTTCTCTTTTGAGAAAACCGAAATATCACTCGTATATTCTTAAATCACCGGAATCTCTGTTTAAAGCTAGACCTAAATGTTGGTATTTTATAAATTTCAACAGCTTCTCTGTAGTGCTGGACAATACCTTTGTCAGGCGAAATTAGGCTAGCTTGATTAAACAAAAGAGTATGGTCTGGGTTTTCAAAAATGTGCTCTGCAACGAAAGAGTCAATATTTTCTGTTTTTTTCCGCTTTTTAAGCGTACTATTAATTGAACAAGAGTGCTGAGTTAATCTATCCGTGAGTCGCTCATCAGTTCTTCCGATATACCAAAGACCACACGAACAAGGAATTCTGTAGACACCGGAGTTTTCACCTATCGGGATAGGGTCTTTACCTTGATAAATTTGGGACCTGATAGTTTTTCTGGGTCTATAACTAACTGATAATCTTTTAATGCGTTTTGCAATTACAGAATTTATTAAACTAATTGGATAACCATTCCCAAATAAAATATCTCTAAGGTGGTTGAGTTCTAAATCCAAGATTAAATTATTCCTCTAATCATTCTCCTGCTGTGAAAAGAGGAGTTGTCACTTCTCTAGTTGATAGAGCATTGAAAGTTTGTTCAACACGTTTCTTGGATTTAGAGCTGAACCACCTTAAGAGGTATTTTATCTGGGAATGGTTATCCAAATAGTTTAGTAAATTCTGTAATTCCAAAACGCATTAAAAGATTATCAGATAGTTACATAGAAAACACAAATCAAAGGGAAAATTCAGTTTATCTTGGTCTCCCATACGTTAAAGGGGTTTCAGACCACATTTCAAAAAATCTAAGAAAAAATAACATTTACACTTACTATAGACCCAGAAAAGCTATCAGGTCCCAAATTTATCAAGATAAAGACCCTATCCCGATAGGTGAAAACTCCGGTGTCTACAGAATTCCTTGTTCGTGTGGTCTTTGGTATATCGGAAGAACTGATGAGCGACTCACGGATAGACTAACTCAGCACTCTAGTTCAATTAATAACGCTTAAAAAGCGGAAAAGACAGAAAATTTTGACACTGCCGTTGCAGAGCACATTTTTGAAAACCCAGACCATACTATTTTGTTTAATCAAGCTAGCCTAATTTCGCCTGACAAAGGTATTGTCCAGCACTACAGAGAAGCTGTTAAAATTTATATATACCAACATTTAGGCTAGCTTTAAACAGAGATTCCGGTGATTTAAGAATAAACGAGTCATATTTCGGTTTTCTCAAAGAGAAGCCAATAATTTAGTAATCCCTGAAATAAACCTTGAACCACTTTCCCAGTCATATAATCAAGCACGGGAACAGCCCCTTAGGTCTCAAAGGGTGTCTGCAAGAAATGCAATAATTAAAATCCGAAATCAGATGACATAGTTCTCCAACTTATTTAATTGCTGGTTCGTTTTGTTTTTGAGCGAATGAATTGTTTTCTTTTCTTTTATTCCTCAGTTGTTCGCTAGTATCCGTCGATGGCAGTTCATAATTTTTTGGATTTTGTGCAAATCGCGGATATTGGCGAATAACTCGCTTTTATGGTTGTTAAGTATTTGGTTTTAATTCTTATAATTTTTGGCTTTTATTGAATTTTATTCATCTTTTAAGTTTTTTCTTTGGTTTTTGGTTCTTTTCACATTGACTTACCGCGTTTGTTCTTTTGTTATTTTTTTCTTTGGCACTTTCCTTGGATACATTATTTCGTTTCGCGCTGAAGAAGAGAGGCGTTTGTCCTCTCGAAATATTCGCTTTGTTGTGTTTTTTCAGTATTTTCATTTGGCCTTTAAAAACCCTATTTTTGCTCGTTTTTCTTTCTTTATGTTAAACTCTTATAGAAGATAAAAACAGGCACATTGATTATTTAAATCGATGAGCATGTATATACCAGTCTATGGTATGTTCAGTAATATCCTGACATATTGAACAGAGTCACATCTATCATTATTTAGATCAGCTGTTCTCAAACTGTGGTATACGTACCCCTTGGGGGTACGCAAAATTTTTAGGGTGTACGCGGCCGGCCAAAACAAATAAATAAAATAAAATAAAACAACCCTTTAACTCTAGAAATGACAATTTTATTTATATTTCAGCTATAATTTACTTAGCACCGGTAACTGAGAAGGGTACCTAAAATTTTTTTGGGTTTAAAGGGGTAAAGTGTCTAGATAAGATTGAGAACCACTGATTTAGATAACTTGGATCTAGATGTAAATAATCCCAATCGTAAATAATTTTAACAAAATAAATTAATGATCTCGGGGCCACTTTATAGCTTCAAGTACATTATTAATGCATTTCTTACACAATATTCTACAAAGGAAAATATTGTCTAAGCCCCTCCCAGACCCCTGTTTGCCCTCCCCCCCAGATGAAATTTAGTTTCTTCCAAAATCTTGTCAAAAAAACATGCATAATTGAAGCATCAACAGAAACAGATCAGTTTTTTTTTTTTAGTACGTATTTACCTTTACAGTATTATAAAGAACCTTCATATTACTTTTATAGTACTAAATAGTACCTTTATGGTACCAAATGGCTTATTTTATAGTTTGTACTGTCATTTTCACTTGATTTGGAAAAATTAGCTCCAACTTTGCCTCCCCCAGGATTTTGGTGAAATTAAGCCACTGGTTATAGCAAGTCAAGCAATGAGCTCAGGCATTCGTCCAACTTCAAGAGGGCGAGCTTGAGATATTTTCAACTTTTTTGTTCAATCCCTTATTATTGAATTCTTTTCTATGGATGCACCTTTCAAACGTTACTCCTATAACAAGTAGAGCAGTGAGCTCAGGAGGTTTTCGTTCTGGCTCAAGAGGTCAAGGAATATTCAACATTTCTGTTAATTAATTTCTTTTTTGTTCAATTCTTTTCTACGTTAAGAGCATCTAAAAATTCACTTCTAAAGCATGTCGAGCAGTGAGCTTAGACGTTTCTGTCTCAACCTCAGAGACTGAGCATAAGAGATTTAAGTTTTTTATTCACTTTTTTTTACTTAATTTTCATCCACGAAGAGCTTAATTTGCGGTAAACCTCGGAATAAGTTCAATCAATTTCCGATCTTTGTTACATTTAGTCCTGGTCTATATAAAGACCGCGTCAAAAGTTACTTCTAGGAAAAATTGAGCACTGAGCTGATGAGGTTGTCACTAGACCTGGCTGATTGCTGTATGAAAATCTACAATCAGATAAACTGGAAAAAGTATGTTAATAAGAAAAAAAATTAAGCTAGGCCAACATAAGCTGACAGCTCGGTGGTAAAAAATAGTCACAAAAAAGTACTAGCGTAAGCAATCAATCTAATCTCCTTTGAAAGTCATCAGAAAATATTTATGCCCAATTAAATATAACAAACGCATAATCGATCCTACCTTACATTGATTATTAGGAATTCGAAAGTTCAATGTTGCATGCAATGTCAAAGCAGAAGAAACGGCCTCAAACAAAGAATGTCCAGCGTTATCCAACGGAATATAAGACACAAAGAAAACGAGTCTAAACAATTTGGGGCCTAGATCTGGAAAATTTCCTAAGCAAATTCTTTCTTCCCGCCACGTTCCCGGAATAGAACTACACTAATTCCCTCCGTTGAATCCTAGTTGAGAGTCAACTTTTTCCTATCAAGATTGAAAGTGCTCTCTCTTTCTCGATATACGATACACAACACAGGAATTTTTTTTTCTATTCTTTTTTTTTCTCTCTTTCAATCAGGAAGGCGGAAGATTTATGGGACGACCAATTAAGCGTGGCGTCCTTGTCATTAATTTTAGACCAAGTTGTAAAGAATGAAACTATTATAAATAAAAAGGAAAAGTCTGTTGGATATACAAAAATACATGACAAGCCTCTTCACAAAGTAGACATTAACTAAACGGTTAACTGACCAAATCAGTTAATTTTGCGAACAAAGGACGCAGAAGAGGAATATAGAAGATTACTGATTTGATTATAATACACTACTGGTCAGAATGAAAACTTTTCAAAGCGTTTCTTAGCTTGTTCTTCGATGGAGGAGGCAGGCCCCTGGGGTACGAAAATTAGGAATAGCCAATTTTCGGGTAATTTATCATTTATTTGGCATATGTTTTGAGCCTTTAGAAAGACCGTAAGGCACCACATACACTAAAATACAAATGGATTACTCATATTTGCTGCAAGAAATTGCCCAATCGGTTAAAAAAGCTTCAGTGCAAAAAAGATTTTAATTATTTTAGGATTGACCTTGGTTTTATTTTAACTCGATATGCCCTTCCCCCCCCCCCAAAAAAAAAAACAACTTCTACATTGTTTTAAAAACGGATCCATGACACGAATAATTTTTTATTTTATGCTCAATAAAATAAAAAGGCAGTAACGATAGTCCAAAATTTAGATTCTCTCCCAACTTTAACACCCCCCCCCCAAAAAAAAAATATATATTGCATTTCTTGACAAAATTTCCAAATCAAGAGTCAGTCAATGGCTTTGAAGCTAAAATCGAAGGTAATTTGATATTAAAAGCAGGTGAGTACATCGATTAAGCATCTCAAGGACTGGATTTTACAGAACACAAACTCTAATTCTAAATATTTACAGATCTATCTTAAAGGTGACAAAATGAAGTTATCAGTATAATTGTATTTTTGATTATAGAATATAACAATATAAAATATAATTGGAATACCATCTTGAATTTCAAAAATACGTCAAAATTCTCCTATTCATGGCATTTTTATAAAACAGTCACCAAGCGTAGTTGCACTGGTGGGTGATTTTTAATTAAAATTACATTTGAGGGAATCGTCTATAATGTTGTCTTTGGTGATGAGTCTGCACGTTTAATAAATCTTTAAACGAATTTGTGAAAAAAGGTAAAATTAACAATATAACTAAACATTTACTATTCAATATCAATATTTATTATTTACTATCCTTATTGAATTTTTGAAGTACTGGATTTATTCCTTTCTATTTACTGGCCTTTCCAAGGTAAAAAGATTAATAAAATCGTTTTACGTTTTTATTCCATTTCCAACGCTCTATTACGTTTATTTCATACATTGCCCATCGCCCAAATAAAAAATGCCTTATAAATAATTTGTATATTTAAAGTAACCACACTTCCCAATTGCTTTGCGTTTTAATAAACAAGTAAATCAGTCAAAACCAAAGCCATCATATACAGAGAGAGAGGGGAAAAAAAGTTTTTTTTTTTCACTATAAAAGTTCTCGCGCTACTCACCATCTGAATCCGGACATGGCGACAAAAACAAATCTTTAATTTAAAAATGATTTTTCTTCTATTTTTTTATATTTTAGTTCATCGCAAAACAGAAATGAATCTTTTTTCTAGGTCTAGGGCATAATAGTTCACGCATTTTAACCACAGTTCATGATATACTATTGCTGTTCAAGTCAAGTTAGTCCTAGTCTTAAAGTTAGTCCATTATGTCGATTGTACATTGGAATGTATTTGGGGTGGGGGGGGGGTATCAATTTCAAAAAAGGTAAAATATCTTTAAAATGTTGGAGATGTGGAGATATCATAAACATCTTGGAATGGGTAGGGAACTGGGTATGGCCCAAACCCCCACAGCTCCGCACGTGGGGGCCGGGATTCATCAGATCATGTAACTCTTCGACTTAAATATCCTTGAACTAGGATGATTTTTGAATTAAATATTTACTGGCGTTTGTCGTAACTTTATATTTATTGCATGCCAAGTCTTCTAATTTCCAAAGTTGTAATCTCAAGAGAATTTCCAGACTTGCGTACTTTAACGACTGAAAGTTTTTCAAGTCTTGGCAACATTGTTTTATTTCATTTGCGGTGAATTGTTAATGTTCCGCTTGATTTCTTGTTAGTTATTAATATTTGATGTACCGCATTCGAGTTTTGCTCCTCTGCGCCGTTGAATGTTAACGACATTTTATTGAAGATTTAGGGAGGGGTTATTCTCGGGAAAGTTTTGACACGAATGAGAAAGTTTCAAAGAGAATTAGACTTTCGGTTGAGAATCAGAATTTATTATGCAATTTCTAATGTAGTATATATATGATGACCATGTTTGCTGAACAGAGACCAATGAGCCTTCCAGCGTTGACTAGAATTTAAACACGCTGATTAATTAATTAAAAAGAATAATGGGTTAATTAGCAGGGTCAATAGGTTTTAAAGTAGAATGTTAAAAAATGCAGGATATAACGATCTGTATTTGTGTAGTTCTTCCTTCCAAATTTTAGGTGACCAAATCAATTAGTCTTTTTCGTAAAATTCTTTCTACTCTTTGAGGTGTATGGGAGCAACTCTAGCGCCTGTATATGTCACCCTTAACATTATTTGGTACATTTTCTAAGCGCATTGGAGCAAATAACAGATCTGGTAATCACCTCCCCCTCGGATTGGTCCAAAGGACTTCGTCCTCCCCGAAAAAATGAAAAAAAGGTGGCTTAAAAGTGCACCTTTTGCATGTTCATGCCTCTTTCCCCCAGTTCCAACCTGTCTGCACCTAATGTTTGCATGTATCATTAGAACTTGGTTTTTACTAATAACCATCGATTCTCTGCTCATTTTTCTAACAGTTTGGAGTGTTCCATTTCCTCTTTCCAAACTTCTATATAGAAGTTGTTCGACGGCTTGGGAAAGCTTTCATTTTTTTCCTCTTCTTCTTTAAGAAAAGGAAAAAAGAAGAAAAAAGAAGAGGTCACCAAATTTTAGGTGACCAAATCAACTAGTCTTTTTCGTAAAATTCTTTCTACTTTTTGAGGTGTATGGGAGCAACTCTAGCGCCTGTATATATCACCCTTAAAATTATATCCCCCCCCGCCCCCTAATGCATTCCAATGTACACTCGACATTATGCTTGATATTAATTTATATACATAATGTGTATATATATATATATATATATATATATATATATATATATATATATAATATATATATATATATATATATATAATATATATATATATATATATATATATATATATATATAGTATATATATATATATATATATATATATATATATATATATATTTACGCCGTCAATTATCACGATATCAATTTTCAGACTTTATGACAAGAAATTTCTTAGTAATAGGATAAAATACGATTTAATTAAAATTAATTAAACATACAATGAATACACAGTAATAATCCCCCACAGGCTACTAGGCCTCTAAAAAGGGCTACTAGGGGAAAACACACGCATCATTAAGCAGTAAATGAAAAAGAAAAAGGAAGGTTATGAAGATTATATCATCACCCAGAAAAAAAGAATAGAAGAAAAAAATTAAATAGACTAAATAAACCAGATAGATTAAATAGACTCCAATCAATCTTACAAGAAAAAAGAGAAAAAGAAGGTACAAGAAGACATTTTTTTTTTTACAATTTGCTGAATAAGCTAAGAGTGACACCTTAATATAAGGACTTATCACATAGCTTTACTGCTTAGGAGAGCAGAGAGGGCAAAATTGAATTTGTTGATGCGGTCTTACTTTTCTTGCATAATTTCATCCTGCAATTAATTTCGTTCAGATGTAGGCTGCTGTATTTTGCTTGTTATATGATTGAAATTTATCTACTATAAAATTTAAATACATGTATTAATTGTACTGTCATTGATAAAACGACAAACGTGAATGTCCAAAGAACCAAGTACTAGACCAGAAAATATCTTTAATTTCTAATTGAGAGAGAAACCCTATACACGCCGCACATATTCGTCTTTAGAGGGCACTGGGGTATAACTTGGTAACTGAAAACATGAGACGCAATTTCAAATGAAAACAAAATATTGGATATTTGGAACCTACAGGGAAAAAATTTAGGTTTCACTAAAAACAGAAAAGAATTGTCCGATAATAGATTTTAACAGTTTCTCTTTTGGGAGGGGGGAGGGGAATGAAATATTTTTAAATAAAACAGAAAAACAGACAAATAAAACAGAAAAAACGACACTCAATTCTAACCTCACATAGTACAGAGATTCGACTAAATAATTCCTAAGACCACACTGGCTATGCATGACAAAATGAAGAGAATTGTGAAGAAGAAAAAACTAAGATATTTCCAGCCAGTGAAAAAAAAAGTATTTACCCTTTCACCGTTGCTTCGAGAGGGGTTATTTAAAATTTAGTGTCTTTTTTTTAGGTTCTTTTGTTTTTATTTTGTCCTTAGGACTTTTATCTATCTATATATTGTATACTCTTTGTTCACTTTTGTGCACAGGGGACGGCCAAGCTGAGGTCTCTACCGAAATATCTCCATATTTATCCTTTTTTCACTAGCTGGAAACATCCTCTTTTTTTCCTTCTTCACAATTTTCTTCATGTCGTTAAGACAATCTTCAACATCCAAAAAGGATATTATTCTTCTCTAGTTTCTATTTCTTTGAATATTGACTTACAATACTTTATGTGGCTTATCCTGTATGGCCTAAACTAAATTAGAAGAAAATAAAGCACAAGTTCAATCCCTAAAAATTATTAATATCAGTAGTTGGAGGCATCAAGCCATGGTTAATTGTAGAAAAAGCCAAGGCAGATAGTCCGAGAGAGTGACACGGGCAAATCTGGCATAAGCCCTTTTTAAGATTGTACAAAAAGGATGCCATTTCACTGGTTGATAGATAAGCCTATCTACCATCCATCCGTTCATACATCATTCCTAGGGAAGAACTATGGTAGATGTTCATAGAACTAAGGGGATGAAACATTGGATCTATTTTGGGTTGACTCGTGACGGACAATGTCCACTGGACTTGTATACAAAATGGGGGACTGAATTTGTTTGGGCCATCCGATGAATTCTGAGTATTCAAGAATACTTCACCTGGGATTTTTTTGAAAGGGTTAGTGTTTAACCAGGGCTTATAAGCCACATAACCGGGGCTAGTCCAAAAAGAAACCTTCCCATCCAATACATACACATATATTGAGCATTATATGTGTAAACCCGAACCTAAATATGGCGTGAACATATATGTAGCAGGATTACAAGGATGGGGATATACGAGGAAAAGTTTTATGTTAAGTACCCTACAAGTCTTCAATTACCTCAGGATATGATAAGGTTCGGGCCTGAATCGCAGATCCTTTAAACGAAAGAGAAAAAAAAAAGAAAAAGAAAAAAAAAAATACTTAAGAATTTCAAAAGCCAGAATTCATTTTGACACGCAAAAGAATCAGAGCCGTTCCTACAGGGGCTGGAGAAGGATTGCCCACTTAGATCAGATTGTTCACTTTGACTTGACCTTTTTTGCTTGTATTTGAGTCGGGAGGGGGTGCTGTAATTAATTTTTCCTCGGGCACTACCAACCCTAGCAACGGCTCTGAAGAGATTTAACACTATTCCTATTCAATTTAGTCCCACACTGGGGCCGTATGTCAATGCCACTTTTTACCAAGCGGCGTACAAGGGAATTTATAGTACCCAAGAAATCCAACTTCTAGATGTGAAGAAACAGAATAGTTAATGGGGATATATATCCCCTAATTCCTAACCTTATACCAGGGATATATACAAAACGAGAAGGCGCATCTGACAGACTGAATTTTCTTCACTGTTTACTTTAGTATGAACTTGCTCAAGCTTTGCGATTGTGGCTTGTTCTATTACAATTGTTCTAATTACAAGAAAGCACATTTGTCGTTGTTTTCGAGCTTTCTAGCACCAATGTCTTTTCTAGGGAAATGACACTAAGAGAAAGTTGGTTTTGTTAATTAAATAATAAAATTATACTCGAAAATATTTTAATTAGAACACGAAAAACACCAGGACGGTGCTAAACGTAAATTAAAAAATGCCTAATTCAAAAGAAATCTGCCTTTTTAAGGAAGAGTACGACACCGCAAAATTTGCCATTTGGATCATTTTAGATGCATTAGATCATACTACAGCGTTTTAGATGCACCAGATCACTATTAAGTATTTAAGAAATCAGCAATAAAAATTATTTTATTAATTAAATTAATGTTAACACCAAAATGTTTTTGGTGTTAACTTATGTGTTTAAAATAATGAGTGAGTCCATTTTGGAATGGACTTGATAATATTGGATTGCAAAAAAAAGTATCACGGCGAAAAAATTTATTTATCATTTCCTGGAATTAATCCTTATTTTAGAGGAATATTTTTCTACCCGTTTAAAGCTATTTGTCAATCTTATGCTCCGACAATAAAGCCTAAAAGATGCACAAATTTGCCTTGCTTACACTGGCTCTGAAAAGCTTGAAAACATGAGAAAAAAAACTAAAAAAAATTGGAGGCATTTTTTTCAATAACAAGATTCAGCTCAACTGGTTGCCTAAGAGGACATATAATCTATCATCAGGATGAGCCCTCCCCCCTCCCTCCCCCCTTGTCATTGGAACTTAGTTGATAGAAACCCATCTCTTGTAAAATCTTTTTTTGAGATGTCTTAGTGGCTGCTTTAGATTAAAACACCGTAGCTCACTCATACATTCTTCAAATACGACCAATTTGGTACCAACACTTTTCCCCTTTTTTCTTAGACACAGCTTTTCAAATTGTTCGTCTTCCTACTAGGAGACATCGTCAGATTTCGAAAAGATTAAAAGTTATGAGACGCTATTGTCCGGTTAATGCGTTGCCGAATAATTTAGTTGACATGTAAATCAGATTAGAACAAAATCAATAACCAATAAAAATTAACTAATAACTTAAAATAATAAATTATTACATTTAATCATTTAAGAGTTGATTAAAAAATCAAAAATTAGATGTAGAATGAATTAGAGATGGTCACAAACTCTGCATCTGGACACCAATGGGCTCAAGCTGGGCGCTTAAACTAGACAACGTCAGTGCTACTAGCGGATGAATCTAGATAGGTCTCCCCCCCCCCTTCCTCCCTTTGAAGTGACTATAGACGTATCGAACATCCAAGTACTCCACAAAAGGAATGCCTCGTTTTGGTCACTGAATCTTGGAAAAAGAAACATAGAAAAAAGCAAAAAGCCCCTAATCAAGCCTGCAAGAACAATAGCTTATAGTATCCAAGCAAAGTTAAACAACAGAATTTGGCATTTTCCTACCCTTAGGGAAGTATATAATAGCCAACATTATTAGCAACTATCGTCACGCAGGTCATCTACCTATTAACAGATTAACTTCTAGAAAATGTTTTTAACTTTCATTTAATTTCTATTTGTCAGCTAAGAAAATTTCCGTTGCTTTCTCATAACTTTTGGTCATTGATATACGTGCTGATTAGCAATAGCATGAAGCTAGTAATTAAACAGCACTCCTTACTTTTAACTAAGAATACAAATTTCTTAATATAATAATTAATTTACAAGTTACATGACAATATAATTTATACAATAATATATCACAACATAATTTTCATCTTTAAGATCATAATAAAGCCGAAATTTAAGATAATAAGGTAATCTTTACAACTTTATAACAATATCTTTTTATATAATCAATTATACAACAATATGTGATACTTATGAATAAATGTGAATGTTAATATTTTTATTAATCTGTATTCTTAATTATATTAAGAATATTATAACTAATAGTATAAATTAGTTTATAAAATAATTAATTTATAAGTTATAAGATAATATAACTTACATATTAATATAATAACGTAACCTTTACGATTTTATAATAATATCTTTATATACTCAATTAAACAAGAATATACGAAGTTACAGATAATTAAGAATATTAATATATTCACTATTTTTAATTCTTTTTAACTTAAACAATTTCAAGCGCATACTAGGTGGATAGCTCAATATCTGTATATAAAAATAAGTTTGTGCAGTTCCCACCTAGGGAAGGGGGGGGGGGATTACGAAAGAGGAATGGTCAGAAAACTTATAGACCCCGTCCTCTGCCCTCCCCTCATGGAGCGTGCCTAAGGACCTAGGGTGTAGACTTTCCCAATCCAACAAAACTATTTTCCCACTTCCACATAGCCTGAACAGAAAGGTTCCTTAACAAGCAGGATTAGGTTTTGAGACGAAGTCTTAATTACTTGAAAAACAGGAAGGGATACTTATTATTTACTTGAGCATAGCATATCCGTACAATAAAGTAGCTATCAAACTACATACATAATTTCTATCCTGAGTGGTTAAGTTATTTTACGTCTAATCGTTCACAAGTTCGTTCACATTAAGCTAACGCGAAAATCCCTAAAACCCATTATAATCATCGTCCAAAACTTACAATCATAAGCAGATCATTCAAAATTAAGAATATGAAAGTGAAAAAGAGATCCAAGCTCTGATAAGCAAGAAAGGCTTTCCAGGAAAAGTTTATTAATATTTCCATTATATTATTTACTACTCACTCAGAAATTCTATGCTTTTTTCCTACTTTACTACTAATTCTGTATTGTTATTGTATCTTGTCTGATGAACATTTCTTACTTAACAGTAAAACCATACAATAAACATCCGTACAATACAGTGGCTATCACAATACGTATAATTTTCTTTGCTAAGTGGTCAAGTTATGTTATGTTACGTATAATCGTTCACACTAACAAGTCCTTTCACATTAGACTAACGTAAAAATCCATACATAAACAATACAAAGAAATTGGTTGTAAAAAAAAAAAAAAGGAATAATAATTTCTAAAGATTTCTACTGGACGTCAAGCAAAGGATATCTAAATTTGAAGTTTCTTATCGTGTTCACGGTTCGTTTAAAAAGGGTTAAATATAAAACATTCGAAAATGACAAGGAATATACCTCCCTTTGAGGGAGGTATATTCCTCCTCCTTTGAGGGATCCTATTTGTCTGATCCCCCTTCCTCCCATATAAGAAAATTTTGTAAAAAAAAACAATGCATTGGACTTAAATACGTCTTTTTTAGTATCTTCTACGCTTTCTCTAAAAGAAATTTTCAGATATTTGATTTTTTTTTTTTTTTGCTCTTTTTGCTATTAATTCCATATTGCAGTTACATTGACTTTCCCATAATGAAACACAGTCTTACGTAATGTAATATTATAAGTAGAACTCGAGTCTACTGATCACTGTTTTCAAGGTTAGATGGGAACCTTCCGACTAACGCCAGAAAGATTCGTCAAATAAAAACTATTTTTCGGCTAAGCCCTCTCGGATTTTTTTAGAGACACCGTCATTTCGAGACATCGTCAGGACCTAATAAAACAGACCAAACAAGAAAACTGCCATTCTACAGTTATAATATTACCAATATACCCGATTTCGTGGCTTGATCGGTTTTGTAGGCTATAAGTTTGAAGTAAACTATGTATATTTCAGAATATTCGATACAATTCTCGTACATAACCTCATCTGAACTAAACCCTATAATACCAGGAAGATAGTGTCATTCGATTCCCTATTTCAAAGTTGATTTCAAATATAATGGTCTCTACCACGACAACTAGGCCCCAGACAACCGCCTCCCCCTCCTTAATGAGGCCAGGTATAGCATATAGCAGTATTGATGAAACATAAGTACGAAACTTATACGAGCATACGAAATTAGTAGTCTTGCATATAGCCCAGGGCTATATCTGGACCAACTAAAAGGAGGGGGAGGGGAAGGAGACACAATTGCCAAGGCAGCAGCCAATTTATTTGGAAACAATGTTGAGTGGAGAACTGAACGGTACTAAAAGGTAGGATATATGTTTTAATTCAGAAGAGGCCCTGAATAAGAGTGTTATCTAATATTACAGTAATTTATTTTTGTCGATGAATCAATACAGCCCCCCCCCCCCCAGCCAAAATAATCCATATGAAAGTGCCGGATAGTCAAAGAAAGAAGAAACCATTGAGATACGAGCATTTACATTAGGATACTTTAAAACACTTGAGTACATGCGAGATAGGGGGAAGTTCTCCCATAAGATCAGTCGAAAGTACCCCCAAAAAATTTTGACAAATCTTAAATTAACAAGCACTTTTTACGGAATCTGAACCTCCCCTAGAAATCATTTAGGCAGGCTCTCATAGGTTATTCAGCTCCATTCACATTCTTACCACCTGGCAATATAGAGAGCACAAGATAGCTTTTCAACCTCGTAATATGGACAGAAGTTAGTAGTCAAATAGAATCAATATTCCCTTGGAAATGCTTGTTTTAAATTCATAATAAGCGAGAGCTCAGCGGCAGCAACAATTTATACATTATTGGTAGGGGAAACGTAAACACAAATAAACCAAAACTAATAATATCGCCATCTATTTCAATAAAAAAAGAATGCTTATTTTTTCGCGACGCCGTCTTCCACGCATTTTGCGCAAGTGAAAAGGCAAATCTTTAGGAGGGAAGGTTTTCTTTTCCTATCTATAGTCAAGGCCAAATTGCAAAACAGGCTAGTATAGGCTCCAGGCAAGGAGTCCCATGCCTGACAGGCCTACTCATACCTTTCTTTTTAATTGATTATTTTGCAGTAATGATTAAAATGTTACACTAAGGAACAATTAACTTGGAATAGAATAATAGTATTACTTAAAGCAAAGAAGCCAAGAACTACAGATATTCCATACAAAAAGGATTCTAATTCTTGCATTTTTTTAAAACCTATTATTAGACATAAGAGGCTTAAATTTGTGGTTCTAAGTATTTGATAAGGTCAAATAAGAGACTTATTTGGGAGTACCTCAGGGATTTTCCATTTCCCGCCACCTGGTCTACATCTCGCAACGCCACATGTGCCACACAGTTCCACCAACGCTTGGCACACTCCCCAAAACGTTGGCACAGTTTTGCCCTATTTGGCACACGCCGCCCGGTCTTCATGATTTCTGAGAGCGGACAACCCCTCGGGGATACTAGATAAGCTTACTTTGACATTTTGGTAAAATATGCGCTATCTACAGGGTGTTCAAAATTCAAGTCAGCTAAGGTCCTTTCCAATTCAGGTCTTAAGGTCTAATTCAGGTCTCAGGTCCCTTCAAGGTCTTAAGATGGGCATGTGTAAAATACTTTATCATCAGCGCATCAGTGCATCTTAGGTAGCTGTCAGTCTTAAAACTTAGTATTCCTTGGCAAAAATTATCTAAACAGCAAATTTTTTTTTACCTACAGTCAGGGTCAAATTACGCAAAGGTTATTATAAGCTGTAGCCCCAAACCTGAAAGGCTTACTTTTTTTTAAACAAATTTCATTGTCATGAAATGACCAATATGTTTAAAGAAAATTTTATAACAGAATAATTAGCTTATTTTAGACTATCATTCTTACTAAAAAGAACAAGAAATAAAAACATACTTAAAGAAAAAATATTTTTTTCTTTTATTTAAAGGTTTGTGACATAACCTTTTAGTTTAATTTTTACAGGTCTTTCCCCCACCTTTCTTTTGTTTTAGTTTCACTTAGTTTGTTACTACCAAAGAGTGCATAAGTGAACTGATTTATTTGAAAACCGTAACGTAAACCTACGTACACCGTAACTGTAAACCGTAAATTGTAACCGTAAACCGTAACGTACTACCAAAGAGTGCATACGTGAACTTATTTATTTAAAAAACGTAACGTAATGTACGGAGACGGAAACCGTAAAACGTAACGTACAACCAAAGAGTGCATAAGTGAACTTATTTGTTTAAAAACCGTAACGTAAACATACGTACACCGTAACCGCAATCGTAAACCGTAACGTACTACCAAAGAGTGCATAAGTGAACTTATTTATTTAAAAACCCGCCGTAAAAAAAGAAGAAAAAAAGAAGAAAAAAACAAGAAGCGTCTCAAAAGGAATTTCAACTTCAACAAATTACTGTGTACCAGTGTCCTAAGTTGGTTAGATCTCGATTGACAGGAACTGTGAAACTGGCGGTTTTGCGGAAATAATAGGGTCAACAATGTTAATTTTTCTTTCTTATTTATAAGCTGTAGTTTTTAAACGAATTCCATTGTCATGAAATGACTAATATGTTTGAAGAAATATTATAACAGAATTATTCACTTATCTTAGACTAATATTCTTACTAAAGAAACCAAGGAATATAAACTCGATTAAAGAAAAAGTAATTTTCATTTTAGCCATTTATTAGACATAGAGGCTTCAATATAAGATCCTAAATATTTCGTAAGAAACATATGTTTGGGATCACACACGCTTACTTTAATATTTGAAAAAAACTGCTGTAAGGGGGCCCAAACATTTATTTGGCCAAGGGTTCTCGTCAGATCTCAATGAAGTAATTACGTTTACTTGTTGGACGTTCAAGCCATATCCAGGCTTATCGTGGCGCCCAGCAGAAAACGATATGTCCAGAAGTTTTCTTTCCAGAGGTTTCATCCCCACATCTTCTGACTTCGTTGCTCGAGATTCTATCTGAGAGGCGGATGCCCAGGATATAACGCAAGCATTTGAAGTTGAATGTATTCAAGATCAACGCTTCGGCTGGTTTCAGTGACCATGTCTCACCATAGGGGATAACAGAGAGAACCATAGCTTCATACTCTCGGAGCTTCGTCCGTGTCGAAATTTCATTTCGCTTCCAGAGAGCCATCCGTAGATGAAGGCAGACGTTCCAGGCTGACGATGCGGCCTCCGGATCTCTTCTGAAGATTCGCCAACAGGTTTTACCGTTGAGCCAAGGTATTTTAACGACTGGACGTCTTCGATCTGACTACCGTTTAGTGTCACAGGGTTTTCATCCATTCCAGCCGTTCGCATAGTTTTTGTTTGGCAAGACTTATTTGGAGGCCAGTCGAGAGTGCCTTGTCCGCCACGCCATTGATCGTAGCCTGGGCTTCCGCAACAGATTCAAAAAGCAATGAAGCCACTCAATCTCAATGGAGCCACTGCAATAACATTTCGTTCTCAAAGGCCTTGAATTATTGTCAGTTTTCAAACTTTACGTGAAAGAACTCGTGACCTAAGAGCGAAATTATCCTATTCCGTTTAAAACCAACATTTATACGTCTTCTGCAGTTTAACGTATATTATTCGGTTGTTTGGAAGAATCTATGTAGGGACACTGTACAATCCTCTGTTACTTAGCGACGGAAAATTCAGTTTGTCGTTAATTCCTACGCCAGCAATTTTCCTGAGAGCTAAATTATCCTATTACGCTTGTTTGTTTTCACTATCGTGAATGGCCTTAATTAAAAAATTAAGCCGATGTAATTTTATTAACTGGAGTGAGGAGCATGAAAAACCTTTAATCGTGTTCTTCTCAGAATGAGCTTTTGAGCAGTGGAACAATTTTGCTCTCAGGTGGCAAACTAAGATTCACGCAAAGAACTGAACGTTGTATGTTCAGTTCAACAAGTTCAGTGGAAATGAACTGAACTTGAATATGATTATTCGGCATGGCAACCTCCTAGTTACTACCGAATGCATTTTAATTATTCTTTTTTTTTATTGACAGGTTTAGTTATATTTATCCCATCTTCTAGCTATTATTCCTATATTTCAGAAATACTTCTATTTATTAAAAAAACTTGATTTCTTTACTTGTTTGTAATTTGGTTACATTAAGAATCTTTGTTCCGAGAATTAAAGGACTTGAAATAGTTGAACGTACAGTCGTATCTTCAAAAATCAGTAGAGTTCCATTCCAGGGGGGGGGGTGGGGGTGCATAATTTGGTTTAAATTTTCAGTGGGTGGAATGTACATGATTGGGTATACTGAAATGGTCTACTGAAATTCAACGAGAAAATACTTTTCTCAACTGTGTCACTTTTTGAAACGATTGGGACATCTTCTTTAAGCGCTTATACGGTCATTGGTAGAAACAGTCAAATGTTTAGAAATAATAGCTTGAATTCTTACACTTGGAGGCTGGGCTCTGTTTATGAGTCTTCCATCTTCTTCGATTCTTAAATGATCTCTAGATGGCAACACTGGTTTATATCCATTAACTGTAGGTTTCATGGTAGGCCACTTTGGTGGAGTCTTTGTTCTACTAATAAAGTTATCAGGAACATCCACTGCCATCTCTCGATGAGAGCCAGAATCATCCAGCTCACTACTGTGAATGCTGCTCGTTCCTGAACTTCGAAGACTGGCACCTACAACAGAAAATGATCGATGTAAGACTTCGACCTCAAAAACGAGGAAAGTCAAGAAGTATTTGAGTTACAATTAGAGTTGCATATTCAAGGAGAAAGTCTGCCTTTATGACATTTATGACTTTATGATCATAGACATTTTGATTATCAATTATAATGTTTTAATTATCATGGAGACATTCCATGGCCTTATCCCATGTTTTGTTCTAGTTGATTTTTTTTTTTTGCTTTATTTCGGTCTCTTTTTTTCTTGTAATTCATTACTCCACTTTTGTCTTGCTGTTTACAATGGGTAAAAAATAAATTGATTACTATTTATACTTAAAGAACAAATGAAAAAATAGCACGTATCTAAATCTTTGAAGCAAAATTTCTATTATAAAAAACAGGGGGAATTTTTGCTTTTAAAGCCTTTTCCTGGCTCCTGTAACAGAATAAAATCGACGTAAGAATTTGATCTCGAGACTTAGAAAATTCAAAGACGGGTCTATTTAGAATCAGAATTGCAAATAATATTGGAGACAGCATTTTGATTACAATTCTTTAAGATCAAATGAAAAAAGAGCACATGTTTAAGTCTTTGAAGCAAAATTTCTACTAGAAAACATGGGGGAAATTTTACTTTTTAAAACCGATTCCTGGCTCTTCTAATAGAAAAAGATCGACACAAGAAGTTAATCTCAAAACTTATGAAAGCGTCAACTTTGAATTAAGGTTGAGAGAATTGCAGATACTATTGGAGACAGCATTACAATTCTTTAAGATCAAATGAAAAAAAGAGCATGTGTATAAGTCTTTGAAGCAAAATTTCTATTAGAAAACATGGGGAAATTTTACTTTTTAATCCGATTCCTGGCTCTTCTAATAGAAAAAGATCGACACAAGAAGTTAATCTCAAAACTTATAAAAGCGTCGATTCTGAATTAAGGTTGAGAGTCTAGAAGGACTATAAGACAAAGGCTTATATAATAAGTCTAGAAGGACTATAAGACAAAGGCTTTATGAAGATAATACCTTTAATCTGAACGAAAAAATGAGTCGGATCTACATCTTCAAACCAAAATTTCTGTAATAAAAAAAAAAAAAATTCCAAAATTTCTTCAAACCTTCTTCTATAATTTCTTCAAACCAAAATTTCTAAAAGTAAAAACTTTAATTTTTCATTTTTTACAGGCTCCTACAAACTCGGTTTTACACCAAAATAAGATCGACGTAAAATTTTATCCCAAAACTTAGAAAATTCAAAAGCTGGTCTATTTAGAATCAGAGTTGCAGACGCATAGACAAAATCTGTCTTAATGAAGACATATTTTGATTGCCATGTTTTTAAGACCAAATGAAAAAGGAGCACATATCTTAACCTAAACAAACTAATCTAAAATCCCTTAAGACCAAATAAAAAAAGAAACCACGTATCTAAATCTTTGAAGCGAAGTTTATATTGTAAAACACTGGAAAACTTTTAGCTTTTAATAGCTTTTTCCTGGCGCCTATAAACTTCTTAATAGCTCTTATAACAGAATGAGAATGAGATCGATGCGAAAATTTGCCCCCCCCCAAAAAAAAAAAAAATTAGAAAGCTAAAAGATAGCGGATTTTGAATCAAGGTTGTAGACTAAGTATGCTACTTAGAAGACAATATTTTACATCCAAATGAGAAAAATAATAATGAACAAATATCTATATTTTGAAGTGGATTTTACATATATAACAGAAAGTTTCAACTTCCTCGAATTTCAGGTCGTGATCCAAAGATGCAATATATAAATCTCCCACCATTACATGATTCTTTTACGATAGGATTAATATATATATATAATTCATATACAAATAATAAACAGCATATGCAAGATATATTAATGTGATGAAATATCTATTTCAAGGAGACGCAAACAAACTATGTCAGCGACTAAAGATATTGGGATGATTGTTATTGCACCCCAAGCCAAAGTCATGCGGGTATCTAGCGAGTATCATGCGGGTATCTAGCCAACATAAAAAAAAACAACCCAGAAAAGAAATAAAGGAGAGCCAAAGAGTCAAATCCTTCAACAACCAAAATACTAACCCCCTGGCAATGAGTTTCAAGCGCATATTGCAGATCTGGAAAAAACAAGGCAATGTTGACGGATTTGAAGGTTCCTTAATGCAAATTAAATTTTAACACATTATACAAAGTAAACTAAACAGATATAACTTTCTAGTACAAGACAGGGCTAGACTAGGACAAGGACAACTAGGACAAGACTCTGAAATATCCAACTTGAGCAATAAATCGATAAAATTTCTGCAAAAGGGGCAATGAGTGTATTTATCTCTGCTGTTCAAAACTTTTCTTAGAAAATTAAAAATAACTATAAATAAATAAATAAAACATATTAATAAATAAATAAAAAAACAAGTTTAATGCAACAAGCTTCAGGTCCTTTTTATTTGTTAAAGATTTCTTTTACACCCAAAAACTTAGGAGGCTCTTTTCCTGTCAAAATCTTCCCTACTAGATCATTGTAAAAAAAAAGAGCTAAAAAACCTATTCTCAAGCTACTTCTGCAAATGAGAAAAGGAGATTTTCGAAAAACGATCAACTCCTAAATATCTTAAAAACAAACCGAGATACAGGAATATATATATTGAGCCAGTATATCAATCAAGCTTTGTTCAGGGGGTGAGCTGTAAACCTCAGCTAAGCATTTTGAAAACAGAAATCAGGCCAAATTAAATAGGTGGATTTGACTTATGATGAGCAGCTTGACAGCAAAGCTTGGTTGAGATTTTGAATTCTTTTCAGTTTCACTGACAGAAAAGTCTCTGTTTAAATATCCCCATCCGTAATATTACAATTATCTTGTGTTTTTTACGAACATAAAGGGACGCTAATAAGCCAATGAACATACGAGAGAACTGTTTCTTCGATACAGCACATGAAATGTGTTTTCAAATGGCTGATCCATTCAGTGCTTTGTTCGTAAAACCAAGTCTAATGAAACTCTATCCAAAGAGTTATAAAAACTGACACGAAACTATGAAAAGGAGACTCTGATCGTCACTGAAATAAAAAAGATCAACCAACGCCATCTAGCTCTACCCATAAAAATCTCAAGTTGCTAAGAACCAAAAGCAAGATGTACTTTCTTAAATCCCATCCGGTCGGGTTGGCCGATCGGGGTTCTCGAAATCGTCATCAGAGTATTTTAGACATACCTCTCTTTTTCGCACTATTCCAGCAGAACTAGGAAAGGGTGACGGGGAGTTTCTTACCAGCACTTGGGAGGTTGTCCTCTTGGACAAGAGGTATCAGTTCTTCCTTTTGAAGTTAGTTTAGGCAGCTGGGCTGGTAACACACACTGGTCGTGTCCTAACCTCGAAGCTGCTGGAGTTAGATGGCCTGGATGACGAGTTGAAGGAATTTAGGGAGGACGGTAGCCGTTTGGTTGATAAAAGCTTTCCGAGTAATTTCGTTCCGAAAGCCGCTAGTCAGTGATTGTCACCGTTTTCTCAGGTCTATGCCTCTCCTCCATACGTTGCAATCAGAAACACTAAAGCTTAGTTGCAATTATTTCTTATTTTTTTTTATTTATTTATACTTTGCATTGGGCAAAAGATAAAAGAAGCAGCTTCACCAAAAGGACAGAATGGGCATGTTTGCTAACACTTATTTAGAACAAGAATATATTCTGCAGACTAGACAAGCCCTAGTTCATCAATAATCAATAAAAATAATCAAAAAGCAAAAGGATTTTCCAGCAAAATTTTAGGTTTGATCTTAACAAACTTAGACCTTTAATTTAAATCAAAAACTTGGTATGGTAAGATTAAGCTAGTTTTCAGTCGTTTTTTTTTTCTAATTCGACTAGGCATGGATACCCTGTCAGTGGGGATCCGTACCATACCATCCTAGTAGTAAAGACTCCAACCAAATCTATGTAAGCGCGAAATTTCCTCTCTAATCTGTTTCCCATACTCTGGCTAATTAAACACAAAATCATTTCTTAGACAACACTGCATATCCATTTATAACTAATACGATACAATGATATAATAACAGGTAAAACCTTCGATTAACACAGTGAACGTTGAACTGCTTCATATACAGGGTGTCCACAAAGTCAGGATACACATAAATTTTGAAATTTTATTTGTTTATTTATGTTATGTCTTTTTATTTCTCTTACTTTGCCGACCCAATCTTACATGTGGACAAGTTAAGGGTAATTGTCCGGGGGAAAGTTTCACCAGGTTGGAATAATCTAGAAAATCTATTTGTAGGGGGGAAGGATGTCCCTCGCGAAAAATTCTTCATGGGGGAATTTTCCACGGGAACAATTCTCCGTGGTGAATAAATTCTACTGAAGCAACTTTCCACTGGGGAATGTGGGGGAGATTTCCGGGGAAAATATATCAAATATAGTATATTTTTACTTGGTTTTCCAATTTGCTTTAGGTTGTAAGTCTGAAGATATTCTCTCTATGCATAGACTTTCCCCTTTTTTCCAAAATTAAAAAAAAAAAAAAACATTTGAGATATTAATTATTCTGGTTTTTATTTGCCGTACTTCATTCAGTTGTTTTTAAGTGCATTGTGGTTCGCTACTTTGTTCTGTCTGTTAAAGCATTTTTGTAATATCATTTATGTATCTCTGCCAAGACACAACTAAGGATAGACATGCATCTGGTCCGGTCCAAGTGAAAATTTGGTCAAGGTGATCAAAGACTTGAAAGCTAAAGCTAAGACAGATAGTCTCTGTGAGAGGCAAACCTGGCATAACTTTTTCAGAGTTGTATAAAAAATCATTATTTTCCCTTCTTCAAGACGGTCTATTACCCTAGGGCAGAACTAATGATGATAGTCATACCGTAAGGATAATTCAGATGGTGTATCAGTTCTCCGAGCCATTTCAAAGCAATTGAAGACCACGAAATGATTAAAAAATTCATTACTGACAATTCCCATTAGAATTGCAGGTGAAAGGGCGACTTAGATTTATATACTGTCTGGGCATAGTCTACTGGGTAAGTCCGCTGGAATCGTAGACTGGCGACCGAGACTTAGGGTTCACACATGATCGATAATGCCTACTGGACTTGCAAGCGAACGGGCAACTTATATCTTTCATACTATATGGGCTAGATTTTGAGGGAAATAAACAAATAAATAGATACACACACACACACACACACATATATATATATATTTATATATATATATATATTATATATATATATATATATATATATATATATATATATATATATATATATATATATAATATATATATATATATATATATTATATATATATATATATATATATATATATATATATATATATATATTATATATATATTATATATATATATATATATATCATATATATTATATATATATATATATATATATATATAGTGTAATAAAAAAGTATAAAGATCCCCTAAAGCAACTGTTGGCACATATTGCGACAAACTGACGTTTCAGTTCCTGGGTCTTTTTACAGGGACAAGCAGCAAACCAGTCACCCAGCCTTTATAAAACCCCTGGGTCCCACACTGCCAAGCAGAGCACCAATCCATTGTGCTTTGACAGGGTGGGGTGTATTAGTTATTTCAATAGTATATTGAGTGGAGAGAATAAATTCATTCATCCATTAGTTTGTGTTAACCGTTTGATCTAGTTTGTTTTTTCTCTTGAAAAAGGCTTCCAGATTTGAAGCCGAAAGATTCAGAGCTTTATTTTACACTTTACAAATCATATCTAATTATGTTTACATATTTGTCATTATTTTTATTGATTATTTTTTATTATATATTAAAATAAATATTAGACAGTATGATCGTCCCCTATCTCACCAATTATAAAAACCCGGACCGAGGTGCGAGTGCTCCGGAGAACGTAAAAACATAAGCGACAATAGATCTTTTCACAGGTAGACAAGTCAGATTGTTCTTGAACACGAAACTTGGCTTAAACGTTGGAACACTAAATTTTAAAGAAACTAATTTTAAATTAATTTATTCCAATGCATATATGAAAATCGGTAATTAGTAGTGCAATGTTATTATTAGATGCTTTTAGGAATTAAAAGTAGGTTTCAAAGTCTCAAGCTGGTTTCAAAGGCATTTTGAGAAAGTTTCTGCCAAAATACGTGTTCCAGGGTAATTGAACCGCTAATGGCAGATCAAATGAGAGGAAGCTGTTTGTTCGCACCGAGAATGAAGAGCCAGAAATCATCTGCGGTAAACTTACTGCTAATTATCTTTATACAGTGATGAGAAGCTAGAAAAACGACAAAATAAAGACAAGTCTTCAATTTAAAAACTGATTCCTTTTATTCCTTTAAGAGAATGAAAGCTAAAAGACTTAGGGTAGTATGTAGCCTAATTTGTAAATTAAACATAATAAATAACATAAGGTATTCGCTGGAGCATTTACTCAGGTATAAGTAAAAATACTTAAATATTTTGCTTAAATAGTACTAGAAGCAAAGGTAGTTCAAGTAAGTAGCAGTCCTGACCTCCATCAACTAAAAAATGGGTAGACAAGAATGACACCCCCACATATCGGACAAAGTAGATTAAGAAAAAATATGACACTGACAGTCCAATGATGACGAGTATCATCTAGACAATAAGTCAAAGTAAAGGTATACCTCGTGACCCATTTTCTTCTCCATTCAGAATACTGTCCTTGATAATTTTACTGAGCGTTCCAGAGCCTCTTCCCCGTTTGCCCCCAACAACCCCGAGAACATTGTCATCGAGGCCAGGGGGCCTTTTGTATATCGTAGCCTCCAACGTTAATGTTTGAGTGGCCAATTCTTCAGTTGTTGGTGCTCCAATAGGCTTAGTATTACTCGGCAGAGACGGGGCCTCGTTTTTCTTTCGGCTAAAAAAGAGAGTCATGTTGAATATTACTTTATATAATTGGTAACCGTCCGTAGCATCCAGCCAATCATTAACAGGAAAATAATCACACAAGATGCCATAGGACGGGTTACGGTTTCTTTGGAGTAGTTTTACCATCAGGGTTAGTAGGTCTTCGAATGCTCACAAGAAAGTATACATTTTTTATTTCTTTTTTATATCCAAAGCCAAGTGAGTATTTCTCATAGGTATACCAGTTCTGTAAGTATAGCCTGTTTTCCCTGAGGGGTGGAGGATCGGACTGAAACCTTTATAAACATTTTTTTTTTGGGATAAAGCAAATTAGAGTTTTGTGTTTGGGGGTAAACTATCTTTTCTTCGGTCCGCATAAAAGAGTATACACCAAGATTCGTTATTTCCCTTTAACACCTGTTGTCCGAAAGGCTCTGTTGTAGGTTTAAAATAGTCTTATTACTAAATAATTATTAATACAACTAATACAGTGATTTAATTAAAAAATATATAGTTAATAACTATATATACTTAAGTATTAAACATAATTAAATATATTAATAATAAAATATAGTTAAATATAGTTAATATAATATAATTAATATTGATAACTTAATATCAAAATAATCCTAATATAAAGGATTACAAGCGCCAACTAACAGTGCAACAAGACTTTGTATTTCTCAAAATCTGTTGACAGAACATTCAATATCATCTGGTAATCTCAGCCACAATTGAACATATGTTAGCCTTACTCTTTTGTTGTACAAGCATAAACAGCTTAAAAAATATTTAAAGTTGAAGATGCAAAAGGTTTAATGCCATAAACAAGATAAGAAAATTCGGACAAAGTGATTTTTGTTCCGCTGGGCAGTATCACGAAATTATGGGAACGCTATTGCAAAAGAATGTTTTGACATCAAAGATTCGCTATTAATAAACTAGGAGCATGAGACCACTTGGCAGGCCATTTATGTATGTGCCTTTTTTTTGCTTTAATTTTGTCTAGAAAACAAAAGCTCTACCAAGATAGGAAGCTGATCCACGAGATACAATCGTTAGCCTGTAATTAGAGCTAGCCTATTGTAACAAATCCCGAGAGGGTATCCAGTCTCAGAAATCAAGTCTATCAGGTGGTTCGCCCCAAGCATGGCGGAAGCGTGACAGAAAATATGCCAAGCGCGATGGAAACATGCGTCAAGCGTGGCGGAAACTGTGTCAAGCGTGGCGGAACTGTGTAGGAAACGTGACGTACTAAGATGTACACCAGGTGGCGGACGTGGGGTCCCCCTCGATAAATCCATTTAGTAATTGCTCTATTTTTAGTGGTAAACTGATTCAGGGACTCGATAAGAAGTTCAGAACCTATGCAATGTCTTTAAAGACTTGAGAGAAAATGAGAAAAAAAAACTTGTGGTAGCAGAGTGGATTGATGCCCTGCTTGACAACACGGGATCCGGGGTTCGATTCCAGCTGCTAGCAAGGTTGGATAACAGGTTTGCTGTCAGGCTCTGTAAAACAAATTCAGGAACTAAAACGTCGCTTTGACGCCATATACGCCATCAATGGATCCAGAGGATCTTTATCCTATCCTTAACAAGTTCTAGGAAATTAATAAACTTTTCTTATAAACTATTAGGTAGTAAAATTATCAATTTACTAGACTTATGGCTAGAATTAATCTTGGCTTTTGTTGGTTTAGCCATCAGTAAATTAATTAATAAAATTAAATTATTAATTTTGATTTACTACGTGATATAACGGAAACTTACTTTTGGGCCACCCAGTATGTATTGATACATTTCAGGCCCAAACATATTTATTTTATATACGTCTGGAATACACTAGCATGGTAAATAAATAGAAACGCACTTGCACCAAAACATATGTTACCATGGTGTTATAAGGTGTTACCATGTATAATAGCACCAGGTACGTATGAAAGAGAGCTTGGGACACGACGGCCCTAAATTATCCTGTGTTATATAATTTGGGTGATATTTTATATGTTACCATGGTGTTACCATATGTTAGCATTTACAATAGCACCAGGTACGTATGAAAGAGAGCTTGGGGTCCAAATGCCCAAAATTATCCAGTGTTTTACGATTTGGGTCATATTTCATATGTTACCACGGTGTTATATGATGTTACCCTATATTACCATGTACAATGGCACCAGGTACTTATGAAAGAGAGCTTGGAGCACGACTGCCCAAAACTTTATAGCGTTTTGCGATATGGGTCATATTTATTTTATTGTTTCTTTGCCTGTTTTAGGGGCAACAAAAGCGTATTATATAATATCGTCCACTGAGCTTGAATTAACCATTGGGACAAATTGGTGCAATTTGGGACACCATTGGGACAAATTGGCTAAGAAACATGGCAACACTATCTTCCAGCATGCAACATCATCATCAAAGCATGTCTAATCCCCAACCGACCTTTTTTCCAATTGCAAGTTAGGTCAGTTGGACATCTATATAATATACTGTTTTAGGCTTTTTACAAAACTTTGGGTGAATTATTCGGACAGGAGTCGAGGGAATCCCTCCAAGGCCTCTTATATCGTATCACAAAGTCACACCAAAAGAAAAAAGAAAAGAATGCCACGCTTATGCTCACGCAATTTAAATATCCATCACGGCTTTCCAAATTATAAATTTAATAGGCTCTTTTAACTGTTATTTCCGGTAAATTTAAAGTGATTTATCATTACTCATAATTAATCACTGTCAGATAATTGAACTAACAGTTAAAAATTATACTATTTTGTGTCTAAAATAATTATCTAATTGAAAAAAAACGAAGAATAATAGTAACTCATGTCCGCCAAGTTGTCGGGAATCATAGCGAAAATTATTTTCTTATTTAAATACCTTCTATAAAAAAAGAAAATAAGTATTAAAATTATCTATCAAGGGTAAACAATAGCTTTCTGAACCAACTGTCTTTAGTTCTTCTTTAAAGACTAGTTGAGCTAGGTGGATGGAACTTTCAGACGTTTAGGATTTGATTTGTTAAAGGGGAATTCTGCGTTTTCAATTTTGATGAAATTTACTTTCACATAAGTGAGAACTGTACAGTTGTAAATGTGAATGTTATTTGAAATTATTTTAAAAGGTGGATAACAATGGAAGCAAACATAATAACCTGATTAATAGAAATATGCTACGCATTATAAAGCAAGAATTTAATTGTTCGCTTTTAGTTTTTTATATATTTCTAGGGCTATAGGCTATTTCTTGGGCCATCTTTGCATCGTAAGAAAAGTGAACATGATATTCGGAAATAACATAAAATAAGGAACCTATTAGTACAACTTTTATTTGTTCAGCATGTTTCCTTCGGAAAAGGCCAACCAGCAAATGTATACCACACTTTTTTGTATTTTTATTGGAAAATTCCTCTTTTTTGAGATTTTTACGGGAGAAAATTGACCCCACTCTAATTTTTGCCAGATTTGAAAATAAGTTTTTCCCCCAACCTCTACATTTTTGCGAATTGGCAAACCGTCTATAAAAAGTTGGGTGAAAAATAAATACTGAAGCCAAAACTATTTATAATGAAAAATACGAAGCACAAAGAAAAAGAAGAATCAAATTAATTAAATTCCAATTAAGCATCAATCAACCAAAACAACCACTAACTATTTTCACCGACAAATTAAAATATTTTCCTAGATAATCATTGCGCCATAACTTTTTTTTCAAACAACACCCACTAGCCTTCTTTTGTTACTGTCCATTGTCAGGAACGAATAAGTTGAACATGATACATTTAAAATAGTGCGTGCCCACCCATTTGTAATTAAGCTAATTTCCAGGTTAGAAATCGAATAATGCAAAATTACTTCCATTGTGCGAAATGAGAATTCTATCCCTCGGGATGTGCCCCGAACACAGGCATAAGTGTACCTAGGACCAGAAAATGGGGGGGAGGGGGTATATGTTCCGTGAGCATTAAGGTCAGATAAAGATTAATACATTTAAAAGAATAACATTTAAAATAGTGCATGCAGACCCATTTGCAATGAAGCTAATTTTCCGGTTAGAAATGGAATACTACCAAATTACTTCCATTATGCGAAATGAGAATTCTACCCCTCAGGATGTGCCCAAACACAGGGAACAGCGTACCTATGATCAAGAAATAGGGGAAAAGGATATATATTCCACAAGGAGTAAGTTCAGACAAAGATTAACTATACGTTTTTACCTTCAAGCAAAGATATGCAGCATCAACATTAATGTTTATAGGTACTTATGTATTATACCAAACACAGTCGAGAAGTTTGCTGAATGTAAGATCTGAGAAAACCGGTTTCATAGCCACAATGAGAAATGATGGAATGCATTGGACTTGTATAATTGGGGCTATATATTTGCATATTAGGGGTGAGGGTAAGGTTAGGTTACTTTAACCCCTACTCCCGCCCTAATGTACAAATATATAGCCTAACTTATATTGTTATATAAACTAAAGCATTATATTTTAATCATGTTTTGGAGTATTTCATTAAAATTAACCTAACTTCACTTGTTGAGTGCATTTGGTATAATACATAAGTACCTGCTTATAATATGTTAAAACCAAGACTGGGTGACAGAGAAGATTTTGGTTTAATTTCTAGTCTGGCTCTGGAGTAAATTTTCTAAATGTTATTCTTATTCAGTTTCTTATTTTACACCTCAATAAAAACAAAATAAATGAAAAAAAAAATTGAATCCAGATTACATATGACTATAGGATTATTCTTACTATGAACAATTACATTAATTTTTCGGTGATTTCATGTAGGTTTGTAATAGATACAGAAAACTTCACTCTATTGAAACTTCATTATATCTTCATTATACATCTGTATCATCATTATAGATACAGAAAACTTCACTCTATTGAAACTTGATTATACAGAAAACTTCACTCTATAGAAAACTACATCATTGTTTGATGTAATACATGTCTGTACATATACCAGCAGGAATAAGGAGTAACACAAAAATTTCACTGATCCTTACTGCTCCTGTTCAAATAAATCCACTCACTGATGAGCCACGTGGCTCATCAGCCACGGTCCTCCTTATATCAAGAGATTTCTATGATTCTGCCCATTTATTTTCCAAAATAATACCTTGGCCTCTGCAAACGTGCTGAGTGGAAAGAAAAAACATCGTAGGGTTCTTCGGAGCAAAAAATAGGGGGGGGGGGGTTAAATTTAGAGAAATTATTCCCAAAACCCCTCAAGACGATTATAGAGCCCTAGTGGAAGAGACATGATCAATGACTGCATTATGCCACCTTTTATGCCACCAAAAATTAAATTTAGGGAAATCATTCCCAAACCCCTCAAGACAATAACAGAGCCCTAGTGGAAGAAACATGATCAATGACTGCATTATACCACCTTTTTTGCAGGTGCAGAGGGCGAAAATATAATAAAATTCATATTGACCACAGATACTTCTGACAACAAAAAGAAGAAAAAGTTTTACATGTTGAATCACAGGCTAATATAAATTACCACGGACCAATAGCGGTAAAGAACTACAAGCAGTAGTGACAGCATAGTGAGACACTATAGTGAAGAACCCCAACCTAGAATAACAATTTTCACAGGCATTGAATAAAATTACAACCAAACAATTACAGTGGCCTACATTGTACATAAAAAAAAGTAAAAGAAAAACACGGATCCTCAACAATTTATTCGCAAATCATTGGTTAAGAATCAAGGCCGTATCCAGGGGGGGGGGGTTTACCCGGTTTGACCCCCCCCCCCGAAATTTTCGACCGACTCGAAAATAAGTCGAAAATTAGTAAAACCTAGGTAAAAATCAGTAAAATTAGTTAAAAACTGAGTCAAAAATTAGTAAACCCCCCCAAAAAAAGTCAAAAATTAGTAAAACCCCCCCTGAACAAAATCCTGGATACGGCCGTGTTAAGAATCCTTGAAATAGAACAGCTGTTCTCTTCTTTTTTTTCTGCGATGGACCCATTAACATGGCTTAAATAGCATATAGCCATTATTAAACATTATCGTTTGCCCAATACTTAATTATTCAAGCAAAATTATTCCTTTAAGAACGTTTTACACGAAAAATTTCTCAAAGTAACTTTGTGGAAGAGCCGACCTTTGAGTTCCCGGACGAACACTATGAACCACTGATGTAGAAATGGCATTCTTTTACCTAATAATAAAAAAATAGGTGGAAATAGTCCCAACCTCGAAGGGGGGGGAGGGGTGGGCATTATTTTACCATGAGTGTTCTACGCACCAATCTTGAGGAACTTCTGTTTGCAAGTTCAATCTAAGATGTAGACGACTCAAACCTTAAAATTCCTAATGTTAATAAATTCTGTAAATCAACTGCTATACAAAGTTTTCATAGCTTTAAATCTGAAATTTCCATCCCTTCATCATATTAAGCAATTTTTTTTTATTGGAGACTCTTGGAAACAATGTTTTGGAGCGGATAGAAACCAAGGTTTATTAGGCACTTGTATTAGCATTTCTAATTTCCTTAGACGCCATTTGGATTATAATAATGTCTATAAAAAAGAAATGGAGGAACGGAAGTTTTGTTTATAATGTTAAAATATGGATATTAAATTGATGAGCTACTAAAATGAGGTAAGGTCCATTACTTGTCAGGAAAGTCTCGAAATCCAAAACTCCAAGCAAAAATACAGAACTGTGTAAATTGGCCAGAAAATTTATATCCCATACCAAGGTTTTAATTTAAGTGGTACTAGTATTACGGGCAATGAAAATGAAATATGTTTGTGAATGAAAAAAATATGTATGTCCGAAATTGGTGAATGTCGACATTCACCGGTGAATGTTCCAAATACCTTTTTTTTCTCCTTGGATTTAGTCAGCATTGCCAGTCAACTTTTTCAATCTAATACAAGGTTTGATGATGACGGGTTAGATTAGATTAGGTTTGGTTAGGTCAGCTTAGGTTTTTACCACATTTGAGATATCTATAATTAAATTTAACCTAATCTAACCTAACCTAACCAAACTTTAACTTTTACCATCATAGCTTGCATAAGACTGAAAAAGCTGACTCGCAAAGCTATTGAGGGGGAGGATTTAGGGATGGGCGGGTTTTATATACAACTTGTGCATAGATTTCCAATTAATTGGATCTCAGAATTTTGACTCGCATGTTTTTTGGCCCTGTTTGGCCAAAACTGTTATTTACGGTAGAAAATGGCGCTTTATTATTTAGAACTTGTATCCACCTGCATTTTAACCCTCTTGAGGCAAAAATTAAACGTTTGTTGCACACAATGGCAGAAAAATCACTGTTGTAGCGTGACCTCTTTTGTTTCTTAAAAAGGTCACAAGATGTTGTATTCAAACGAGCCCCCTCCCGATATTTTACTATTTCTAGTTCAACATTCTACAATCACAGGATATTATCTCTCCTAGGAAAAAAAAAGAAAAGGAGTAATGTTAGTGCTACTCATATGAAAATCGTATTCCTTTATACTAGTTAGTTTAAATTATCCAGTTTTAGTGTCCTTTTAAGGGTCTAGCGTGTTTGGAGGCAGCCAGCCTCCTTTTCGCCCGTAGACATTCCCCGCTGCGGCAATTAATCAATATCTCCCGATAGTCATTCTTCTCAGAATAGTCGAAAGATTCAACTCTCTTATATATTTATATAACTTATTGGTATCAAAATTCCGTTTTTTAGAGTTTCGGTTACTATTGAGCCGGGTCGCTCCTTACTTACAGTTCGTTACCATGAACTGTTTGAAAAAAAAACAATGAAAAGGAGAGATGTTAGTGCTACCCATATAAAAACTGTATTCCTTTTTTTTGCAAATTGATGGGCTATGGGTCTTTAATTTAATGTTAATATCAACAATGTCGATCCCAATGGTGTACTTTTTATTTTGATTTGAATTCATTTTTAGACTTCGAGGCTCTTTTGGAATACCCAGGAATTTCTCCTTGCAATTGCGAATTATCTTTCTGTTGAATCTGAATGAAAATTACAATTTCAAAATTAAGTTTGTGCGGGAAAATACTGTTCACTAGGCAGTTTTCTTTTTAAATTTAGACTCTAAATAAAATACCGGATTGTAAATTAAGGCTATAATGGGCCAGAAACTGCCCAGATCAAAGGGGAATACATTTAAACTGATGTAAGAGGAGAAAGGTGTTTTCTGAAATTCAGAATTTTCATATCTAACATAAATCTAATATATCTAAAATAATCTAACATAAAGAACATTCTCCAGGAAAATTTCCATTTTTGTTGTTTTTTTCTTTTGTATCTTCCTAGTACCAGGGAGGTATTAGGTATTTGTTTTTGGTCAAGGTTGCTAGTGAGGAAACTTTAGAACGGTGTGGGTTCCGGTGTGGGTTTGCCGCCTATGCAATATCATTAGTTTTTGATAGATTAAAGTTTTCAGGTTAACAAGCTACTGATTCATAATGTTACAAAATACTAAAACAATACAAGAAGTGTTGGAAAAAATTACATAAATAGATGTATACTTAATCGGGATATAATAAGGAATCGGGAAACAATAGGACAAATATATAAAATTTCTAAAGCTGTTTTAATCTTACTACTTCTACTCCAAAGCCCTTCATTTTACCACATTCCTAAGACAGAAAAATGTCTCTTTCCCAATAACGGTAATAGGACGAGCAAGGATGGTTGCTACAGGAACCTGTTCCTAATACCACGGATTAGAAAAAAATGGATTGGTCTGATGTTTCTTGGAAAAAAGTTGGTTAGAGGAAGAGCTGGCCCTGCTGAAAGTTCGAGTTAAGTGCTAGTCGGTGCTTTAATTAGAGACCTGTTTTTGAAAGCCAAGCACATTATTCCGTATTTCTGGAAAATCAAATAGACCAGCTTTTCTAATACTTTGATGTTGTTAAAATGGAGACTCCCCCAAAAATAGGCCGGTGCATAAGTATTATACCAAACACACTCGAGAATTCAAGTCAGGTTAATCATAACGAAAAACACCAAAAATTACCAAAATATAACACTTTAGAAACTCAATTTTTAGGCGGTCTAACAAAATAACACGAAAACAAGGAGGATTTATTTTGAATTTTTTTTATTCAACTTGATTTATAATGAAATAGTAAGCTTGAAACAAAGGTTATAACCCATTTTATATACAAAAAATATAGAATGAAATTATTATTTTCAAGGGTCCTAAAAGGGCTTGAAATTAAATTTGCGAGAAAAGTGATTGGTACTCTTTTACTAAACGGACTCTTTTATATACGGCAAAGCAAACCAGTCACCAAATAGACCGAGACGCGTGATGAAAAACAGGTTTACGCTGCCTTCTGGGATATAGACAAAGGCAAGAAATGTATTTAAATTGTAGTTTCTGGGGGTTTAGGGGGGGAAAGGTACCTAGGTTAGGTTACGTATTTAATATATGGTATGCTTTACCCCCCCCCCCCCTAATGTGCAAATATATAGCCCAAACTTGTTTCTAAACTATTATATATTGGTAAAGTTCTACGAAATCATATTATTGAGTTAGGACTAAAGTGAATACACCATTCGATGCCTTTTTTTATGCTGATTACGAATATAATAAGCATTTCTATCGGAAATAAATTTCAGCCCCCCCCTCTATATATGCCAATTCAGGGTTAGGTTAGGTATAGCCTATATAGGGGGGGGGGCTGAAATTCATTTCCGATAGAAATGCTTATTATATTCGTAATCAGCATAAAAAAAGGCATCGAATGGTGTATTCACTTTAGTCCTAACTCAATAATATGATTTCGTAGAACTTTACCTATATATTCATCCTATTTTATTTTATTTCATTAGCATTAACCAAACTAGCACTATATAAAAGAGTCCGTTTAGTAAAAGAGTACCAAGTGATTATTACATTCAGAGAGCATAGGCTAGTAAATGGCATCTAATGGTATGCTCAATTTATTTGTAGGTCAGTAATATGAACTGCTCAATATTTACCCAAAATTATGGAAACTACAACAAAGAATTATGGAAAGCAGGCCGCCCAGAACACATTATATTAAATACCTAACCAAACCTAGCAAAACCTAACCAAACCAAAATACCAACTCTACATTAAATATTTAATTAAAATATACGTTGCTTTTCCACTGAGCCTAAGCTAATTCTCTCTGAATACATACAGATAAAACCGGTGTTTCTCACTTCTAAGAGGGCAAACTTCTCGAGTGTCCTTTGGTAGCCTATAATATGTAAGTACCAATAAGCCTATAGATTTTAGGACCATACTTCTTTAATATCCTTAAATGAGACTTTGCTGAATCTCTGAAATTATATAATAGTTTTCGATCGTTTTTAAATTACATACTTACCTTACTTTGAACTAGGCCTATCTAGCCAAATCTTTGGATAGGCCTGAAGCATCACGAATTTTTAAATCATTTTTTGTCCTAGGAGCATGAATGATACTATCCTTTAGATCAAGAAACAATGCTCAAATTCCAATCAAGAACTTATCAATCGAAATAGGTAACATAAATCAAGAAAATAAACAAAAAATTGTCGATTTTCCACACCTGAATTCTCAGACAACACCATCACAATACCACACCACACCTGTAAGAACGGTCACTGAATTAAGAATGGAAAAAAATGCCTACAGGCAGCCCAAAACATCTCTCAAACGAGCAGCTACATAACTTTGGCAACGTCTTGACTACAACAGGTTAAACAACTAAGTAAGCCAAACTATATTTTCTTCCGATGAAAATCCATAAATTTCTTAGGATTCGAAATATTTTGATGAAGGGCAAGCCATTTTTCGTTCACCAAGCAAAAAATAAGAATAAAAAACCCTGGTATAGTAGTTTGATGAAACCATAGATTTATTGCCTGAATAGACATCAGACAATATAAAAAAGCATTGTAATACACGAACAGGTCACGGAAACAGCCATGACCTGAATAACCGGTTTTACCTGCTTCAAACACCTTAGGAAACCTTTACTAGTAGTATGGAAGAAAAAGCGCAAGGAGCTTTCCAAAAAATATAGTCTCTCTAGTTTATTATAACCCAAACACTGTTTCCTGTTTCCTTCCCTGTTTCCCTGGCCATGGAGCCTTCCGGGGAGGAGGGGTATGTGCTTTTTGTGCATTTTGATTATTTATTGTTGACTAGTAACTAAAAAAAAATCTCTGAAATTTCGTCCTACAAAAATTAGTAGGTCCTATACTTCCCCTTGGTCCCCTTAGATCCAAGATAACTTTCATTTTAATCCTCAAACAAAAACTACTAATCTGCAAATTCGAGATTCGCTTTTTTATTTTGGACACGATATAGATGCAGGGACGTATCTAGGGGGGGGGGTCATGCCTCCCCGAAACCCCAAACTTTCCCGAATTTCTTGGACACTTTTTCAGCATCATGCGTACGTGCCTGATAGGGTACGCTCCAGCCAGGGCCGTATCCAGGATTTTTGTTCAGGGGGAGGGGTTTACTAATTTTTTACTTTTTTTTTGGGGGGGGGGGGGTTTACTAATTTTTGACTCAGTTTTCGACTAATTTTACTGATTTTTACCTAGGTTTTACTAATTTTCGACTTATTTTCGAGTCGGTCAAAAATTTCGGGGGGGGGGGGGTTCAAACCGGGTAACCCCCCCCCCCCTGGATACGGCCTTGGCTCCAGCAGTCAATTATCATTTATGATTAATAATTACTTTAAATTACCGTCATTCTGAAATGTTGGATAACAAGAAACCCAGCCAGTGTAAGCTCTATCGATTGTAAAATGAGTTTGTCAGCAGTCCTCTCTGCGCTCACAGTAACAAAAATTATCTTATCTTGTTATCTTACGTTTGGAATACATATAAAAACAAACGATTGATTATTGTAGATGATAGTTAGCTACTGGAATAGCCCTCTAGTGGCACATTAGGTTGATGTCTGGTTTGCAATACGGGGCCAGGGGTTCAATCCCTGCCGTCACAGACCTGGAATCGCATGAAGATTGTGCGTTAGCATCTCCAAATAATTCTTCTTCTTCTTGTATGATTATAGTCTAACAAGAAGAAGCTTCTTGAATGCACTGACAATTAACAGGTTAGTTAGAACGGTTCACTGGAATGCGTAGGGTAGTTGGGCATCTATTCATCACTTCAAAAGGTTAAATCACTACCAAGTCTCTATTATACCGCCTAGAAAGTGGATTGCTTTACCATTAGAATTATTCCTAATAAGTGATGTGATTAGCTTGAAATTGTAAACCATGTACAAAACTAGGAGTTTGAATACGCTGATAGCCAACAGTGGAACCTAATTCTGGACACACACTTTAAACTTGAGTCTAAACTTGAAAATGCTGCCTAATCAGCAGCGTAGCTGGGGGGAGGGGCTTTCCCCGGACACAGCCTATAGGGGCGCATCAAACTGAGGGTTTTTCGTTTACCTGTATTGTGGTAGTGATGGGGGGAGGAGTAAAAACCAACATTGTTCTCGTGCGCTGAAAACCCCAGCTACGCCTGCTACGCCCCAGCTACGATTTTAATGTAAGAACGAAGCCTCTAAATCATAGGCAAATTATCATGGGTGCATTCAATCTAAGGCAAGTGTTGTGAATCAGGGTAATTGCATGTAAACAGCCTAGGATGTTAGGATAACTATCGCTTGAGCTTGAATGTAAAAAATACAAGTTTTCCTATATTGTAGTCAGCCAATTCTAACTAACCCAGCCCCAAACATCTACCAATTCCAAAAATCTAAAACTATTTACATGATATCCAAGATTAGGAATCTACTGTCCACATTTGTGATAGATATATTTTAGTTAATATATTTGTCCAAAATTCGGTACTATCCAAGTTCTAGGGACATTGTCCTACTTCCGAAGTTTCCTTGGCTATATCTCCTACACTTAGGACAAAATAGCATTTATCCCGATAGAAAAATGGAGAAACCAAAATCTAACAAGAAGCATCCCAATGGTATCTTCTCAACCTCATCTCACGGTTCAAAGAATCAAGTCAGAGAGCTCAACAGTCAACAAAACAATAACCTACATTAACACCAGTTTCGATGACCGGATCTTTTGTCATTATCCCTGTGTGTTTACTAGCCAATCTTCTTTTAGTATAGGGCTGTCATTAGACGAAAGCTTTTAAGAAGGAAAATAATTTGTCCCAAAACCTCTTTCCCGTCCTGATGGATATTAGTTGTTTACCAAATAAAAAAAGGATCTTTGCTGACATTACCAATTTTATTTATAAAGGAAGGATATAAACCGAATTTTTACCCAATAAAAAACCGAACATCGGATTAAGTACTGAAATGCTCATTATTTGTACAAGACGTGCACAAGGGAGCAGAGATAGAGGGCAAGCTATTTAACGTTTATGTATATGCAAGGTATCTTATATGGGTTGATATATAAGCATACAGCAAAGATAAATATAAGGAGATTTGTAACAGGAAAAGGTGTTAGGCTACTTATGTATTATAACGACCCCATTCAAGAAGGGAAGTTAGGTTAATCCTAATGAAATGTACCTAAATATGACAATAATATAATACTTTAGTAACAAAATTATGGAAACTACAATAAAGAATTATGGAAAGCAGGCCGCCCAGAAGGCATTATATTAAATAACTAACCAAAATACCAACTCTATATGTTAAATATCTAATTAAAATATACCTATATAGCTGTTTATCGCACAATGCCTAAGCTAATTGTCTCCGAATGCAGACAGACGAACCGGTTTTACGCAGACAGATCAAATCAAACTTCTTGAGTGAGGTCGCTATAATATATAAGTACCGAAAAGTTTTATGTTAAGGGAGTGTTTAATATTTGATGAATCCTCCCCCCATCAATGGACAGTCCAGCTTCATGCCGAAGACGCTATTAAAAAATCATCAACATTCTCAGTGACCAGATACACACTCTATTGCCAATTAGAGATAAATACAAAGTTGCATTCTACAGACTTTATTTATCAGAATTGATAAGAGTGCTTTGATAAAAAAAGTCAATATATGAATTGTTCAGTTGCCAAATCCGCTAGCTATACAAAATAAAGAACATAGAAAAGAGATTCGGAAGTTACACAACTGTTTTAGAAATTAAAACACAGTAATAACCTAATAATTAGGATCTTTTGTTGGGTTATGTGTCGAGTGTTGAAAATAGGTTTCGTCAAAATTTTGGAAAATAATTTGTTAAAATGGCCATGACAAGAAGCTGTATTCAATAGCCTAAATGTTTTTCTCTCTTTGAAGTATCAATCCTTATTTTTATGGAACTTCCTTGTGAACATATAAAGTTAAGTGATTTGGCGCTAAAACATAAAAAAAAGCTAAGTTATCAATATGGCTACCAAATGCCTCATATCACTAGCACAGTTTAAACCTCGTTTGAGCATTCTGTTTTATTTTTTAGACATGCTATAGCCAAATGTCTTCCACTATCGAACTTACAAGATTAAAACCTTGGATACTAAAATTCTTTTCATCGCAGCAACTTATTGGCAAAACAAAGCCATCTTTAGTGCAGATAAGTTACTAGGGACGTTGAACACAAGGACAGAACCAAAACAAAAGGATGATAATCGGCTACTCACAAAAGCGTAAATATCTTTAAATTGACGGCCATTCTGCAATTGAGACTAAAAAGGAATTCGTTTTTATCTCAGAAAAACACAAAATCACCCGCGCGATAAGAAGCTTAAGAATGTGAAAGAAAACCACTGGCCTACAAATGATTCATAAAAATAAGCGCATTCGACAATTATCGACATTAAAAAATACAAGCTTCACGTAAAAAAAAAAAAAAAATCTATAGTTCTTAATTTGATCAAGATTCCCAAAGAATACAAGTAGACTATCGTCCAGCCCAAAACCAATGGGCATAGTTCACCCTTTTCCCTGAACATTAAATAATGTGCTCCTATGAGTCCTTTAGAGCAGGAGGATGGGAGGGGGGGCTATTGCCACCAGCAGAAATTTCAAAGGGGTATTTACTTCACTGGTGTTAGGACCAGTCGACAATAGACCGAAAAGAAAAGACAAGCTACAGTGCACCTAGCTAAGACAAACTGACACAATACTATTTGCGCATAGCGACCACATGCCTTGGAAAATCTGGGAGTGTCACAGACTTCCACGGCCAACAGAAAAAAAATTTGTCGAGGTTGCTTAAACACTCGAGTTCAATATTTAAAAGATGAGCTTCGCTGCTGAGGCTTTCGGTGTGCGTGTAACTGAACCACAAGCAACTGAGCCCCTGTAACAGAACCCCGTGCAATGAACCCCCGTATATCCGAACCCCTGTGCAACTGAACCCTCGTCGTAACTGAACCACCGGGCAACTGAACCCCATTTAACTGAACCCTCGTGTAACTAAACCCCCCTGCAACTGAACCCCCGTGCAACTGAACCACCGTGCAACTGAACCACCGTGCAACTGAACCACCATGCAACTGAACCACTGTGTAACTGAACCACCGTGCAACTGAACCACCGTGCAACTGAACCCTCGTGTAACTGAACCATCATACAACTGAACCACTGAACTCAGATTTTCAGTTCTCTAAAAATATTAGGCAATATCATTGGGTAAAACACAAATTACAATTTTTACATGTTCAACCTTGTTGAAATTGTTTGTTTCTTAAATTCATGATATAAACGCCTGTCAAAAGTATTCATGAAAAAGCTTTGTTTTATTTTTGGAAAATAAAAAGAAGATGCGATGTCACAAACCATTAAAGCTGATTTATTACTCTTTTTTTCAAATGAATCAGACCTTTCTGGATGTTAATTAATAAACATACATGTTGAAAATATTTGACCTTTGTGAATCTAGATGACGAATTTTGATCAGATGTCTTTGAGGAGATTGCAGCTAAAAAGGACATGGGAGGGGGACTGGTTGCACTCCAGCCTTTTTTTTCAACATTCCTTCAACTTGCCCTGAAAGTTTTAACTTGATACCCTCAGGTTTAAACCCTTAGTTGTTCTCGACACATTGCAGATACAACGTCTTTTGAAACTGGATGCACATAGTACCTCTTGATTTAGTTGAAGATGCTCCTAAATATTTTCCGAACATGTGACGACTGATACCATCAGCCATTGTAAATGTTCCTGGCATTTCCTTTTCACAACCAATAAAAGAATAAATGCTTTTTGATTGTGTTTGGCATTCTTCTTGACATTTTCCTAAGGTTTGACCTTAAAGCTGCATGATTTTTTTTATTTATAGGATCAAACATACCATCTTTTCTTGATAAAAAAAACTTATATGTTAACAATAGGCAACTTGTATAACTTACAGCCCTTGCACCAGAGGCTGAGGGTTGTGAACCATAGTTATTTAACTATGGCATAGTTACAAGACCGTACCCAAGATCTTTTTGTTTTGGAGGGGGTTTTACTCAAAAAAAAAATTTTTGGGAGGGGGGTTTTACACACAAAAAAACTAAAAAAAACGCATACAAAATTTGTTTATGTCCATTTTTTTTACGTTTTTACGGGTCGGACGAACATTTCGGGGGGAGGGGGGGGGGGGGGTTGTCAAACGCCCTAACCCCCCTGGATACGGCCTTGCATAGTTATCTAACCTTTGAACTGTCTTAAATAAAATGACCGTCTCAAAATTTAGATCGGATGTATTTTGGGAAAAAATAGGGTGGGGTGGAAACCCTCTGCTCCCTTTTAACTCTCAAGTTTGGCATGACGGAAAGACAAGATTTACTAGCAACTATCACCATCGTTTCAATTTTCTCTTTGTCTTGTTGTACAGCCAAGTGCAACCCCCCTCATTGTATCTGGTAAGGGTGGGGGGGGGGGATTTATGAATTTAGACTAAGAATACATTTTTAAGGTGTCTCTAGCATCTCCACTCACAAAGAATTTTGTGACCCCTCCTAAAGTGGTGTTTCTCTTCACCTACAACTTTAATCAACATACACAAACCTTATGAAACCTAGATGTGCGCCAAAAAAAAAAAAAAAAAAAAAAAAAAAAAAAAACAACAACTCAAAACGTCAAAAAGAAAAGTTACTTTGCTACATACTATTTGATGAGTTTCAGTGGATAATTGAGCAAAATTAAAAAAAGAAGGTATAAGAAACATACAATTAGACAAATGGATGTTTAAAATTATTAGAATTATTATTTTTTGTTTAATTTAAGTCTTTTTTAATATTAAGACGTTATATTAGTACATTTGTAATGTATTTGATTTAAATAATGAATGTTTTAAAAAAAGTTCGAGGATCTAGCCATAGGTAGTACAGTAAGGAAGCTTTCTATAGACTACTTTTAGCTGCCCCAAAGTAACTCTACCCAACTGGCATGATAATATCCAGAAATACCTTTGGTAAGATATCCAGTATTTGGAGTGCCTAACCATCTTGATTAAGATCAATCTTTCCCAAACATGAACAATGGGCTCCTGATCTTGTACATTTGGATATATAGATTTAGATAGTTGCAACTGGCTGATATTTACAACTAGGCTAGTTGGGATTGGGTGAATACAATCTTGAAAAAAACCATTTAGACAAAGGACTATCCCTACAGCCTAGTGTATTTGAATACACTTATTCTGTTTCAGAACACTTGTCTTAGATTAAATCTGTCCAAGATTGAACAGCATATTCCAAATTTAGGCTCCAGCTTTAAACGTTTCTATGAAAGCCTCTCTATTGGAAGCAATTGAAAATACCAACCATAGCAAGATCATAAAAATAATGACAAGTTATATATGCTTGATGTATTAAACATATTCTTTTATAATAAGGTCAGTCACAATGCAACTCCCCAAAATTAACCCAAGCAATACAAGGGTCTATGCACAAATGCCATCTGTAAGGATGAAAAGAGTTAGAGACGGAGATAGCGTTTTGAACATAACAAAACCAAAAATGTCTTAACAAATCTTTGACTTCAGAAGGCTTATTTACACTGGTTATTGATAAGGCCCAATTATTAGCTTACATTAGGTTGGGTTAAGTTAAGTTAGGTTGTCGTGCATTTTTGACTTACTCAACTACCATCAGTACTTCAAATATTCTTAAACGTTTCTAGAATTTCAAACATGCTGGGATTCTATAAAGTTAATTAAATTACCTTATTTCTAATGAACTTTACTTAAAATTAGAAATACCTATCACCAATAGATCCATATCTGCAATACGCTGCAAAGAATAACCATTCCAATACAAAGCTATTTGAAATTTCAACTGGTATTTACATTGAGACTTTAGATTGCTGGTCAAAATAAGAATAGCAACTCAATTTAATTACAGATCACTCAGAACCAGCTAAGAGACTTGAAGTCAGTTTAATTTTTTCGAATGTTCTTAAATAATCAAATTGGACACACAGGCAGGCACAAACCACCAGCCCTCCCCTCCTAGCCTTTTGAACAGTGTAATAGTAGTTTATTAAGAATATTCTTTTTATAAATAATATTACAACATTTGTATGGAGAACATCAACAAATCTATCAAGATTCCTGAATAATCTGAACATATTTCAAAGAAGCACAAGAAGAGCCTGTAATTGGATCTGAATCAGAAGACTAATCAGAAGACTATCAGCCAGTTGTGTTTGAATTGTAAATATGGAGGCTCATTTGTGACACCATTGGACAGAGTTGAATATAGCCTGACATTGGTTTATTGTTTTTTTGCCTTGAGATTCTTCAAAACCCCTCCCTAACCACAGTGACAAAAGCCAGATGGCTTTTTTTTAAATTATTTGACCCTCGGTCATGACAGAACAACAGCTGGACAGCTGAATTTTGACGTGGAATACCTTTCATCCCTAAAGGCTCTGATGAAATCATGGAGACGTGCACAATGGGCAGCTTGCCCAGGAGTGCTACAAACAAACAACAGAAGACTAAAATAAAAATTATGTTGATGAAACATCAGCATTGGAAAATTTTGCAAAATTGAAGATTTAGGTATAAAAAAGAAACTATGGCATGAAATGAAGATATGGGCCCTAATTAGGAAATGGGCCAATTACCTATCAAGATTTGGAAAAAATACATTTTTATTTATCCTCACAAAAAAAAACCACCTGCATGATGCATGCAGTGGAAAAATATATGCAGGACTTACAAATCTTAGCTATTCTCCAAGGGAATTAATGTTTCTTGTCATATTAGTCAGGGAGGATTTATTAAATAGGCCTACAATCCCTTCAATAAAGTGTAGTGTTAGATTGTTAGAATTGCACAACTTAGTCTACTTTGAGCTTGTAGGGAAAAATTAATGAAGTTTCATTTGGTAAAAAAAAGAACAAGTAGATTTGCCACAGATAAAAGAAGAGTGCAATTCGCTTTTTCAGAATAGCACAAAGAAACAGACATATCTCAATAGCTCACATTCACAAAAGTGTTTTTCATTTATTATTATTATTGTTTGACAAAATAGTAACTTCAATCATAAAACTTTACAGTCTGCCAGTCAAAGACTATGCTACAAAGGTTTATTCACGCCTTTTCCTTCTTATTCATCTTCTAATTTCCTAATCACAACCCTCTTCCCACATCCCCTTGACGAATTTGTGTGGGTGTTCTAATAATGTTCAAGTGCCCTAATTCAATTAGTATATGTTTTGCACTTGGTGGTTGATTTCCAATAAAATTGGTCTTAGTTTTTTTTAAGTTACTAATTACATAAGTAATATTACTAATTACTTACTTAAATAATCACTAATAATTACTAATTAATAAGGGCAGCAAATGGGCTTATTAATTAGCAATTACTTTTATTAGTTAAACTAAATATATTAGTAACTTAACTAATTACTTCATTACATTAAGTTACTAATATAGAACTGAGAATGTGAAGCAAGCACCATGAAACAACACAACATTTAGCCCATATTTAATCCAATGGGTTCAGATCTCCACTGCAGTTCAAGCTTTCAATCAAGGTTTCTGAGCTTCTTTATTTCAAATTAAATGTCGAAATACAGGAGTCAAAATCAAACAAAAGCAAGTACATATCCTACAAATAGCATTCAAAATTCATCAAAGCTGGTAAATAAAGTTTTGGGAGTCATTAATTACAAGCATGATGAAGTAGATGATGTGGATTATTAATGTTTGGTTCTTATTAGACTGGTATATTTGCTCACAAATCTTGCAACTATAAATGACTCTAACTGGGATATGAAAGGCTCTAGGATGCATGCTTTTTGCAAAACTTATATGGTAATAAAGATACCCAGAGTCAACCTCTTTCATAGTAGATGCATATTTTCCCAAAATATTCCATAGATATCTTTGGCATTACATTTCAAAATGGGAAAGTCTGATATTATTCTAAGCTGATAAATGGAAATATGTTTGACAATTTCTCACAAGTTATAGATTTTGTAGATATTTAGAAACTAGATTAGACTCGATGAGTGTCAATGTCAGCACTAATACAAAAAATATACCCACCATAACCACAGAAAATATAAGGTAAAAACTTTTTAGGGCACAAAAAAACAATTATCTACAAACTCCTGAGATTCTACATGCAAAGATAATTGGGAAGAATTGTTTAAAGGTGACATTATCCTAACTTCTAAGATAGCAAAAAGCTTCTCATCTAGAATTTTATGTTTTACCCAAATGAAATAATCTCTGCCATTGCAATTGTGCCCTAGCTCCCTCTAACAGGGCAAGATATAGTCCTAGGCTATATATAGTTGTTTGTTGATTTTTGTAGGTTTGCCATTTTCATTTTGTTTATTTTAGACCAAATATTGTTCATAATGTCATTTTTCAAAAAGAATACAATCAGAAAGCTTTTTTTATACAGCTTATGAATGCCTATAGCTGGCTCCATTGAGGGGATGGAGCTGGGGCACAATTGCAATGACAGTAATTATTGCATTTGAAAAGAGCATTAAATAGAGAGTCTAACATTTTTTTTTAATCTGGTTTCAGGATTTTGTATTTTTTTTTTAATTATTAATCTACAAGTTAAGGGATGAACATACCACTACAAGCACCATCAATAGTGTTTTATTTGTCCAGTAACTAGGTGCAGCTGGATGACCAATAGGCTCCCAGTCAAGTTTTCACTCCCTTGAGAACCAGTTAGCATCTACACTCTGTTTAAAAGTATCAACAGAATCAGTAGTAACAGTATCTTTTGAGAATTTGTTCTAGTCATTGACAGTTCATGAGGAAAAGAATAGAGGGTAGACTCTGGTTTGGGTAAATTGATGAGAAAGTTTCAGCAAATGACCTCTGGTTCTTAAACTAGGACCAACAACAAGAACCATGCTGGGAAAGTTTGGCTTTCATCAGTTTGTGTATTAGAACCATATCACCTCTTCTCCTGCAAACAAGTGGAGTGAGTTTCAGTTTAGCTAGTTCTGCAAAGTCCATACCAGATTCTACTTTAGCAGCACATTTTCCAGAATCTTAATGTCTTAATTAAGTCTTTTGTACAGAAAGCTAGTAAATCTGGGTGAATGGGTATGCTTATTTGACCCCAAAGTTGAATTAGCACCAGCAGCAGACTTTTACAATGATGGGTATGAAATTTTCATTCATTGTCAACTTGAATTTTGAACAAAGCATGTCAATGAAAGATAGACTCAATCATGAACAGATTCCAGCATAGACAAGTATTATGAAGGCTAATAATTATGCTTAAACAGACAAGGCTACTTTGTTTGCCTCCAACTCTGCCCCCCCCCCCCAGGATTTTGACAAAATCACACCGACTGTAGATATAGCTCTATGTTATGCCCCAGGCGCCCATTGCTGGAGGTACTTCAGATGGGACCTTTTTTGCTGGAGTTGGGAGGGGGTACTGAAATTAATTTTGCTCTGGGTGTATCCAACCCTGCTTATGTTACATATAAAACTTTCAAATTCTTACTATTTAGTATGTATTATATTTATGTTAATCAAATCATTATGTTTCCTTCCATTGTCATCCACATTTGTTAATAATATATTTATCCAACTGGTAAATCTTTCGCTATCATACAATGCTTTTGACAGGTCAAGAATACAACTACCCATTACACTAATAAAAACATATGACACATCACAGGTTAAAAAATAATACAGAAGTGCATTGTTTAGGGTTATATCTGGGACAAATAAGGGGGGGGGGTGTATTGTCAAACTAGAAAAAATTATATTCAGAAAGAATTTCAAGAAGAGAACAACCTGGTAGGTTCCTATTCTTGGATATTATATAGACAGTTTTAGAATATTGGACTTGGCTGAGGGCTGGGAATGGGCTGATTAGAATTGGTCAAGTACAATCTAGGAAATTTTTTTTTTTATTATTTGAATATGAGTTACCCTTACTTTGTAGTCTATCTAAACATAATGTTTCTGCTTAATGTCAATAACCTTAGATTGAATGTATCCATGATAGAGTCAGTCCATGATTCAGACATTTTGTCCCAACTTTAAGGTCCTATGTTCAAGATTCCTAGTTTAGAATCAAGCTCTCCATGATTAGAACCCATCATTGACTATCAATACTTTCAAAATTGTCAGTGTTGTATATACTGCTACTACTAATACTAACAACTAACTGTAGTACCAAGATGCCTGAGGCCAACATGGCTCTGCACACTCCTTCTCCATCCCTATCTATTCAAAGCCTCCCTCTTTACACTCTCCAAGAACTTCCAATTTCCTTAAATCCTTCCTTACAACTTCTTTCCACCCCATTTGGGGACAATCCACTTTTGTTTGGCCAAACAGGCTGATCTTTGGCAATCTATTATCCCACACCTGCAGAATGTGTCATAGTCATCTCAATCTTTCTCTCATTTTAACCCTATCTTGTATAGGGTTAAAATATTCAAGCAAATCACATACTTACTAAGAAAATGTTGACAATACAAATGAACAACCTATTTTTCAGATGATGCTATAGAGGTTTTACAATGATTAAACTGTTGAAGTGGTGATAAGCTGTCTCACCACTTGGTATCTTACCCTACTACTCTTTTGTTATTATTGTTTCCTTAAGATGAGCTGTAGCACTAGTATGTCATCAAAGAACTGTAAATTTACCCATACTCCTTTAACCCTTGCAAATATGTCACAGCTCCCCCTCCCCCCTCATGGGAACAGGTATAGCCCTGGGCCATATATAAAACTTTGCTGAGTTTTTTCTTTCAAGTTGGCTTTAGTTAACATTAACAGGGGTTTTCTACTGTCCAAACAAGAAATTGTTAGGCCTAGCTAATAATTTTCCTAACAATAGTGTCTCTACTGTTCAAATAAAAACTCTTAGCTAACATTTTGGAGAATATCTTTAACAAATTGAATGCTTGTTAGAGAAAATTGTTGGAGAATTTATTTTTGTTAGCTAGCAATTGTGTTTCTGCTGTCAGTGAAATTCTAGTCTAGCTACTTTTTGCTATCATGGAAAGGGGTTAGGTTAGGAAAATAAAACTTTCATGGATGGGTCTAAAGACTTAAGAATGTCCTGGGAAGGTATTTTGAAGTACCTAGCTCTACTCCTTCTCCCTCTAGAAGACAGTGACCTTTCAAAATCTTTATGTTATGAAAGTGTAACCTTGCACAACAGATCTTCTTCTCAAATGAAGTATAAGAGAACTGTTTTCAGCTTCACAACTTTGCTGAATCCCCATTTGTGAGGTTTCAAAAATAAGGAAATAGCTATGGCTACATTTCCTAAATTTAGAAAAAAAACCCATTGATATAGATTAAAATTCTTCTCAAATAACAGAAATTGCATTTTTCAGAACTAAAACCAGAGAAAAATATACTGATAACTGAAATTGATAAAATTCTACTTTAGCTACGTTTGGCTATCTTGGAAAGGGGTTAGGTTAGGAAAATGAAACTTTCAGGGATGGGTCTACAGGCTAAAGAAGCCCATGTTGTGGGAAGGTATTCTAAAGTACCTACCTCTACTCTTTCTCCCTCTAGATGTCCTGACCTTTAAAAAATCTGTGTGTTATAAAAGTAAAACCTTGGAAAATAGATCTTCTGCTGAAATGAAGTACAACAAAAAAATTTTCAGCTTTACAACTTTGCTCAATCCCAAGTTATAAGGTTTTAAAGATATGCAAATACATGTCCTAAATTTTGAAAAAAAACCATTGATATGGCTTAAAATTCTACTCAAATAACAGCAATTGCATTTTCAGAACTAAAGCCAGAGAAAAAGAAACTGATTACTGAAAATTAAGGTAAATGTTGTTCTGTCAAAATTTCAATAGGTAATAGACCTGTCATGTAGGCACATTTCAGGATCCTCTAGAGGGAGAAGGAGTGGAGGTAGTTCACCTACTTCAAAATAGCCTACCATCTTGTGACATACTTTAGCCTGTAGATCCATCCATGAAAGTGTCATTTTCCTCACCTAACCCCATTAAGTATTTACCAAATCATATTAGGCCTACTGACTTATGAATAAAGTGAATATACTGCTTGATGCCTTTTTTAATGCTCTTTCCAAATATAATAATCATTTTTATTGGAAATGAATTTTACCCCCACCCCTATATATACCAATTCAGGGTATATATTTGCACATTATGGGGGGGGGCAAATTTTATTTCTGATGTAAATGGGAGGTAAGTTTAAACTTTACCCCCACCTCCCTAATGTGCAAATATATAATCTGAATTGGTATAGGCTGTAGGGTGGGGGGGGGGGGTTGGTAAAATTCATTTCTGACAAAAATGATTATTATATTTGGAAAGAGCATAAAAAAGGCAGTCAATATATACCAAATCATATTATTGAGTTAGGAATAAAGTGAGTACACCATTCAATGCCTTTTTTAATGGTGATTATGAATATAATAAGCATTTCCATCAGAAATGAATTTCAGCCCCCCCCCCCCCTATATATGCCAATTCAGGGTTAGGTTAGGTAGGGTAAAAGACCTCTTTTTGGGAAAGACCACTTTTCTTTGGCATTCCAGAAAAATAGCAATGGGTTTTTGGACCACCCCTTTTTACTACAACATGAAGCAATATGAGGGCAGTAACAAGAACCTGCCTTATTGGTCAAATTTTCACCAATGATTTGTCAGCACAAATTGAAAATGTGGTCTCTGTTTTGAAAAGCAATTGAAAAGAAAAATTAAATTTAAATATTTCTGACTTATTGAATAAATATCAAGCAATAAAAGTTACATTTCTAGAATCAGAAGAAAATCCACTTTCTGTTAATATATGAATAAAACTGAAACACTAGAAGGATATATACATCAAAATAGGATAATTGGTATTTCCAAAAAGAGGTCCCTGTAGGTAAGTCAATAAACTAATAGTTTCAAGTGGTTGATCTTAAAAAATCTGAATAATAACCATATTGCTGCATAGCTTAGACTTTTAGCTATTCATTAATATACCCAATCCTTCTCAATTCCTCTTTGGTAACAAGATGTGAGAGTTTTAGTTTTACATAATTTTGCTCAATTGGATACTGGTTTTTTACCCTATAGCCTATATAGGGGGGGGGACTGAAATTCATTTCCAATAGAAATGATTATTATATTCATAATCAGCATAAAAAAGGCATCAAATGGTGTATTCACTTTATTCCTAACTCAATAATATGATTTGGTAGATATTGACCAAAAAGGAATCAAGTGATAGGCTATAGGCCTATTCACTTTATTTTCAAGTCATAGGTAATATGATTTGGTAAATATTTACCCTAACCCCTTTCCAAGAGAGCCAAAAGTAGCTAAAGTAGAATTTTAGCCTGAAATTTAAGGTAGATTTTGTTTTGTCAAAATTTCAATAGGTAGGCTATAGCCTACACATTCCAAGTAGGCTAGGCAAATTTCTAAGACTTAGAATTCAGAAGAGGGTTAATAAAGACACTTGGCAATATCTTCCCAAAGTATGTTTTGGCCCTGAATTCATTGCTGAAAGTGTCATTTTCCTAGCAGTCGTCTGCATTTAAGATGTAGGCTAGCCTAATCATTTTACAATGTTTCAAAGTGCCTTCCAGAATTGTATAGTGTTTCCATACAGAGTGGAATCACTACATATTTAGCCTACCACTGAATCCATTATGAAAGCCGAATTTAACCTGATTTCTGTCTTGTAGGCCAAGTTAGTTAACCTTAACTGCCTAGACTATGTGGAAGTAATTTGGTTTTCAGCTGTATGTATCATCATACTAAATGCTGCATGGCTCAAATCAAAAGAAACTAAATTTTGAGCTGTAATAAGCTACCTAAAGGATCACAAACCTTTGTTTAACTTTGAATTCACTTTGACAGAATAGGCTACTTAATTTAAACCAGCTTTTTCATTAGTTATCTGAAATCAATTATTGAGTGCGGGATAAAAGTTCTAACAATAAAATATATTGCATTAAAATTACAAAAAAAACAAATTTACTCTCTATTAAATGGTAACCTTTTAAATTCTGCCAACAGTAAATGGCCAGTATATTTGTAGAGTATAGAAGAGTAGCTAGGTAGCATTTTGATCGTAAAGCGATGCATAAAAAAACAAGTTTTATTAAATGAAAGTAAGCTGCCCCCTCTTAAAACCTGCGCTTATTACACTTAAGTTATATAGTGATTTAAACATACTTCCCAGTGCAATTCAATGACCCTTTATGTTGTATATGCAGAATCAGCAAGAATGATGAATATTTTTGTTGCTTACACTGTAATTGAAACTTTTCTTTAAAGTTTCGGTTTTAATTGCCAAGGGTTGCCCTTTACTTACAGTTTGTTGCTACGAGCTATTTGACCCAAGTGGGTGACTGTAAACTTAACGAATTTTATATATTTGAAATCACCATGAAACCTGATATATCCATTTGAACGTCGATAAAAAAAAGTTTCTGGTGTTACTTGCCTCCCTTTACTGATAAATTTCCCGACTTTGCTATTAAATTTCCCCCTTCCGCTCCACCAATTCGTCTTTCGTGCCAATAAGAATATAAAATCTTGCATAATACAAAAGAAAACATTTTTCTCTAATAAGAAAGGTGCTTTCGATCCACAACACCTTTATTCAGGTCTGGTACAAATAAAGGGATATTAAAGATCACTTCCTAAATCCCCCCCCCCCAAAAAAAAACCTTTTCTATATTTATCTGAAGGCTCATGGAGACAATCACAATTTGAGCATTAAAATGCACGTTCTGAGGCATCTGGTAGCACCACCACCTACGCACTGACCCACCACCCGTGCTCCTCCTTCCGCTGATGCGCACTGATGCATCACTGGTACATAAATTTATGAAACATCAAGTCAATCAACTTAGTTAAATGAGGCTTTAAAATAAATGTCTACTCTAATCCTTGACCTTATAAAGATGACCTTATAAATAAAAAAAAATAAGTTTTTTTCAACAGAAAGTAAGGAGCAACATCGAAACTTAAAACGAACATAAAGTATTGCTTATATGAGGAGGAGGGGCTGCCCTTTCCTCAATATCCCTCTCTTTAGGCTTAAGTTTTTTTTTATGAACAATTCAAAAGTTCATTATTCTAATTAAACGTGTGTGTAAGGAGTCGTTCTTAAAGAATTGCGGCAAAATGTAAAACTTTAGCGTAAGGAGCGAGGTATTGAGGAGAAGGAATTCCCCCTCATATAAGTTATAGTTTTGTTCGTTTTAAAGTTTTGATGTTGCTCCTTACTTTCAGTTGAAGAAACTTTGTTTTTTTTATTTAATTTCTGATCGTTTTTAAATAATGCCGGGAAAACTGGCTCCCCCTCCATGGAAAATTCCTTCTCCTCACGGGCAATCCCTCCATGTAAAATTATTCCTATGTAAACACCCTCCCCCCCCCCCTGCCTTCGACAATTTCATTCTAGCTGAAAATTTCCCTCAAAAATTTCTTGCAGACGGCTCCAGGTGAAATTTTCTTCTTAGCGCACTTCATTTGAAAAAGACTAACTTGAAAGATTGTTTTTAAAATCATACCCGAATTCCCCACCACGGTGGAAAAGTTTTCCCCGTAAATAACCCGCCCCCCTCCCAGTAGAAAGTTGCTCCCGCAGAAAATTCCCTCTTGAGTATTTCTCCCGTGAAAAATATCCCTCCTATGAAAAAATACTCTAGACATCCGTTAAATACACCCCCCCCGGAAAATCCTCCTTAATATCTCCACATGTAAAATGGAGTCAGCAAAGTGAAAGTAAGACTAATAAAAACAAATTCGTATAGAAACTCTGGCAAATTCAGGAATTCTCCCCCAGTGTAAAATTTCCCCTGGAAAGTTCACCCCCCCCCCCCCCCAAAAAAAAAAAACTTCCCTCCCATGGAAAATTTTCCCCGTGAAAAATCCCCTAAGTGGAAAATCCCCCCCCCCCAAAAAAAAAAATATATATATACATACTTGCCAATAACAAATACTATACGTAAACAATGGGTACATTTTATAAATTAAAGACCTTTCCCCATGGACTGTGGAAGGTCATGTTATCTCCAGTGGGGGGTCATGTTATCAGCTTTTCCCCTGGGTACTGTGGGGGATTAATTCATCCTCGAAAACATAGTTATTAAATTTTTCGACTATGTTGAACAAATGGCTATCTCAAAATTTTGATCAGACGACTTTGAGGGAAAAAGGGGGATGGGGGGATAATTGCCCTCCAACCTTTTTGGTCATTTAAAAAGGGCACTAGAACTTTTAATTTCCTTTCAAATGAGCCCTTTTCCTATATTCTAATACTATTGGTTCGATGCAATCACCCCTGAGGAAAAAAGACAAACAAACAAATAAACAAATACAAAATTCCACATTTTTGCAGATGGGAGCTTGAAACTTCTGCAAGTGGGTTCTCAGTTACGCTGAATCTGATGGTGTGATTTTTATTAAGATCACTCGACTTTAATGGGGTGTTTCCCCCTTTTTCAAAAATCAGGCAAATTTTCTCGGGCGCGTAGCTTTTTATGGGTAACACTGATTTCGAATCAGCATAACACGCCAATTATTTTGATATATCTGTTGATTTCAAAATTCTATTTCTTATAGTTTCGGTTACTATTGAGCCGTATCGCTCCTTACTTACAATTCTTTACCATGAACTGTTTGACTACATGACTTCTCAGAAACGAATGTGCTACTGTGCGGCATTACTTCCTCTAACTGAGCAAGCGCAACTTACAGTATTTTGGTACTAGAACCACTATAAGTGGCTATAATTGGCTATAAAAATCGACTATAACACTATAATTGGGCTATAACGATCGCTTGGCTATAAACAATCGACTATAACACTATGTTGGCTATATTGGGCTATAAACCAATCGCCTATAACACTATATTGGCTCTTAACATCAATTGACATATATCCACAGCAATTCTCCCTCTTTGGGCAAATCGTTGTTTAATACACAAATGGAAGAAAATACCCCTTTCCTCCCATTGCCACATCTTTTTTGGCTACCTAAAAAGGTATCTAGACTTCATATTTTACGTCCATCTGAGTCTTCCGTTCGATTTTCTATGACCAGTGGTTCGGTAATATCACCTCCGAGAAAAAATGAATTAACCGCATTCGTGACTCTCTGCTGGGGAACAATAACATGGATTCCACCTATTTACGGTAGAACTTGAACTTTTATATAGGATTCCTCGACATGCTGATTTGATATGTGTTTTCGTCAACATCACTCAGTTTTTGGGAGTGTTTTTCCCCTTTTTGAAAATCGGTAAATTTTCTCAAGCTCGTAGCTTTAGGTGGGCAGCTTTAACTTAATAAATTTTTATATGTCTGAACCAGCATCAAAGCCAATTATTTTAATTATTATTTATATCAAGACTATCTTTTTTTAAGAGTTTCGGTTTCTATTAGGCTGAGTTGCTCCTTACTAAATCTGTTTTACCACGAACTGTTTTGATAGACAGCGAACGAAAACAATAAAAATTGAAAGAAGGATAATAAAAAGTTCGGAGAATATGGTCATGCTGGCAACGAATCTTTATTTATACGAGGTTATATTGGCTTTCCTTTTCAAAGTTCGTGATTTCCATGATGTACACCACATTCTAATTCACTGTTGAAGCAATATAAAAATTACGCAAAATTATAGGATTACAGAAATATCCTTGAAAGAGGCAATAGACCCCCGAGACCTGATCCTCGACCCAGAGTTTTTGGGTCCACCCCGCCATAGAAAAACCTGATTGAGCGGCAAATCCATCAAATGAAAGATAATTTTATCAGACGAAATCAGTTCACCAGTTATCCAATAGCCAACCTAATTGGCTTTCTGTTCACTTTTAAAAATTTTGTCTCAGGTAGACCTGGTAACAGTTATAATAAAAAAATTGCGATCTTCTACAATGAGAATTTTAATCCCAGGAGAATCCTAGCAACCTAATTCTTCCCAGTTCCTTGAACTCTCAACAAGATTAGGAAAATTCGTCTTTGGAAATTTACTAGAGCAAAATTTACAAAACTGCGAGTAACAGCCATTTTTCAAATGGGGTTTGTGAAATCGCCTTAGACGAGCTCAGCGTCACTGTAGCGGATTATTTTGAATCTGTTCTCTAGCTCATCATTATCATCATGTCATCACTATCATCACTTAGAATACAATTTTAGACCTAACAACAAACAATAGGGAAGAAAATTGACTTTTCCGTTTATTTATGGTTTAAACATAAAATTTATATTTGGTCATGTATTTAATCAGGTCGTAGTTGTGTAAGGTGTGATGATAATGAGGAAAAAGGGACAGCGAATCCACATAGATTTCGTAGATATGACTTTACTAAATCCAATGCCTTTCCACGAATTCCAGAGTTATTCAATTTTCAAACAAAATGGAATGATTTAGAGTATCAAATGTTTTTTTTATATCGTAGAAAATGCATGATACATAATTACCATGATTCAGTGAATCATTAGTTTTAAGCAAAAGGGCTGCAACTGCTTATTCAGTAAAGACCCGATCTAAACCCAAACTGGCTTTTGGTTAAATTTTTTTTTATCTAAATAAGACAAAATTCTTTTGTGAAATAACTTTTCCAAAATCTTTGACAAAGGAGAAAGTATTGCAATAGGTCGGTAATTATCAACATTAGTTTTATCACCTTTTTTATACCGGGGGATAACGCAGACAATTTTCCATTTAGTAGGGAATACCCCAGAAGATAAACACAAATTAAAAATATAAACAAGAGGTGTATGAATTACAGATGCAAGGTGTTTCAAAAGATTAGTTGAAAGTCCATCCAAACTTAATGAATTACCTCTATTTAAATCTATTACACTTTTTTGGAATTCATCAAGACTGACTGGGGTAAAAAAAAATACTTGTATCCTCTGATTGACGAAGGTATTCTTTATATGAATGAGCTGAAGTCGAGCCAAGACCACGAGTAACATCAGAACCAATACTAGCAAAGTGAGCACAGAAAAATTCTGCAGTAGCTCCATTTCCCTTTGATTCAAGACCATTTTTATCTATTAATAATTCTGGGTAAAAATTATTCCAATTATTCCAGCTGATCTGTCAAAATTTCTACACAATTGGGCTGGGTTCTATAATTTTCTTAAGCGAAATTCAATAGGCCAAGTGGTGGAAAGTAGCCCAACTTAGAAACGTCGCTGACGGGACGCCTCTTGGGCAAGATTTGGGTAAAGGAGTTTCAAATACTCACTGGTATTAATTTCGTTTTTTCCTCCCTGATAAAACACGTCGAAATTCTTCATTACTCCATTATACTCCATTATGAAAAGGACTCGCGTTGGCTAAATCTCAATATTCGTAAGATCTCCATGTGAATAATACTTAAGGCAAATAAATTTCAATATATAACAGGTCAAATACATTATGGTCGCAATTTGAATTCAATATTAAAGTTTTCTGGCGGTGATTTGTTCACTGACTCTGTGATTTTGAAAATAATAAAACAAGAAAGCTAGATATATTTTCGACGTTGCAGTTCCCTTTGTAAATTTCCCCAAAAGTACAGCCAAATTGTCTTTCGACGTTTTAGGCAAAGCAGAAGGCCCTGCCAATGAAAAGGGCGTAGACAAACGGAGCGTTTTATTTTCAGCATGGTTAGAGCGTACACGTACAAATAACAAACTGACTTTCCACAGAAAAGATAGCGAATTCTTGGCAAATTATTTTAAAGTCCTAAGACAAGGGAAATAATATGCCGTCTGATGGCTTTGCCAATCATATCAAGCAGGATATTAAGCGACCTAGTAAGCAACTCTACAGACCTTATATTGAAAATTTTCAACAAAATGCTGAGAAAATTTCTCAAACTTAAAAGTCAGCCTCAAAAGGGTTACAATTGACATATTACATATTTAAACTTAAAACCTAAAAACCCTACTCTGTCCAATTCTTAAGGACAAGAAAAATGGTTTTGACCAAAAACATACTTTTTTGATGCTTTTACTGGCTAATTTGCTTTCATCATTGTCCGTAAAACATACATACACAAATAAATAAAAACGACGCTTAACTTACTCAGAACGCATTTCATGCTATTATAAAGACATCCAAAACAAGAATTGGATTTTAATTAAATAAAAATAATTTAACCTTTTTTTGAAATGCTTTATGAACAATTTTTCAGTTTTCTCAATGGGTTCAACACTGTATATTTCTGGGTTTCATCCGCTTCAAGGCAGAGTGATTTTTTTCTTCAGAAATGCTAAGCCTTTGCAATTAACTTTTTCAGGCGAAGCTGGACATGTGGCTTTGAAATGGGTAGTCAATTAGAGTTTGCCCGAATACGGTGACTCTTGCTAGGCCCCATAAAGGCGTGCAGTCATTGGTTCTTACGTCACTTAACTAATTATGCCTGAAAAAGGCAGATGAAGACTTCACTTCAGTCAAGGACGTACCATACCCCCCCCCCCCCCACACACACACACAAAAAAAGTCCTAAATATTCTGGATTATATGGGTAGTTCTTATTCAGATTATCAAATAACTTTTTTATTGATATTGCCAGTCTTCAAATTTGTTTTATTGCCCTCCATCCGCAACAAAACGATCCTGGATACATGCCTGGCTCCAGTGTATATGTATTTCTGTTATAATTCATATATACTCTGTAATGGTTCAGATGTCGATTCGAAACGCTCCCTAGGAATTTTCTAATTTAGTCCGTTCCACGTGTAAGAATCCCAAAGACTACTTTCCTAAAGCTCTTTCAACACATGCAATGATGCATAGCGTGCTAGATATCTTCACACATAGCACGAGTTGACAAAAATACTGGCATTATGAGCCCTCAATATCCAAAGATACCATCCCAGTGGCGTAGAGAAAGCATAAAAATACTCAGATAGCTAGTTTTAACTTTGAAACGGTATTAATTAAAATTTGTTGTTACTCTATACTGAAAACGAAGTGCATTATCTTCAAAAATTGTTTACTAGTCGAAAAACTCCCTGGTAGGTGCGTGGAACCTGAAAACGAGAATTTTGGCGTATTTAATCAGGGAAGAAAAAACGAAATTAATACCAGTGAGTATTTGAAACTCCTTTACCCAAATCTTGCCCAAGAGGCGTCCTCGTCAGCGACGTTTCTAAGTTGGGCTACTTTCCACCACTTGGCCTAGTAAAAATTGACTTTCGCTCAAGATAATTATAGAACCCAGCCCAATTGTGTAGAAATTTTGACAGATCAGCTGGAGTGTAAAAACTGGTAAAATCAGACGAATCGCGAAATGGATATTTTTCGTTTGGGCATTTGTAATCCATGGAAATTTTGCAATTGAGGTTGTGAGTCAGCTTGTGAGAGTGTACAAAACACGCTGTTCTGTTTGCGGTATGCCAAATAAAAATCAATAAAGAAAACATTAATATTATAGCTTTTCTGAGAAACATAGAAACGTTCTTCTGAAACGTTTTGAATTTTTTCAGAATTTTCTTCAAACAAGCACGTACACAAGAATTTAATTCGGTGGGGGGGGGGGGGCTCAAGGGATAAAGGACACATAAAAAAAACCACAAACAACCAATTAAATGGAAAATATAAGAGATTATAGGGAAAATGATGAAAATACTGACATTTTAGGGGGGCGAGGGCCCTCTCGATAGTACAAACGTGTCTGATTTATACGGCTTTGCTATAATTATTGTATTGCACAGGCAGTGACAAATAGGTAAAAAGAAAATACTTCATGTTTCACACATATTTTTTACCATGGATCGTCGAATATTAATTAGCATTTATAAAATAATAATGAATGTGCATTGTCAGTTTAATATGTATATACTGATAATTATTAATCAAAATGTTAATATTATTTGATTTATTAAAGTTATAAAAGTAAAAACATTTACGTTTTTTTCAGTAAAGTGCAAATTATGTTTCTGGCATTGGGAAGGCATAGGGGTTTTGAGCCCTACTCATGTTAATTTCTGGCCGTTTTGAGTTTGACTCGGTAATTTATTGTAATTTCTGTTCGTTTTGGGTTTCTTTTGTTTATCGATGCTGATTTGTGGTAGTTTCACGCTTGGTAGATTATTTGATTTTATTTTTGCTCATTTTTGGTTTAATGGATTTCTTTACTTTTCTTTGAAAAACTTATTTTGTGGAAAAAGTTTTTTTTAATCAATTGTTAGAAAGCAGCAATTGCGAAGAATAGATTTTGCATGCGCTACTAGGTAAAGTCAGTGTGCCCCTTTCCCTCTTTCACTGCTTGGCCCTCCTAATTTAAATCTTTTTGACACTCACAAACATCCTCGGTAAACCAGCTGAGGCTGAAGATCCATATCTCTAGTCCTGGTAGGATTGTGGCAGAGGGGATACAACTGAAAAAAATTAAGTCGTTTTACCTCGTTAATCTACTCACCTCGGTTTCCTCACTGGAATTCGATCATTCTTTTCATCTTCTTTAGGTATGACTGATGATTTAAGAACATTTTCAATTGATTTGCAATTAGGAATTCTCATTGTTTCTTCTTCCACCTTTGACTTGATTTCATTCATCCATGCTGAAGGAGACCCAATCGGAGACAGCAATTCTGGGGGATTTCCAAGAGAAAGATTTAAATCACAGCCTTTTATATCAGCATCCGTAGAACCGTTTAGCAACGGAATGTCTTCTTCGTCTTGATCAATGTCATCTAGCTTCGGTGGGGGTATACTACTAAGCAACTCCTCCGAGCTTATATCACCAATGTTTTCTTTTTTGTCTTCTATACTCACTTTTATAGATTTTGGAGAACTTTTTGCACCACTAACTGCAATATTCAATGTTTCTTCAGGGTGTTGTTTGCTATCGATGTTTTCGACAGTGTGGACAGTCACACATGATGTGCTTGAAACTAAGGCTGGTTTTTCAGAAGTAGATTCACAAAAGGATGGTTGTCTAAGGAGTCCACCATCAAGCTCATCACTAGGACCGATAGAAATCGTGGTCTGTGTTTCAGCACCGATACTAATTACGGAAACATTTTCTTTCCCGTTTGTATCAGGCTTCTTTATCGATTTTCGAGAGCCTTGTGATACTAGATTTAAATTTGGCGCGGATTGGGTGCTTAGCTGTAAAGAAAGAAAAATAGCTAATTAGAAGTGAAAATTCAAAAAACTTCTACACACGTTGTATGCTGTCGGGAAGGTATTTTCGAAAACCAACCTGCCTTTTCCCGTGACGTATAAAAAACATTTCAATTGGGAATACTCCTTTTATTTGACAGTGAAACAACAACAAAATCTCTGAATATTTCGGTCACATATATAGTGGAAATATATACGTGACATAAATGCGATATACTGTCAAATATACAGTTTTTCTGCTGATGACGGCCACTGTATATGTGACTGAAATATCAGGAGATTTTTTTGTTGTTTCAAAGTTAAATAAAAGGATTTGTCACTGTTGGGAAATATTTTTCTAGTGAAAGCTGTTACTTATGACTAATGAATCTATTATAGAAATATTTTTTCTAGTATTTATATTCGTTGTTCAATATTTCTTTATTAAGAAATAAAGCAATTAGTCTTAATAAGGCGTTTGAGTCAATATAGTTAAAAAAAGTAAACGCTTAGCGTAATAAATAACAAGAATTGCAAGACTATGTGATTTAGGGGTATTTGTAGTCCCTATCCCAAGCCCCCGAGTAGATGTTCAGCCCATTATCAGATACAATAAAAAATACCACACACAGGTAAGATTAAACGCAAAGTTGAGAACACCACAAAAAAGATAAACCAGAATACCATAAGATGGAAAACACATAAACAGAGAACAAAGCATACAAATCGCAACACATGATAGAGTTTAACCAACAAACTGGTCAAAATCATTTTCTACCGTACTCTCCCAGATTCATTAAATTTCAGCGGGAGCAAGTAATGTAGCTAGAAGGATCAAAAAGGGGCAAGGCCCACAAGGAAAACCTTCAAAAGCTACTACAAAGCTACGTTGTGACACAGAATGGTACATTCATTCCACTCAATCACTGGTTTTTCCCCCTAGGAAAGGACCCCAGCTACGACCACGGTGATAGTTTATAGCTTCTTAAAAAAAAAAAAAATGAATGGCCAGTTATGCAAATCAAAGAGCGTTTTGAACATTTGGTTAAACTGAGTTTGATATACATGTCTGTATTTAAGTGAACACCTAGTTCCTAAATAATATTAAATAAAAAAAAACAAGTTTTTTTTAACGGAAAGTAGGGAGCAACATTAAAACTCAAAATGAACAGAAATTCGTCAGTATATGAAGGGTTTCCCCCTCTTCAATACCTTATTCTTTACGCTAAAGCTTTTAGCAATTTAAATAAAAATCTTCCTATCAGAAGCAACGCTGTAGCGTTGCCTGTAGTAAAGGCCATACGGCTCCAATGTTTTATTATTATTTATTATTAATTTTTTTTCCCAGAGGCACTTCATATGGAAGGGGTCGTCGTAGAAGCTTCAAAGGGGGCTCATTCGATTGGAAATCGAGAGTTCTAGTGTCCTTTTTTAATAGTCGAAAATGATTGGAGGGCAACTAGCCCCCCCCCCCACCCCATCACTCCCCCAAACACATCCAATCAAAATTTTGAGATAGCCATTTTTGTTCAGCGTAGTTGATTTCCAGATAGAAATATATTTTTGAGGAGGATACTCCCCCACAACCCTCAGGGCAAGGGTTTTAAGTTATGCCCTGGGGGCATGTACGGTTTTTATAGAAGGCGTTGTCGTAGAAACTTCAAACAGGCTCATTCGATTGGAAATTAAAGAGCTAGTGCCCTTTTTAATATCGAAAGTGATTGGAGTTTAACTAGCCCCCCTCCCCCCCACGCACCCATCATTTCCCCAAACACATCCAATCAAATTTTTCAGAGAGCATTTTGTTCAGCGTAGTTGATTTCCAAATAATAAAATACATTTTTGAGGAGGACACTCCCCACAACCCTCAGGGCAAGGGTTTTAAGTTATGCCCTGGGGGCATATAAGGTTTTTATAGAAGGCTTTTGTCGTAGAAACTTCAAAACAGGCTCATTTGATTGGAAATTAAAGGGCTAGTGCCTTTTTTTAATAGTCGAAAATGATCGGAGGTCAACTAGCCCCCCCCACCCCACGCCCTATCATTTCCCAAGCACATCCAATCAAATTTTGGACATAGCCCATTTTGCTCAGCGTAGTTGATTTTCCAGATAGAAAATATATTTTTGAGGAGGATACTCTCCCACAACCCTCAGGGCAAGGGTTTTTTAAGTTATGCCCTGGGGGCATATAAGGTTTTATAGAAGGCGTTGTCGTAGAAACTTCAAAACAGGCTCATTCGATTGGAAATTAAAGACCTATTGCCTTTTTAATAGTCGACAAGTGATTGGGGTTTACTAGGCCCCCTCCCCCCCCCCCCACGCCCATCATTTCCCCAAACACATCCAATCAAAAATTTTCAGATAGCCATTTTGTTCAGCGCAGTTGATTTCCAGATAGAAAATATATTTTTGAGGAGGACACTCCCCCACAACCCGCAGGGCCAAGGGTTTTAAGTTATGCCCCTTGGGGTATATAAGGTTTTTATTGAAGGTGTTGTCGTAGAAACTTCAAAACAGGCTCATTCGATTAGAAATGAAAGGGCTAGTGCCCTTTTTAATAGTCAAAAATGATTAGAGGGCAACTAGCCCCCCCATGCCCATCATTCCCCCAAACACATCCAATCAAAATTTTGAGATAGCCATTTTGTTCAGCGTAGTTGTTTCCAAATAGAAAATATATTTTTGAGGAGGGCACTCCCCCACAGCCCTCAGGGCAAGGGTTTTAAGTTACGCCCCTGGAGGCATATAAGGTTTTTATAGAAGGCGTTGTCGTAGAAACTTCAAAACAGGCTCATTCGACTGGAAATTAAAGGGATAGTGCCCTTTTTAATAGTAAAAAAATGATTGGAGGGCAACTAGCCCCCCCCACGCACATCATTCCCCAAACACATCCAATCAAAATTTTAGATAACCATTTTGTTCAGCGTAGTTGATTTCCAGATAGAAAATATATTTTTAGGAGGATACTCCCCCACAAACCTCAGGGCAAAGGGTTTTAAGTTATGCCCTGGGGGCCTATAAGGTTTTTATAGAAGTCGTTGTCGTAGAAACTTCAAAACAAGCTCATTCGATTGGAAATTAAAGGGCTAGTGCCCTTTTTAATAGTCAAAAGTGATTGGAGTGTAACAAGCCCCCCTCCCTTCCCACGCCGATCATTTCCCCAAACACAATCCAATCAAAATTTTGAGATAGCCATTTTGTTCAGCGTAGTTGATTTCCAGATATAAATATTTTTGAGGAGGACACTCCCCCACAACCTTCAGGCAAGGGTTTTTAAGTGCCCTTTTTAATAGTCGAAAGTGATTGGAGGGCAACTGCCCCCCCCCCCACAGCCGATCATTTCCCCAAACACATCCAATAAAATTTTGAGATAGCCATTTCGTTCAGCATAGTTGATTTCCAGATAGAAAATATATTTTTGAGGAGGACAATCCCCCCAACCCTCAGGGCAAGGGTTGTAAGTTATGCCCTGGGGGCATATAAGGTTTTTATAGAAGGCGGTGTCGTAAAAACTTCAAAAAAGGCTCATTCAATTGGAAATTCAAAGGGCTAGTGCCCTTTTTAATAGTCAAAAGTGATTTGAGGGCAAATAGCCCCCCTCCCCCCCCCCCCCCCCTCCAACGCCCACCTTTTCCCCAAACACATCCAATCAAAATTTTGAGACAGCCATTTTATTAAACGTAGTTTTAAGTTCTGGAAATTAGGTCTTTGAGGATGACAACTCCCTCACAGCCCTCAGGGCAAGAGTTGTAATTTAAGGATTCTCCGAATGCTTCCAATTATTTCTTATGGAAGGGATGCTCGTATAAAATTTGGAGAGGTCTCATTTGACTGAAAATTGAAAGTTTCTTGTTCACGTTTTAAGAGTCAAAAGAGATTGGAGGGTGAATACCCCCCCCCTCCTCCACGCTCTAAATGCATCAGATAAAAATTTTGAGATAGACATTTTATTAAAATAGTTCCAAGTTCTTATAACAAAAATTCCGGTGTCGACACAGCCCACAAGGGCCCGGGGGTAGGCGTTGTAAGTTATGCCCTGGGGCACAACTTATTAAAGGGGGTTTATAACTTATGGAAGGCGTTTTGTATGGGAAGAACACATAGCAAATATATTATAATTATCCAATTATAAGGTTAAAATGCATACTCTGAGATAGATGTAAAATTGCTTTGGCACACAAAATCCTATTAAGGTCAATTCCAAACAGTCGTGATCCCTTTGTGTCAGCAAGTGAAATGGTCTAAACCCCCTTATTGGAGCTATTTTTTCCAATCCATTCATTGTTGTCAATCGCTGTCCACAAGTTATGCAAGCTGTCTATTGTTCATATATAAGGTTTTTATCAAAGAGGTAATCGTACAGACTTTGAAAAAAGCCTCATTCGATTTAAACTGAAAGTTCTAGATCCGTTTTTTAAAGTCAAGAATAACCGGACAGTAAGCACTCCCCCCCCTGCCATAAAAACTTGAAACTTTTGCAATCAAAAACGAACAAAATTAATTTAAAAAAACTTTCCGAAAAATAAGTTTTTCAAAGAAAAGTAAAGGCCATTTCAAACTTAAGCTCAGGAGATACAAATACCTGTTAAAATTCAAACTCAAAACGACCAGAAATTACTATTAAAGAATAAATGAAACCCAAAACGAACAGAAATTAAATAAACAATCATAGCAAAAAACATACAACAAGTAATAATATAAATGAATAAATAGATCTTAAAGCGAGTAATGCTTAGATTGAATATGAAAATCAAGCTTAAAAACGAAAACAAATATTTTGCTATTAAAGTATAAATGAAACTTAAAACGAACAGAAATTAAATAACAATCAATGCGAACAAACATACAATATATATTAATGTAAATGAATAAATAAATCGTAAAACGAGTGAAACTTAAATTGAATATCCAAATCAAGTTTGAATCGAATAAAAATAACTACAAACAAGAGTTTGGGTATCGCCTCACTGCAGAAGCCTAAAACCTACTGCGTCATTGGCGCTTTACTGAAAACTAATCATATTACAAATGTTTTCTTTTGTACTTAATATTGAAAATAAATATTAAAATTACAGTAAATTTTGAACTGATGAGCTTCTAGCAATTAATATCATTATGTATCAAATATCCAGTTTAATTTATTAGTTCTTTTCAAGATTAGTCAAGACAAAAAATAGTTTCACTACAAACAAAATTTGGATACTGCCCCCTTCTTTAACTGTAAAAACCTAAAGCCTTCTGCGTCATTGGTGCTTCACTGAAAACGAATTACTCGTGCATTACAAATTATTATTTTCCAGTTCTTACAGCATTGAAAATGAAAATAAAATTTACAGTGAAAAAAAAAATCTTGAACTGATGGATCTTTCAACAATTAATATCATTATATATCTAATATTCATTTGATTTTGTTTATACTTTCCAAGACTGTTCAAGACTCATATAGTTTTACCATTTTTTTTATCTCTGGCATTTTTTCCAACTAATCGTGTTGGTTTGTTATGAAAACATTCTATGGCTTCTTGGCATTTTCTATTTGAGCGGAAAGCTGCACCTCAAACTTTGTGAACATGCATTTTTCTTGCATGAAAACCAAAATATAATAAAATGTCAGTTTCGGGAGTGTTCCACCACTCGCAAGCAAGTGCCATTGGTATTTTTGAATCCGCATGGTCAATTTAAGGGGTGGAGGGTTGGCTAATTCTCGTAGCAGCCCATTCCGTCGTGGTATGATTCACACTTTCAACACCTGGCGACCGGACTATCATATAATCTACCAAGCATACAACTACCCCAATCAGTAGCAATAAATAAATGAAACCCAAAACGAACAAATATTAAAATAAATATTAGAGTAAAACTCAAAACGAGCATAAATTAATATGAGTAGGGTTCAAAACCCCTATACTTTCTAAAAGCGAGAATATAACTTGTACTTTACTGAAAAAAAATTCAAATGAGTTTTACTGAAAAAAAAATGTGCATATGTCAATTTTAATATACATGTGCTGATATTTATTTTCTAAAATCTTAATTAATGAAATAAGTGTTTTCAGTAAAGCGCCAATGACGCAGTAGGTTTTAGGCTTCTGCAGTGAGGCGATACCCAAACTCTTGTTTTGTAGTTATTTTTATTCGATTCAAACTTGATTTGCATATTCAATTTAAGTTTCACTCGTTTTAAGATTTATTTATTCATTTATATTAATATATATTGTATGTTTGTTCGCATTGATTGTTATTTAATTTCTGTTCGTTTTAAGTTTCATTTATACTTTAATAGCAAAATATTTGTTTTCGTTTTAAGCTTGATTTTCATATTCAGTCTAAGCATTACTCGCTTTAAGATCTATTTATTCATTTATATTATTACGTGTTGTATGTTTTTTGCTATGATTGTTTATTTAATTTCTGTTCGTTTTGGGTTTCATTTATTCTTTAATAGTAATTTCTGGTCGTTTTGAGTTTGAATTTTAACAGGTATTTGTATCTCCTGAGCTTAAGTTTAAAATGGCCTTTACTTTTCTTTGAAAAACTTATTTTTCGGAAACTTTTTTTTAATTAATTCTAATTAAACGGCCCCTGTGTTTCAGTAGCCGTACTTAAAAAATTGGGATAAACAGCAAGGGGGTGATCATATCGAACCAGTGAACGTAAAAGATCGGGAAATAGCTCATTTGATCGGAAATCAAAAGTAAAAGTGACCAAAATATTGGAGGCTAGCTAGCCCCCCTCCCACACTCATTTTTTCCCCAAAGTCCCCCGATCAAAATTTTGAGATAGCCATTTTATTCAGCATAGTCGAAAAATCTAGAAACAATGTCTTTGAGGATGACTTAACCCCCACAGTCCCCTTGGGAAGGGCTGCAATTTATGAACTTTGCCCATTGTTATTGTTATGAATTTTTATTAACTTTGTACTATTGATTATTGGGAAGTATACAGAGGTTTTCAGGGGGGATTTTACTGGTGGAGGGGGGTACATGGGAGGATCTTACCATTGAGGAATTTTTCATGAGGGAAAGGGAATTTTCTAAGGAGGCGGAGCCAGATTTCCCAGAACCAAACAGTTCGTGGTAACGAACTGTAAGCAAGGAGCAACCTGGCTCAATAGTAGCCGAAACTCTAAAAACCGGGATTTTGATAGCAATAGATATATCGAAAGAATTGGAGTTTTGTGCTGATTTCAAATATATAAGTTTCAATAAGTTTAATCTTACAACTTCAAAGGTTACGAGCCTGAGAAAATGTATCTGATTTTTCAAAAAAAGGGGAAACACCCCCTAAAAGTCATATAATCTTAATGAAAACACACCATCAGATTCAGCGTATCAGATAACCCTACTATAGAAGTTTCAAGTGCCTATCTTTAAAACCGTGGAATTTTTGATTTTCTGCCAGAAGAAAGACCACGGAAGCATGTTATTTTTTTTCCAGGGGTAATCGTCTTGACCCAGAGGTCCTAGAATATCGTGAGAGGGCTCATTCGAACGGAAATTAAAAGTTCTAGTGCCCTTTATAAGTGACCGAAAAATTGGAGGGCAACAAAGTCCCCTCCCACACCCTTTTTTCAAAATCGTCCGATCAAAATTTTGAGATAGCCATTTTGTTCAGCATAGTTGAAAGGCCGGATAACTATGCTTTTAGGGATATCATGACCCTCCCACAGCCCCTGGGGCTACACAATTTTAAGCTACAAAATTTGCCTATTGTTTACATATAGTATTTGTTATTGGGAAGTATGCATATATTTTTTGGGGAAGGGGGAATTTTCTGCTGGTGGGATTTTTCACAGGGATAATTTTTCATGGGGAGGGAAGTTTCCAGGGAGTGAATTTTTCAGGGGAAACTTTACGTTGGGGCAATTTTTCAGAATTCCTATACGAAATTCTTCTTATGTCTTGCTTTGTCTTTTCCGTCACAATTTTACGCGTAAAGATGTTAAGGGTAATTGTTTGGGGTAAATTTTCACCAGGATTGAAAAGTATTTATTCTAAAGAACAAATACTTGGGAAGGAGGGATTTTTCCATGAAGGAGTTGCGAGAATTTCTGGTATTATTAAAAAAAACATCAGAAATTAAATAAAAAAACAAGTTTTTTCAACTGAAAGTAAGCAGCAACATTACGACTTGAAACGAATAGAAATAATCACGTATATGAGAGGGTTAATCCTCCACAACACCTCGCGCTTTGCGCTAAAGTTTGAATTCTGTCCCATTCCTTTAAGAACGACTCCTGAAACACTATGTTCGTTTTATTAAAACAATAAGAAGCTTTTTTAAGTGCTGAAAAACTTTAGCGTAAAGAGCGAGGTGTTGTGGATGAGTAACCTCCTCGTATACGTAATAATTTCTGTTGGTTTTAAGTTTAATGTTGCTCCTTACTTTCAGTTGAAAAAATTAGTTTTTTTTTATTTAATGCAAAATAAGGCTCCAAATGAGTCTTTCAAAAGTCATGATCTATCTAGTCACTTTTTACACCGGAAAATGAAAATTCCCGAGATTACAATTGTCCTAAAAAAAACACCGTCCAAATAATCTGATGTGTGAACTCTCTTGCATACAAATTCGCTACATACAAACTTGATTACCCCCAGGTCAGAACGTTTAAGAATAGTAATAACGTGTTTTCTATTCACTTACCCTTGTGAAGCCTGGGACCAAATGTCAACCGACAAGTTGACAGTTCTCTAATTTCAGGGTCTCTAATTTCAGTCAGCAGACGAATTGTGAAAGATATATCAGGGGGTCTGGAAGGGGGAATGCATTTTCCCAAATACGTTCCCCCTCTGGACCTATCAAGATAGTTTTTTTTGCACCAGAAAATGCTAAAACGCCAATTTTCAGAGAAAATAATGTGCCTTTTTCGAGGAAAAAATACACAAATTCACACACACTCACACACACACACACACAAACATACACACACATATTATATATATATATATATATATATATATATATATATATATATATATATATATATATATATATATATATATATTATATATATATATATATATATATATATATATATATATATATATATATATTATATATATATATATATATATATATATAATATATATATATATATATATATATATATATATATATATATACATATATATATTAATAAAATAGATTAGAATCTAACTGTTCTTAAAATTTCTGATTTATATACTTTTTCATTCATTTGACTTTATGCTATGGTTTTGGGCAAGTGAGTAGTCATAATGCCGTATCATTGAGCCGTTATTTAGCCAGGTACATCCTCTCGGATGAGGGGACACCCTTTCCTAGGTCATAAAAATCACAAACCTTGTGGCAAAAATGTAAATATTCCTTAAATCAGTCTTTTCTTCAGTCTGATGGTTCGTTTACACATTGTGGAAATCCATGCGGAAATCTGTCCATTTCTCTTCGAACTATGGCTAAAATAACGCTGCGTTTTAAGGCAAAAATTTCAAATTATTGCAACAGCGTGACCTAGAGTCAAAGGGGTGAAAGCATTTGTTGGTAGCCATATGGTGGATATCCCCTGTAGCTACCAGCAAAACATCAAGAAGGGTATTATGTTCTTACCCTTTTCTGAAAGCTGTTGAGCAATAGAGAGCCAAATGACTCCGTTTTTCTTAGTTTTCTTATAGCCTGGGTGTGCAGGATCATACAAGCTGGGCTAGCCTTGAACCAAAGTTATAAGATCGTGTAGTTTTTGATAATCCATACTCATGGTTTTATTCATTTAAAAACCTTGCCAAGATTCCGTCCTGATTTGACCAAAATGTTGCGGAAAGCTAAAGATTTTTTCTAGCATGAAAACGGACGGAATTTCCAGACGGATTGCTAAATCCGCATGAATTTCCGCAATGTGTAAACGAATCCTGACTCCTCTCGCAAGTATATTGGCTCACAGCCTTCTCCTAAAAACGAGCCGAGTGGCAACTTTATTTATTAACACATGTCGTGACGTTTTATTGGCATACCCACGGACGTTACATTTTGTGTGTATTAATTTTATTAAAATTAAAAAGAACTTACAATTCTTTCGTATTATTTTCACCCAAGACCCATCTATTCGAGAATCACTAAAGAAGAATAACTACGAAAACAAAAAAAAAAGAAAAAAAGAAGGAAACAGAAAATTTAGCAGGGTGACACATCGATGCCTTTGGTGGTTTTTGAAGGATTATGCACTAGAAGAAAAAAAAGCATGTTTGAGATCAGCTCGTACTTACTTATTCAATTAATGAGACCCCCCCTCTTTACTTGAAAATTACAATCCCACAAAAGCAGGGGGTTTTGAACCTAGGTTTGGCACATCTTTAAGAATGAATTTCTCTACAGTTACCTAATCAAACAGTTCGTGGTAACGAACTGTAAGTAAGGAGCGACCTGGCTCAATGGTAACCGAAACTCTAAAAAACGGAATTTTGATACGAATAGATACATCAAAAGAATCAGATTTTAATGCTAATTTCAAATATATAAGTTTCATCAAGTTCAATCTTACCCATCAAAAGCTGTCCCCTCCTCAACGCCTGGCTCTTTACACTAAAGTTTGACTTTCTCACAACTCTATTTTTTTAAACAGTAAAAAACTTTGGCGTAAAGAGCGAGGCGTTGAAGAGGGGACAGCCCCTTTCATATACGGAATAATTTCTATTCGTTTTAAGTTTTAACATCGTTCCTTACTTTCAGTTAAAAAAAAACTTGTTTTGTTATTTATATGGTAAAAAAAACTAATGTTTCAGCAAGCTTATTCTAAAATGAGTACGGGATCACGGGGTTGTTCTGCTTGGTTGGTATTCACCGGTTAGATCATCGGTGAACACCGAAATCACCATGTTGGATCACCTGGTTGGTGCGGGCTCAATAACAAAGTTTAGAAACCCTACCATTAGAGATTTGGATTATTTGGAACCTATACATAAGAAAAACCAAGAGACATGTGTTCGTCATAGTGACATCTGTCCTTGAATCGACAAGTAACGAAAAACTTAAAGACGGTGAATTGAAAGAAAAAAAAGAAGAGTAATAGTGGGTTGAATCTAACTCTTGAAGACCCTCAAAGGGAATGAGGAGAATTGGACAAAGAAGAATTGTCAGTCACCGTAAAAAGGGAAAATATTCTACAAGTTATTATTTGCAAAAATAGCAGTGCGTTCTTAAAGGCACTTATTCATCATATTGATTTAGCTCATGGGTTGATGGCTTGTGGTATCTAGAAAGGAAAAAAAAAATCCTGATAGATTGCAAATAGAGAACTCTTAATTCAAAATTTTGCCTTTTAGTTGTAAAATGAAGCAATACCGGCATCTTTAATAAATGCAGAAAAAGAATAGAAACGGGCTTTTTTATGTCTATCAAGTAAAAATCATTTTTTCATATGAGACAAAGATCAAAAATATATTTGATATTATCAACAATAATATATGATAACAGCATGTTACTAACAGGTAACAGCCAACAACTACTCACTAACAGCCCAAGCTATTGAAAACAATAATGTCATCTGACTACGTCAATAATGGGGCTAGTGAAGAGGCCAGTTTCCACTTTTAAAAACATTTCATTGATTACTTTTCCCGTCTTGTTTGAACAGTCAAACAGATTTCAATCAATACAAAATTTCACTTTGAATTTAAGCACACCGTTTTGCTTCCAAATTTTAAATAGTCACAGAGTTTGTATTTCAATTTTTTAATTTAATTTTCTAAGCTTCTTAGAGCAACGAGTTAAGCAAGGGAATAGAACTAGCACTTTCGTCTTAAGCCCCAAACAGTAATATGAGATGAGATTGTACCGCTTTGAGTATTAGTGAGATTGAAACGGGGCTGTGAGGATGATATTTGAAATCCATCAAAGAAATTCAGAGCTAAAATTTGAAATAAATATTCTAATACTTTAATTCATATTTGCGCGACAGTCTAAATTTCATAATTTAAATAGAAATTTCTAGGAAACACCGAATATCATCAAGAAAATGTCGAAATCTTTTACTTTCAAAGAACTTGCCATCACTGCCACTCTCTAGGATTTTTCCTTAGGATCACTGATTTCACAATTCCGTCTTAAACGATTCCTACGATTCCGGTCTTAAACTAAGGATCACTGGAATATATATGTTAATAGTTACCTTCAAAGTATATTTAATACATGAATTATTTTTAAATAATTAATAATTAAAAATGCATAGGACTTTCTTCAAACGTCACATTTTTCGCTGGTGAATATTAGGACAGCTAAAATTTGAAATAAAACATTTTAAAATTTTCATTCATATTTATGTGACAGTCAAAGTTTAATAATTCAAATAGAAATTTCTAGAAAACGTTGAATATCTTCAAGATAATGCAGATGTCTTATTTTGGAAGAACTTGCCAGGGCTGCCACTCCTTAGGATTTTTCATGAGGTCTTACAATTCGGGTCTTAAACTAAGGATTACTGGGAAAGTATATATTTTAATCATTGCCTTCAAAGTATATTTACTACATAAATCATTTTTACTTAATATATATTAGGACTTTCTTCAAACGTTGGGTTTTTTTTGCTGGTGAATATTGAGATAGCTGAAACTTCAAAAAAAATATTCTAAATTTTTCATTCATATTTATGTTAAAGTCAAACATTTAATAATTCAATTAGAAATTTAAAGAAAACGTTGAATATCTCCAAGGAAATGTAGGTGCCTTTTATTTTGGAAGAACTTGCCAGGGCTACCACTCCTCAGGATTTTTCATGAGGTCTTACAATTTGGGTCTTAAACTAAGGATTACTGGGAAAGTATATATTTTAATCATTGCATTCAAAGTATTTACTACATAAATTATTTTTACTTAATATATTAGGACTTTCTTCAAACATCGAGATTTTTTGCTAGTGAATAATGAGGTAGCTGAAACTTCAAAAAAAATATTCTCAAGTTTTCATTCATATTTATGTGAAAGTCAAAAACTTAATCATTCAATTAGAAATTTCCAGAAGACGTTGAATATCTCCAAGGAAATGTAGGTGCCTTTTATTTTGGAAGAACTTGCCAGGGCTGCCACTCCTCAGGATTTTTGACAAGGTCTTAAAGTTATGTTCTTAAAGTAAGGATCACTGAGAAAGTATGTATGTTAATCATTACTCTCAATGTATATTTAATATATGAATAAATTTTTTCTTAATATATTAGGACTTTCCTCAAACTTTGGAACTTTATACCGGTGAATCTTGGGATATTGTCAAATTCTGAGGGGCAACCCTGGAATATGCAACTTTACCAACACTTTGCAACGTCTCTGTTGTTCCAATTTTCGGGGAGAAGGAGGAAGTTTTTGCACTTCTGCCAATTTTTCATGAAATATACCAGATTGCCAATCAATTTCCCGACAAAAAAGAACATACAAAAACTATTTTCTGTAGAAAAACAACGAGGTGATCTCAGCTTTGTATTTGATTGAATTCTATATAATCATTGTATTAATTTTGTTCAATTTAAATCAAGGTTTGGGACGGTTCGTCATCTAATATTTTGATTCAACAGTAATTTACAGATAATATACTCAAAAGAATCCTTCTGGAAGGATATTCAAAGAACAAATGAATAAAAACTGAATATATATCAGACGCATATATATATATATATATATATATATATATATATATATATATATATATATATATATATATATATATATTATATATATATATATATATATGATATCTATATATATATATATATATATATATCTATATATATATATATATATATATATATATATATATCTATATATATATATATATATATATATATATATATATATATTAGAGGCATCCCTCAGCTCTCTTTATTTCTGGCTCTTTAATCTTTTATTTGTGACTTCGACACTAGTTGTGCTAGTTTGCTAGTTTTGGTGTCGAAAAAATGTCTTTCTAAAAACATGGATGCATTTAAGACTAAGAACTGGGAGTCAAGAATAAGTTTAGTTCTGTCGTTAGCAGATTCAGTAACCCCTACGTGAACCTATTTTATTTATTTAAAGATTGAGAATGTCTTAGAATTTATTGCAGCAAAGCTAGTCTAAATAGAGCTCGCGAACATGTCCTTTTTTTGTCAATTCGTGTGGTTATTTTCTTGGCCATCTATCCATGTATCTTTAAAGCCGGTTGGAAAATACCTATTTATAGTTTCCGAAACCTGCATTCAGGAAAAACGTTTTGTGACCTTTCCTTTCGGTCCTGTCTCGCCCAACATATTTGTTTTTACAGTAGGTTCTCCTAGGCCTAAGAAGTTGTGGAAACAGATTTCGAACTGATCAAGCATTACAAACTTTACGTCCTCTTCCAGGGTTCCTAAAACGTTCCCCCTCTCAAAAATGTGTGGTCCCTTTTAGCTCAAGCAGCGATCCTTAGATGTTTTAAACCAGTCGGAGAAAATATGATTTGGGCCACGTTTTTGGAGGAAGGATCATGCCCTCATGCTAAAATTTTTCTCGTATATTAGGAACAAATTAGCCCAGGGACTTACGGTTTTTAATTTTAATCTGTTCAGAAAAAAAGTTTTTTGGCTAAAGTGGTCCATACCCTCAATTTAAATTTGTTTGTACATATGGGCTTCATTGGCCCATGGGAATACCAATCTTTTTGCCCATGTTTAATTGACCCGTACTCCCAGTCTAAATTTTTTTGTACATATGGGTATCCTTGGCCCATGAGAATCCCAATCTTTTTGCCCATGTTTAAGTAGCCTGTGCCCCTAATCTAAATTTGCTTGTGCATATGGGTTTCCTCAGCCCATGGTGGTAATCCCAATATTTTTGTCCATGTTTAAGTGGCCCGCGCCCCCAATCTAAATTTGTTTGTACATAGGGGGTTTCCTTGGCCCTGAAATGGTGGAAGTTTCAAGCTCTTCGGGAATAAGTTGTTTTCAGGTTCAATTAAAGCCAAAAGATTACTTCATAGCCAAAGATTACGCAAACCAGCAGTTCTGCAATAATTCCTTATTACAAAAAATCTGATGGCGGTAACAAAAGAAAACGATAAGATGATTCCTGAAGAGGAGGAAACAGAAGATATTTTGCCTGGTAAAGTTTCCTTTTTTAAGGATACAGAAGAATTACAAAAGACTATATTTCCTATCCCTCAGAAGAGACTTGAGCACGTTTCGTTTTACTGATTTCTAATAGAAACATCTTTCCACTTGAACTGGAAATGTACCTATTATTACCATGACTTGGCCCTATTTCACGGTGAAAGACAGCGAATTCAAAACAAATCTGGGAATTGAGAAACACAGAGGGAATATAAGATTATTAGGCAAGATATCCAATTTTGCGTCGGCCTTTTGAGCGTTTTAACTAGAATTGGAATCTCAGCTTCAGGGCTTTTAAAAAAAAAATCCTGTTCCAACTAAAATTTCTTCATCATCAAAGGCCAAAATAAAAAATAATAAATTCTATGCTATAACCCTGTAGTGATATTCTTCTTCGGGCACTTGTCTACTATAGCGACCACATCTAAGAGCCACCCAGAACCTATTAAATTAAATGCCTAACCTAACCAACTCTGTATATTAAATATTTAATTAGAATATACCTGTATAGTAGTTATCTCACTAACGCTAAGCTGACTGTCTCCAAGTGCACACAGAAAACCAGTTTTATTACAGATGAAGAACAAAGTGCGGTCACCATAATAGACAAGTTCCCTCCTTCACGTACATCGACCTGACTCGCTTCACGGACATTCTTATGATTTGACTAATAAACTTATTCCCTTGTAATTAGCGATGGCTGGTGGAATACTTGTGCTTAATCTGCTATTGAACTTTGTTTATCGCGCATTAAAAGTTGGAAATCGATCCACTGATATTGTAAAAACAGCGGCAGATATTCAAGGAAAGAAGAAATACAAGTGGCAGAATGAGAAATTTGGAGGGATTCTGGAGTCTCCACTCGTATGAGCATGAAAGTGATAATGACTGACAATATCGCTTATATTTTGAAGTTATTCAAATATTGTGATAAAAGGAAAATTGCCCTGGCTAGATGTGTCATTTTCGAACCTGACGAATCACCAATTGTCTCTGGAGAAGCAAGTGCCGTCATCGCTAGGAAAGTTAACGAAACTTGCTCTAAGCTAGAGAGCTTTATCGAACGTGACCGAACCTTTGTTACACGGCAATCGGGCGGATCTGGGCCCTCGATCTAGAGATCATCTGCTACATCCCAGCCTATCTACGCGGCTGTGCTAAAGAACCCCTCCCCCCAGACCTAAAGAACCAGAAATTACAAAAACGACCCCCCCCCCCCCCCTAAAAAAAAGAAAACAAAACAGAAAAATCCTAAAAGAACAGAAATTGCAATAAATTACCAAATGTATTGCAATATAATTGCAATAAATTGCAATAAAAGTCTTGGTAAAAACAAAATCCCTGGTACGACTTGCCCCCTGGAACATTCCTGGCAGTGATCAAGCAAGAAACTATTACCTGTTGTGAGAGCTTAGCCATATCCACTGGTTCAATTTGTTTTAACGACGAAAGCTTTTCAAGTCTCTCTCTTGCTTGCTGTTCAACTGCTATCACGAAAGCATCTTGAACATTTGAATTATTTGCCAAATCAGCAGCTGTAAAAAGATAGCACAGATTGGTGTTGTTCTTATCTCTGAAGCTAGCTCTTTTTTTCTGGTAATGAATAAATATTATGATTGTTTTTTTTTCAAAGAGAAATAGACTATTAAGACAGAATGAGAGGAATATCAAATTAATCGATTGTTCAAGATAGAAAAAGAAAAAATAATGACAGAATTGTTAAAAAAAAAACATTACAAATAGTACGACCAGATAATTTTTTTTTACAAAAGATGCCTGACTAACAGAACTATATAAATAATTGTCTGTACCAATCGTATTCACAAAGCTATAAAAAAAATTCTGGTGTTTTAACCTTAAACAAAGAGAGAGAAAAATACAAAATAAATTTAGCGTGAAAAAACAATGCTGCCAAAGCTTGAACACTACTACCGATAGGCTGTCCGTGCTGTCCTTTTTGTCTTTTTTTTGCCTTAAGAAAGGAATAAATTCGTTAAAAACACCAGCAGAAGCTTATCACAGTAGGCTATCAGTGTTGTCTTCTTTCATTTTATTTTTTCTTGCCTTAAAAGGCAAGATTACCCTATTAGGCCTATTAGGTCAAAGATTACCCTATTAGGCCATCAGTATTGTTTTTTAGATTTGTTTATTGGCTTAAAACAGGAAAAAAGTCGCTGGAAAACACAACCGCCAAAGCTTACCACCAGTAAGCCATCAGTATTGTCTCTTTTATGCCTAGAAAAGAGAAAAAACCCGCTGAAAGGAAAAAAAAAATTATTACTATTACTTTAGGTAGTTTTAAGTAGTTTTATCTTGAAAGGTACAAAGAAAAATATAGGAATGTCGGATGGGAGAGTTAAACTTATTAACAGTTTAGGGAAAAGAAACCATAACTAAAAGCAACAAACTAGCTTTGTCTAAACAATAATGCCTTAAGATTTTGCCATTAATGTCGATGTGTATTAATCTAAAAAAAAAAAATATATACAAACTAACTAGCCAATGAACCTATCGGAAGATAGGCATAAAAAAAGAAAAAAAAAAACAGCAGTTTTTGCTCTTTTCTGAGGACCATAAATAAGCAGTTTGCCTCTATCTCTCCCCCACCCCAAAAAAATTGCACTCCCCCCCTCTCCCCAAAAAAACAAAGATTCATTTTGAGTCGCAAATCACGATAAAAAAAAAGGATGAACTTGGCAAACTATGCATAAAAGTTGTCTCGAGCTACTGAGTATATCCAATCTCTTTAAATTGCATGCAATACTCTCTTGTCTGTAGGTGTAAATTCAATTAAAAAAAAAAGTTTTTTCAACTGAAAGTAAGGAGTAGCACTAAAACTAAAACGAACAGAAATTATTACGTATATGAGGGGGGTTACTCCTCCAAACCACCTCGCTCTTTACGCTAAAGTTTTTTAATAATTAAAAAATTTCTTATTGTTCTAATTAAATGAACATAGTATTTCAGGAGTCATTCTTAAAGAATTGGGACATAATTCAAATTTTAGCGTAAAAAGCGAGGTGGTTTGGAGAAGTAATACCCCTCATATACGTAATAACTTCTATTCGTTTTAAATTTTAATGTTGCTCCTTACTTTCAGTTGAAAGAACTTTTTTTTATTCCCTCCTCCCAAAGGATTTATTCTCCAGAAAATTCAATCCCGGTGAAATTTACCCCGGACAATTATCCTTAACATCTTCATGCGTGAAATTGAGTCGGCAATGAGAAAGCAAGACATAAGAAGAATTTCGTATAGGAGTTCAGGCAAACTCCCCCAGTGTAAAATTTCCTCTGAAAAATTGACCCCCTACAAACTTCCCATCCCATGGAAAACTATCCCCGTGAAAAATCCCACCAGCAGATAATTCAACCCCCTCCCCGAAAATTGTATGCATTTTTCCCAATACAATTAGGAAGTAGGATAGGAATTATAATGATCCTAAATCGGTTATTGAAAGTAAGTATGTTTCGCAATTAAGTGGTTCTGCCTCTTCTAAACAAGATGGTATTTTCTCTGTGCTTCACCTAAACATTCAGGGACTTTGTTCCTCTTTTGATGAGCTGAAACGGATCGTCAGTGGTGGAACTCCGGATGTTATTGGATTGTGTGAAACTTTCCTGGATTCAAAAAAGGATATGCTTTTAGATATCCAAAGATTTAGGATGGAGAGGATGAACCGAAAACAGATGGCGAAAGGTGGCCTTGCCCTGTATATTGCCGATCATCTTGTATATAATTTCCGAAGTGATTTGAGTAGAAATGAGGAAGGAATCTTTGAATCCCTTTTTATTGAGATTAAGTCAGGTTGTAAGAATTTAGTTGTTGGTTTGGTTTACAGATCCCCTAGTGGATCTATTCCTTCGTTTATGAAAATTCTAGAAGAGGTTTTGGACTTACTCCAAAAGCATCCTTGCGAACTAATCCTTATGGGGGATTTCAATATTAACCTGCTGGATCAAAATTCTGCTTCGGCTGCAGATTTTTTGTCAATGATGCTTTCTGCGGGAGCTCTACCTTCAGTTTGTATACCAACCCGAGTTACTGAGATGCATGCATCACTTATTGATAATATTTTTTCGTCACTAGATGTCTTAGATAATTCGGTGATGATTAGTGATATTTCTGATCATTTCCCTGCTATTTCACGGTATAGGACTGCTAATCGATCGCAGCGTAAAGTTTCGCCATCTAATCTCCCATTTTTCCGTTTTGGTGTCAGTGAGATCAGTCTACTTAAATCTCGTTTGACTGATCAGTCATGGGATAGTTTGGATTCTGAATCGGATTTTAACCGCTCTTTTGATTTCTTTTATGATTCAGTAAGAGAAGGTATCCTAGAAGTTTGCCACCAGAATCCAAAGCCTCATACCTCGAAAAGGATAGTACTGCTGAATCCGTGGATGACTCCAGGTCTCCATAAAAGCTGGAAAAGGAAAAATTATCTGTGGAAACTATATAAGGCTTCGTCATCTGCTTCTCATCATCAGCGGTTCAAGGCCTATAGGAATATATTTAATTCTCTGTGTCGGAAGGCCAAGTCTCAGTATTATCACAGGAAATTTTCTGAGTGTGGAAAGGATGTTGGGAAGACATGGAAAATTATTAATTCTGTACTTAAACCTACTCCCCCTCCGCCTTCAGTTCCAACAACGCTGATAGTTGACGGTAAAACTGTCCAAGGAGAAGAAAATGTTCAGCTAGAGCTTACGTCTTATTTTGCTAATATAGGAAAAGCGACTGCTTCATCTGTGAGCTCTACAACTCCTCGTTGTGATTTCAGAGCCTATCTTGGACCCCCATGTTTAAAGTCAATGGTTTTGAACCCTGTTTCTGAGTTTGAGGTAGCTCGGATCGTAAATGCACTTAAAGGTTCATCGTCTTCAGGGCCAGACAGAATTCCTACAAGGGTTATCCGTGCCGTTCTTCCCGCTATTCTGTCACCATTGACTAAGCTTGTCAATCTGTCTTTCGTGAATGGAATTTTCCCTGAATCACTCAAGCGAGCTAAGGTTATAGTGCTGTATAAAGGTGGGTCCCGGAGTGATCCTGCTAATTATAGGCCAATTTCTCTTCTATCTGTTTTCAGCAAAATTTTTGAGAAGGCTATGCTATCCAGGCTTCTTAGTTTTCTGGATGTCAAAAATTTTTTCCATGATTTCCAGTTTGGATTCCGAGCGAATCACTCTACAGAGCATGCTTGCGCATCTCTCTTGAATTTCATTCATTCGGCAATAGATTTTGGTCTTATCCCGGCAGCTTTATTTTTGGATGTTCGTAAAGCTTTTGATTCTTTGACTCATCAGATTCTTCTTTGGAAATTATCGCATATTGGTATAAGATCAAATGTTTTTTCTTGGTTTGAATCATATCTTTCTGGTAGACTTATTTCAATTGATCCGCTTTTCCGAAGCCCTTCTGAAGTAGAATATGGTGTCCCCCAGGGATCTGTTCTTGGCCCCGTTTTATTTCTGATTTATGTCAATGATCTGATTTCAGCAGTCAAGAACACCAGTCCTCTGGTATGCTGCAATCTGTGTCATCCGGATGTTCCTTCGTGTCCCAATGCTACTTCTAATGAAGATTGCCTCGTTGCTTTTGCTGACGACAGCACTTTTGGGACTCTAGGGAGGACGGAATGTGATGTCAGGTCTAATCTGGTGGCAATATTTGAGAGAGTAGTTTCATGGTTTGAGGCGAATTACTTGGCCTTGAATGTTACCAAGTCACATTTTCTTATTTTTTCTCGAATTGGTGTAGCTTTCCCTCAACTGACACAGCTTCAGGTGTCACAAGGCTTCTTGTGTAGACCAAAGAATCGGTTGGTCCGATTTCTTGGTATCCTGCTTGATGAGAACCTTTCGTTTAGACACCATATAGCCATGATTAGGGTTAAGGTCTCACGGAGTTTGGGTGTCATTCGAAAACTCAAACACACCTTTCCTGGATCTATTCTGAAGCTTCTTTTTTTCTGCCTTGTCCAGTCATATGTCTCTTATTGCCCCATAGTATGGATGTCTACTTTTCCTTCTACACTGCGGTCACTTTCTGTCATGTATGATAAAACACGGCGTCTGGTTATGGACACCAACCGTTCTTCACCAAGACCGCTTCTAAATCTACAGTCTATCTACATTCTTTCTTGTGCTTCTTCTGTTTTTCATCAGCTTCATGGCAATCTTCCAAAATCTCTTCAAAAAACTCCTCAGTTTATTTCTGATTCAGCTCCATATAACCTTCGTTCGTCACATAATATCTGCATTCCTCCTACTCCCACTGTGCGGTCAGATTTCAATCCCCTCATCGCTTGTCATCAGGTTTGGAACTCCCTGCTTTCTTCAGTACAGAAATGTCACTCGTTTGGCACTTTCAAGAGGATTCTTAAGGACCATTTAGTTAAGAATCAAACTGAATTAATTTTTTTTTTTTTTTTTTTTTTTTTTTTTTTTTTTTTTTTTTTTTTTTTTTTTGTGGAGTTGATGTCCCCTGAATGGTTAGTTTGTTTTATGGTGGTTTTCTCTGCGCTATGACTCCCAGGCCTCAGGTATGATTATCATTTTTTATTGGTGAAACTTGTATAGTTCACTAAGGAGTAGCATTCATGAAGATAGGTTAAATTTTATTGCTTTCGCACCATTTTATTACAGTCTAATAATTACAGTCTGTTTCGACGACAGGAATTCACTTATAGTAATATTTTTTTTTTTTTTTTTTTTTTTTTTTTTTTTTTGAGTCTATTTAATATAATTAATTAATTTAGTTTATTTGTTCTAATTTTTTCTATAGTTTCTATTTTATTTATATTTTCTTTTCTTCTCCTTCATATGTGAGTAAGTGATCATTTTAAATTTTCTTTTGTTTTTTATCCTTGAGTATGTAATTCATATGTCTTCCCTCTTTGTACAGGCCAATGAGCCTTTGAGGGATTTATAACATCTAATATTGTATGTGTATTTAATGAAGAATAAAACTTATCTTATCTTATCTTTTCCCAATAACAAATACTATATGCAAACAATTGGCTAATTTTTAACCTAAATACCTTTCCCTAGGGGCTGTGGGAGGGTCGTGATATCCCCAAAGGTATAGTTATTCCGTCTTTCAACTATGGTGAACAGAATGGCTATCTCAAAATTTGGATCGGATGACTCTGAGAAAAAAGGGACGTGGGAGGGGGCCTAGTTGCCCTCCAATTTTTTTGGTCACTTAAAAAGGGCACTATAACTTTTAATTTCCGTTTGAATGAGCCCTCTCACGATATTATAGGACTACTGGGTCAAGTAGTCCCAGGGCACGGTCACCCCTGGAAAAAAACAAATAAACACGCATCCGTGATCGTTCTTCTGGCAAAAAATACAAAATTCCACATTTTTTCAGATAGGCGCTTGACACCTCTACAGTAGGGTTCTCTTATAGGCTAAATCTAATGGTGTTATTTTCATTAAGATTCTATGACTTTCAGAGGGTGTTTCCCCTTTTTCAAAAATCAGGAAAACTTTCTCAGGCTCGTAGCCTTTGATGGGCAACATTAAACTTAATGAAATTTATATATTTGAAATCAGCATAAAACTCCAATTCTTTTGATATATCTATTGGTATCAAAATCTCGTTTTTTACAGTTTCGGTTACAATTGAGCCGGGTCGCTCCTTACTTACTTATTCGTTACCACGGACTGTTTGATAAGGAATAAAGGGACCAGAAACGTGTAGCGGCAAACAGTACTTTACCAGGCTTTCACAACCGTACATACCTTGGGCATTGAAATATTTCATTTATTGGAAAATAATTGACTGTTTTTAGCTATTTCATCTGTTTATATATTTCATCAATAGCTGAAATAGCTATTTCATCACAGTGTCCTGATTTTAGCTATTTCATCCCAAAACACGTAAAAAAAGAGAAAATCAAGGCACAGTGAAAGAAGAATTAAATTAATTAAAAAAATACCAACGCAATTTTTGAGCTGGGAAACTACTACAACTTGTGTTAATTCTAGTATGTCTAACCCAAAAAGTAAAATAATGTTGATAAAATTCAAGGCCTTATCCAGGGGGGTGTTATCGATTTTGAGTTCCCACCCCCTGAAAATTTTGACCGACTAATAAAAAGGCAACAAAAATGTATTTAAACAAATTTTTAGTGCTTTTTGTAAATATTGTTTTTGTATCCCCCCCCCCCTCGAAAAAAATACCCTCACCCTCCGAGAAAAAATCCTGGATACACCCTTGTTAACATGAATTGGTTTCAGTAGCCTCATACGAAGAGATAGGGAAATAGAAAAAGAATTAAAAACACTATTATTGCCTTTCGAGAGAATTTGAAAAAAAAAAAATTTTTTGAAAAATAATTGAAGGAAATCTAGGGAAATAAGTCTTTCTGTGATCCAACATTTAAAAACCAAGGATTATCGTGGTTGTGATTACCCGGTGAAGTAGGCTCATTACTGCGTGTAAAAAAAATAATTAATTAAGTAGTCAAATTAAAAATAAAATGAGGAAACCGAAAAAAAAAAGAACTGATACTTTTAATATGGGTCTGGAAATGATTGCAGTAACAATGTCAATGAAATTGCTAGTTTTAATTTTTTTCTTTTTGTCAGTTAAAATTTTTAAAGAATTTAAAAAAGATACAAACATTGTCCCAGGAAAGGACTATCGGCCCTTTTCTGGAAGGGACGTAATAACGAAAGATTATTCTTTCGATATAGAAATGCAATCCAGAAATAGGTTTTTCTTTTGGTTGTTTCAAGATTTTCCGGACGAATTTGCGAACAAATTACGGACGACTTTGCGGACGTGGTCAAATTTAAATAATTAATTTGCTAAATTATTTTGACGGCTCAACGTAGCGACATTGATTTCCGTAAAAGTAGCCAGAAAAAGGGATTGCCGACTATTTTCCAGTATTTGTCCTTGTCAAATTTCAGATGTTTAAGTAGTTGCTACTTTAATAGTCAAAACATAGCCATTTCGGTTGCAATTTTCATTATGTTATTTTTTGACCATGTTAAATTGATCACTAGGTAATCCAATTAGTACTGCAGGTTGAATTCAAACAGACTGAAATTAAAGAAAATAAATTCAAGCTTTTATCTTACACTATGTCAAAAAAATATTTTTGATCTAAAGTAGTAATTACTATTAAAGAAAACAATCATCAAAAATACAGAAAAGGGCCTTTCTTTCTAAGTAAGACTTCTATTCTGTTTCTGTAAAAAGGCTGAATTTGATATTTTAGTTCGTTTTCTTTTTTTTCTGGATTGAAAAGGAAATCTGTCATTTCAGTCGTTAGCTCTTTCATTCGCTGTCAGAAATAGTTAACTCAGGGATAATTAGAAAGCTTATTTCTTCCAAAGCAGATAGAAAGAGGTATTACTGATAACTTTCCTGTAAATTTTCTCATCAAATTCCTTGGAGAATTCTGGAGATTCTGGAGATCAAATTCCATGGAGATTTCTTAGAGGAAACAAGGACTATATCATCAGAACCGCCTTTCCCCTTTCGGCCTACCAAATCCCCTTTTGGCATTCCAACTCTAAAACTAATATTTCCTCCTGTTCCCAAAAATAACCTTGTTCATCAAATTATCTTTACAGTGGATTGCTCTCAAAGAGGAAAACGAGGGTTAATGAAAAGGAAATTATTTGTAGCAAACGCTTCATGATAAATACAGATTGATTGTGACTAAAAAAAAAAAAAAAAAAAATCAAAATTTGGATTGGATGATGTTTCTGCAAAGGTTGCTAAGGAAAGCATAAAATTATTAGGCGTTAATTAGTGTCAGCTCCAACTGTTTCTTAATCTTGTATGTGAGCTTTCATTATTATATGGGGAAGTATTTTGTTCAGTGCCTCGTAATATTTATTATTCCTTTCTCATTTCGTATTTTCTCTTTTTTGGCTTTTACTATTATTGTCTGCTTCCGCTAAGGGCAGAAATAGAACACTAGCTCCTTAAACGGTAAGATATTTTTCCATTATTGAAAAGCAACTTTTTATTTTATATATATATATATATATATATATATATATATATATATATATATATATATATATATATATATATATATATATATATATTATATATATATATATATATATATATATATATATATATATATATATATATATAGCAGCCGAACAAGGCCGAATATAATGAGAAATACAAACAAAAATGAGATTTGAAATCATGTGACCCCAAATTCTCTCTGAGTTTATGGCAGATTATGCTCCACATAACCTAATAACTTCATACTATATTTAGTTCTGCAGTTAGGTGGCTTCGCAATTAATAAAGGGGCTTTGGTATCATAATGACAAAAAAGACGTTTTTGAAGTTTCCGCAATAAAAGTTTTTAGATTTTGGGGTTTAGACAACAAATAGGTTTTTCACACTGAGCTCTGAGTTTGACGTTATTAATATATATATATATATATATATATATATATATATATATATATATATATATATATATATATATATATATATATATATATATATATATATATATATATATAATATATATATATATATATATATATATATATATATATATATATATATATATATATATATATATATATAAAACACAAATTTTCTATGAGAGAGAAACTAGACCTCCTTGAAAGGTCGAGTTTGACTTTTTTTTTCAAACAGCGTGGACTTCCTACGCCAGAGAACCTGGACTTCCAGGAAAACAATAATTTTCAGCGTGACTGGGTTCGTTAGGTCAATAAATGAATGAAATCCACAACGAACAGAAATTGCAATAAATAACCGAGTCAAACTCAAAACGAGCAGAAAATAACATGAGTAGGGCTGAGGCCCTACTCATCAGAACATAATTTGCACTTTAATGAAAAAAAAAAACATGTCAAACTCGACCTTTCAAGGAGGTCCAGTTTCTCTCCCATAGAAAACGAAATCAGCGTATGTATATTAAACTGGCAATGCACATTCAGTTTTTTCCCAGTAAAGTGCAAATTATGTTCTGGTCTTGAGAAGGAAGCGGCGATGCGCTTTAGCGCTGCCTATGACTGCTACTAGTTTTACATACGAGGGGCTTGCTGTTGATTCTAAAGAACAAAGTTCGGACACTTGTCTAATGTGTCTTGATTTTGTATTTTTGACCTACAGAGAAACTGAAAGTTTACTTATAAAAAACTTCATTTTTCATTGGAGAACCAATCACATTTGCATATTTTTAAAGATTAAAAATTAGATGCGACAATAACAAAACAAAAAATAACAGACATTAAATAAAAACGAATAGAATTTAAGTAAAAAAACAAACAATTTTTTTCTACTGAAAGTAAGGAGCAACGTTAAAACTGAAAACGAGCAGAAATTATTCCGTATATGAGCAGGGTTGCCTCTTCCTCTTCCCTTGCTCTTTACGCTAAAGTAATAAAGCTCTTAAAAATAACTATCTTTCAAATTCAGTGGTCCCTGTCTTTGAGCAGTCTTTCTTAATGAATTGTGACGAAAAGTCAAACTTTAGCGTAAATAGTGAGGGCTGAGGAAGAGGAAGTCCCTCTCAAATACGGAATAATTACTGTTCGTTTGAAGTTTTAATGCTGCTCTTTACTTTCAGCTGAAAAAACTTTTAATTTCAGACTGTTTTTAAAATCATGCCAGAAAATCCCACTCTCCCCTTCGTGTAATTTTTTTTTTGGAAAATTTATGTATATTTTCCAATAAAAAATACTATACTATACACAAATAATAGACAAACTGCATAACCCACATCTCTTTTCCCGGGGGGGGGGGGATCATATCATACCCAGATATGTAGTTATTGAACCTGTCAACTATGCTAAATCAAATGGATATTTCTAAATTTTCATCGGACGTTTTTGGGAGAAAACGGGGCGTAGAAGGGAGGCTAGTCACCCTAAAATCTTTTTGGTCACTTAAAAAGGGCACTAGAGCTTTTGGTTTCCGTTGGAATGAGCCCTCTCCCGATTTTCTAGGACCATTGGTTTAATTAGATCAGCCGTGTGAAAAAAACAACAAATAAATAAACACACATTTTTCTTGTCCATTTTTTTCAATTCCCCAATTTTGTAGCTAGGAGCTTGAAGCTTCTATAGTAGGTTTCTCTGATATGCTGGACTTTTTAGGATGATTCTTCCCTTTTTCAAAATTGAGGTAAGTTTTCTCAGGCTCGTAGCTGTTGATGGATAAAATAAAACTTAATAAATTTGTGTATTTGGAATCAGTATAAAAATCCGATTTTTTTGACATATTATTGTTATCAAAATTCATTTTTATTAGAATTTCGGTTACTTGGTTGGGCCAAGTCGTTCCTTACTTATTTTGTTACAACGAACTGATTGATAATGTGATCGGCATATGGAAATAAGTCACATAAATAGACCAATGGAATTAAAGTAAACTTTTTTTAAACGAAAGAATAGGGCCATAATATTTTTTTTCCCTTAATGGTAGATCCTTCAATCAATATAAGGGCATACCAAGAGAAGAGCAATAGCTGGCACTCGATGATGAATCATAATAGAAAGTCCCAAAATGAATGACTTTTCGCTTCAACGGGGGCGTAACGGGCTCTGGATTTCTCCAGTACTGCTCTTCGGAATCCCAATGCTTCCCTAGCAACACTGATATATTATTGGAAGAGCACTGTGTTGGAGTGTCGACAGACGGTGACTTTCTTGATTTGAAACATGGACAGCTCATTTTGTTCGGAACAGATTTTATTTTGTTCTATTTTGTTTTATTTTAGTTTGTTATTTTGTTCGGAACAGATTTTTTTTGTTCGGAACAGATTTTATTGAAAAGGAGTGCGTTAAAAATCAAAATATAATTGAAGGATATTAACGCTGCATATTGCTTTAACGCCGCCGTTATGTGTACTGCACTTTGAATAATGTCAAATTGAAAACTTAAATTAGTTGTTTCTTTAGCTGTCACACCTTAGTATTTCAGTTGCCAATTAGGTTGCAATTTTCACTACGCTAATATTTGAAATAAGTCAGATAGAGATAAGTCAAAGAAAAGAGATTGAATCTTTTACCTGGCGCACTGACAAGAAAAAATTCTTGCCTAACAAAACAACTTTAAGCTACTAAATTAGTAATTTACGGAAATATTAATTGAAATTAACAATATAAAAGAAAAACAAGTAAACGGGTAATAAATATAATTATTAAACATTAAAAGTAAATTTATATTAATGTAATTGAAATATTAACTAATAATGTGTTATTATAATATATTTACAATTATATTTAATAATATATTTAATAATATATTTACAATCAACAATGCGTAGTAGAGAAAAAGTCAATTGTAATTCGTATTCACTTTTATGCACACATCTTTAATTATTTTTTTTTTGTTCCGAGAGTATCCAAGAGTACTTTCGAGACTATCAAGTAATTTTCACTATGTTGAAAACCATTGTTCAAATTTAACTAAAACTGAAATGTTCTCTCTACGAAAATATTGACATTAATTAATGTTAAATTCAAATTTATCAGTAGTGGTGTTTCAGTGGGATTCTGGTGCATAGCTTTGGTGTCGTATTCACAGTACCACTTTAGTCACTTCCAACTCTGATTTATTCAATATTCAAAAGCGGAGATGCAAGAATTGAAATAAAATCCGTTTCCCTTCAAAGTTCCAACACAATTAATTTTTCACTCTTGTATTTCACTTGCTCTTCAGCGAAAAGAAATAAAATTCGTAATGCCTCTCTCTCTCTCTAGATGTACTCAAGAACTAAGACATTTGGATGGAAAATGTTCCAATAGATAAATTTAGAAAAAAATTCTAAGAGATGGGAACAAGAGATAAATATATATATATATATATATATATATATATATATATATATATATATATATATATATATATATATATATATATATATATATATATATATATATATATATATATATATATATATATATATTCCTTTCAAATTGAATTGCAGTCAAACGGAGTCAACTATACTAAAGTCGAAGTTGCAAACGGAAGATGTAGCAGGGGCAAGACAAGAATAATCTACATGCAAAAACATCTTCATAACTTCACTACTTCAAGATATGAATAGTCTCGGCTTATTATAAATGATAACTTGTAATATAAAGTTTGTATATAAAACAAAGAATTTTGGTTACTTATATATGGTTCAACTTCTCAAGTTCCGTTTTTAATTAATGTATTTATTTAATTAATTTACACTAGCTAATTTTGATTTTAATAAAACTTGAATTAATCTTAAAAAATTTTATTTCAGTAAAGCTTTATATTAGTTAAAAAATAATTTTAATGAAATTATTTGCTAAAATAGTTTATTAATTTGTAAAATTTCATCAGTATAAAGGATGATAATCTGTATGAGAAAAATTCAAAAGAATTTTGGTTACTTACACTTGGTTTGACTTCTCAATTTACGTTTTTATTTGATTTATGTTAGTTATTTTGATTTTAAATTTTGATAAAACTTAGATAAATCTTAAACATTTACATTTCAATAAGACTTCCTATTAAATTAAAAATTAATTTAGTAAAATTATCAGAGGCAACGCTATAGCGTTGCCTTTTTTCCCCAAGTCCATCCGATAAAATTTTTATAATAGCCATTTCATTAAAAATAGTTCAAAGGTCAGATTAGAAAAATTTCTGTGTCGACGCAACCCCCCAGGGCCCAGAGCCAGGCGTTATGAGTAATGCCCAAGTGGCATATATAGTTCTTATGGAAGGGATGCTTGTATAAACTTCGCATTTGATTGGAAATTGGAAGTTCGTGTTCACTTTTTAAGAGTCAAAACAGATCGGAGGGCAACTAGCCACCCTCCCCCACGCCCTAAATGCATCAGATAAAAATTTTGAGATAGATCTTTTGTTAAAAATAATTCGTAGTTCAGATAACAAAAAAAAACCGGTGTAGACACAGCCCCCAGGGCCCGGAGGTAGGCGTTGTAAGTTATGCCCTTGGGGCATATATGGTTGTTATGGAAGGGATGCTCGTATAAACTTCATAGAGGGCTGATTTGATTGGAAATTGAAAGTTGTAATTCACTTTTTAAGAGTAAAAAGTGATTGGAGGGCAGCTAGCCTCCCCCCACACTCCATTTATTTTTTCCCCAGAGACACTTCATATAGAAGGGGTCGTCGTATATGCTTCAAATGGGGCTCATTTGATTGGAAATCGAGAGTTCTAGTACCCTTTTTAAGAGTCAAAAGTGATCGGAGGGCAACTGCCCCCCCAGCCTTTTTTCCCCTAATACATCTGATAAAAATTTGAAAAAGCTATTTTGTTAAAAATAGTCCAAAGATCGTATAACAAAACTCCTTTACGTATGGCCATTTCGTTAAAAATTAATTAAAACAAACTTTCCGAAAAATAAGTTCAAAGAAAAGTAAAGGCCATTTTAAACGTAAGCTAAGCAGATACAAATACCTTTTAAAATTCAAACTCAAAAAGACCAGAAATTACTATTAAAGAATAAATGAAAACCAAACCGAACAGAAATTAAATAAACAATCATAGCAAAAACATACAACAAGTAATAATATAAATGAATAAATAGATCTTAAAGCGAGTAATGCTTAGACTGAATATGAATATCAAGCTTAAAACGAAAAAAAAAATATTTTCACTATTGAAGTATAAATGAAAATTAAAACGAACAGAAATTAAATAAACAATCAATGCAAAAAAACATACAATAGATATTAATGTAAATTAATATATTAATCTTAGAACGAGTGAAGCTTAAATTGAAAATGCAAATCAAGCTTGAAACGAACAAAAATCACCACAAACAAGAGTTTGGTTATGACCTCCTTCTCTCACTGTAAAAGTCTAAAACCTACTGCGTCATTGGCGCTTTACTGAAAAACAATTTTATGAAAAATATATTCTTTTGTACTTAATATTGAAAATAAACATTAAAATTATAGTAACATTTTGAACTGATGAGCTTTCAGCAATTAATATCATTATACATCAAATATTCAGTTTAATTTATTAGCTCTTTTTAAAGTTGTTAAAGACGAATATAGTTTTGCTACAAACAAGTGTTTTGATACTGCCTCCTTTTCTAACTGTAAATAAAAACCAAAAGCCTACTGCATCACTGGCGCTTAACTGAAAAAGGATTATATTACAAATATTTTCTTTTCCAGTTCTTACAGTATTGAAAATAAAAATACAATTACAGTGAAATAAATTCTTGAACTGATGGATCTTCCAACAATTAATATCACTATACATCAAATATTCAATTTGATGTTGTTTATACTTTCCAAGACTGTTCAAGACGCATATAGTTTTCAGTAAAGCGCCAATGACGCAGTAGGTTTTAGACTTTTACAGTGAGAGAAGGAGGTCATAACCAAACTCTTGTTTGTGGTGATTTTTGTTCGTTTCAAGCTTGATTTGCATATTCAATTTAAGTTTCACTCGTTTTTAAGATTTATATATTAATTTACATTAATATCTATTGTATGTTTGTTTCCATTGATTGTTTATTTAATATCTGTTCGTTTTAAGTTTCATTTATACTTCAATAGCAAAAATATTTTTTTTCGTTTTAAGCTTGATATTCATATTCAATCTAAGCATTACTCGCTTTAAGATCTATTTATTCATTTATATTATTACTTGTTGTATGTTTTTGCTATGATTGTTTATTTAATTTCTGTTCGTTTTGGGTTTCATTTATTCTGTAATAGTAATTTCTGGTCGTTTTGAGTTTGAATTTTAAAAGGTATTTGTATCTGCTGAGCTTAAGTTTAAAATGGCATTTACTTTTCTTTGAAAAACTTATTTTTCGGATTTTTTTTTTAAATTAATCATGAAAAAAGATCAATACTCATCTTAATACAAATCAATTGACAGACAGCGTTTGTATCCATGGCAAGAATCGGCAAGAAGGCTTAGCAGATGTCTTTTCAAAATATCTGCTTTGTTCACTGGCTCAAAATTATCCGCGTTTGTTTTTTTTTTTCCTCCTTTTCTTATTTTTGTGTACACTAGTGATCATATTTTGAGGAATTGAACTTTAAAACTCTTTAAAAATAATTGATAATAAAAAACAACAGCTACGACATTAATATATAAAACTCAACATATCGATAAAGATTACAATCTTTATTTTGTAGAAACCACTTTCAATCGACCAAGTCAATTTTAAACAGAGATTATAACCCAAGGCCGTACCCAGGGGGGGGGGCTAGGGTTTTTGCTCCTACCCAATTTTTAAGTTTATCTCCCCAATTTTTAAGTTTAAAAATTAAAAATCATTTTCTCCGAGCCACGCATAGCACTCCCGCCTGAAGGAAGAGAATCGGGGAGATTGGTAACTGCGCCAAGTCAAGAAGTGGATCATTGTCTACATGCGAAAAAGTTTAAGTTATTTTCCTAGACCTCAAATAAAGTTATTCTAAGCAATCTGCGTCAGTCTTTTTCATGGACGGCAAGCAAAATACCTCCTATTGTAAACGAAAGGGAAATTATGAAGAAAAATACTGCATTTCGAGATTATTTTCTTATCTGCACTTTGGAGATTTCTGGTCCCTAATTTTTTTTACTTGCCGTTCACAAGTAAGCTCATTTATCGCAACAGTCCTAATGTAATTTCCCACCACATGAAATCTACTAAACCAATGGGAAAATTAATGGAAATCAACTGTCTACCAACAGTAGGAAGCTGGAGGGATATTAATTTCCAAACTTACCCACAATGCAAACTTACCAAACTTACCCAATACGAGATGCAAACTTGCCCACAATGCTGCGTTTTGGGGGATGAATTCGGGAGTTTTCTTCTTAAGTGCGATGAATTGGTGAATTTAGGAGTAAATTTGTTTAATAGTTGTAATGATGAGCTGCTACTGGGGATCCCAAATGAACCTCTCTCGGATATATAGTGGCAATAAGAAATGCTATTTTAGAAAGTTAAAATGCCCATAAATAGGAGTCTTTTACTTATTTGAATTTTTACTGCAGAATAAGCTCTCAGAAAAAAAGAGAAAAAAAAGGTGTTTTTCTAATTTTGTAAGAATGATCAGTACTATGTCCTGCAAATGGCATTGTTTTCTTGTACTTCATAAATTCTGGACTTGACACCAGTCGCAATTGAGAAAATCAATAAAGGAGACGTGGAACTATATTAGATTGTGTTGGGAACTTTTCTACAAGTCATCGGAACTGACTTTTGATTGTATTTTCCTAAAGAACCCTTTTCTGGGGAAAATATTTATGGTCCTCCTAGACTAAAAAGTAGTGCGAGAAGACTAAAACCATTTTGTTTTTAATTGGCGTTCTTCTGCTAGAATTTTGAGAAGGTCTGGTCTTATTGACCGTTGCGTAGCGAGGATTCCATTGCGGAGGATGGGATCCAGATTAACAATGGTTTTCCGGACCCATGATATATAATCAGAATGCCATGTTATTAGTCGTTACGCTATGTTATTATTAAATTTGAATTTTTGCTTAATGTCCGCTAAAAGTTAAAATATATGAGGACACAAAGTAACTTTTAGACACACTGTCTTTAAGTATACATTTCATATATGTATGTGTATACATTAGTATTTTTGTTTGGATTATTCTTTTCTAAGAAACCATGAAATACAAATATGAACAGAACCAATTTATTCCACTAAGTAGCACATCAGTGGTGCCAACTCAAGAAAATATAGGGAGGAGGGTGCAAAATTTACTTTCAAAGTAAATTTTTTATTTTTTCTAGAAAAGTGCCAAAAACATATATTTTCTAAAATCTAGGGGAGGGGTCAAATGAAATCCCAAGAGGATTCTGACAAGGTCTTTTATTTTAATTTTAAATGTAAAGACTGTTTGCAGCTCTCCGTGATAAATAAAAGGATTGTGATGCCGAGATATATAAAGAGGAAGGCTATTAAAGGTATGCAGACGCTAGAGGGTAGCTTTGTCTAGAAAAAGTGTTAGTCTATGGGCCCCAAAAAAAGATTGTCATCTTGTTGTGGACCTGTTCCATTATGGTAATCAAACTAGTTACAAATAACTAGCCAAAAAATCTTGAATGGTAGACACTAAAATGGAAGAAAAACTCATACTGTTGTGTAAGCACCGGAAACTAACTGACTCTGATTGTGCAATGAATAAATGCTCTCTTTTCAAACAGTGCACGTTTTATAGCATCACAAGATTGCATTTAGCCTTGTGATTGGCTAGGAGTTACGGACACTTACCAATTATACAAGTGAGGTGTTTGTATGTGTCGATTCCTACGTAAAACCCATAAGTTCTGTGGTTACACACAGATTTTAGGGATTACAAAGCCCTGAAAATAGTACAGTTGGCTAGAAAATTAATCTATAGTCAATGATTGCGCACGATATCATTCTCTGTCCGGAATATTCTTCCCTCCAAAGTCTAGCAACGATTTGACACGCACTTTTTAAAGCTAAATGGCTAACTAGCCATTTAGCTTTCTTTATTAAAACCAGAAACTATCCCTCCTTGGCTTATTTAAGTCACAACAATGACACATGCAGTGTTTTATTTGTGTCCTCTCCACGCATTTTACAAAGAAATGATCGTCCCTCGGTCGAAATTTCTCTGGAGACTTTCTTGTTTGATTTTTTTTTATTTCTAAAATAAAATCAAAATGAAACACTGTTTTATTTTGCATTACATATGTTTCTATTTAATATCATTCCATCCACTTAATTGTGTCCCGGGAAAGATGAATGATTAATTTCCAAGTAGAAGACAAGCTCCTTGGAAACAACGTCATCAACCTAACGTCTGCAAAGGAAATTCACTAATTTGAACGATTCTGGGGTATGGGAAACGTAGGGCAAGGTTTTGAAGATTATTCAATATTTATGTTAGAGAATCTTAGATCATTTTTTTTTTTTTTTTTAGCACAATAGAACTATAGCACTAGCGACGCAAGTAGTATTACGGTGTAGGGTGACGTACGGTAGAAGATCTCTAAAGACATATTGAGAGGGTCTTAGTGGTTGCGTGCTAGTTAATGCAAATTTTTTTCTTTTTTAATCCCTCCCCCCACAAGATCCTATGACAGCAAATACAGGGAGAAAAACAGATGAAGATGAATAAAAACACTGCAAACATAAAGTAAAAGTCACAAACTAACGCCCATCAGTCAATACCCACGAAAACCTCAGCCAGAAGAGCAGACGAGTGCCACTAAGCGGCTGTGTGCACCAAAAATATTTGCTTCTTCTTCTTCTACTGTGAATTGTTCAAATGTTAAAGGATTATATGATATTTACAAAATTCTAAGAACCTAAAATTCTAAGATAAATTTCTTACCTATTTTGTTTCCACTTTTCCGTTTTGCTCGAAGACATATTGTTCGACTCCATGAATTTTTACTTCTTCTCCTTCTTCTACTTTGCATTGTTCAAATGTTACCCGATTATTCATTAAAAAAACTTTTTCCACAAAATAAGTTTTTCAAAGAAAAGTAAAGAACTCCATTAAACAAAAAATAAGCAAAAATAAAATCAAATTATCTACCAAGCGTGAAACTATCACAAATCAGCATCGATAAACAAATGAAACCCGAAAAAAACAGAAATTACAATAAATAGCCGAGTCAAACTCAAAACGAGCAAAAATTAACATAATTTGGGCTCAAAACCCCTATGCCTTCCCAAGGCCAGAACATAATTTGCACTTTACTGAAAAAAATATAAATGTTTTTACTTTTATGACTTTAATAAATCAAATAATATTAACATTTTGATTACTAAGTATCAGTATATGTATATTAAACTGCCAATGCACATTCATATGTATTTTTTCAGTACAGTGCAAATTATGTTCTGGCCTTGGGAAGGCATAGGGGTTTTGACCCCAAATTACGTTAATTTCTGCTCGTTTTCAGTTTGACTCGGTTATTTATTGTAATTTCTGTTCGTTTTGGGTTTCATTTGTTTATCGATACTGATTTGTGATAGTTTCACGCTTGGTAGATTATTTGATTTTATTTTTGCTCATTTTCTGTTTAATGGAGTTCTTTACTTTTCTTTGAAAAACTTATTTTGTGGAAAAAGCTTTTTAATTAATTTCTGTTCGTTTTATATTGACATAATCTTTTCAGAGAAAAAGAAAATACTACTTTAAATCTTTTCGTTTTTTTAAGACTTTATAGTTTGGCCTGCTATTTGTATGCTGGAGAAAAATTATCAGCAATTTTTAACAACATACACCCTCTTAAAAATCTGGACACAAATAGTAGTGTTTAATTTAGTTTTATACCTCCTCTAGTTGACCTGAAATGGAAAACGTGATACCCTTCGCAAAAAATCTGTTTACTTTCTTTGATAGCTTGGATACATTTACGCTATTTTCATTTGGTGAAATTTTAAGAGCAGAAGCAGCCCCGAAAGTTTGAACATAATACCCTCAGTCGTTCTGGGGATACTGCTGAGATGCCTTATTGGAAATTAGCATTAACATACTGCATTTTCATTTAATCTTATGGCAACATTTAGTTTTTAAACATAAAGTCAAATGGGAGGGTGGGCGTGGGAGAGGGATTAGTTTCCCTCCAATCACTTTCGACTATTAAAAGGGCATCAGCCCTTTCTATTTTCAATCAAATGAGCCCTTTTCGAAGTTCCTACGCCAACTCCTTCGATACAAAGTGCCCTGGTCTAAACAAAAACGACAACAAAAAAATAATATATTATACCCACATCGGTCTTTGCTATAAAAATGTCAAAACTTTCAATCTTTTTCGACTATTAAAAACGGCACTAGGCCTTTCGATTTCCAATCGAATGAACCCTTTGTGAGTTTCTACGACAACACTTCCTATAAACACATTATATGCCTCCAGGGCATAAATTACAACCCTTACTCTAAGGGCTGTGAGGGTGGTTGTCATCCTCTAAGACCTAATTTCCAGAACTTTTAACTAAGTTAAACAAAATGGCTATCTCAAAATTTTGATTGGATGTGGTTGGGGAAATGATGGGCGTGGAAGGGGCGTTAGTTGCTTTCCAATTACTTTCGACTATTAAAAACGGCACAAGCCATTTCAATATCTAATCGAATGAGCCTTCTATAAAAACATTAAATGCCCCCAGGGCATAACTTAAAACCCTTGCCCTGAGGGTTGTGGGGGATTGTTCTCCTCAAAACATATTTTATATCTGGAAATCAACTATGCTGAACAAAATGACTATCTCAAAATTTTAATTGGATGTGTTTGGGGGAATGATGGGCGTGGGGGGGGCTAGTTGCCCTTCAATCACTTTCGACTATTAAAAAGGGTACTAGCCCTTTGAATTTCCAATCGAATGAACCTGTTTTGAAGTTCCTACGACAACGCCTTCTATTAAAACCTTATAAGCCCCCAGGGCATAACTTAAAAACCCTTGCCCTGAGGGTTGTGGGGGATTGTTCTCCTCAAAAACATATTTTATATCTGGAAATCAACTATGCTGAACAAAATGGCTATCTCAAAATTTTGATTGGATGTGTTTGGCGGAATGATGGGCGTGAGGGGGGGGCTAGTTGCCCTCCAATCACTTTCGACTATTAAAAAGGGCACTAGACACTCCAATTTGCAATCGAATGAGCCCTTTTCGAACTTTCTACGACATTTCCTTCGATACGAAGTACCTGGGTATGGAGAAAAAAAAAGAAAAAAAATAACGCATTGTGCCCACATCGTTCTTTACTTAGGCAGGACTAGCGCGCTGCCTATGATAAGATATTTACAAAATTCAAAGAACCTAAAATTCGAGGATAAATTTCTTACCTATTTGTTTCCACTTTTCCTTTTTACTCGAAGACATATTGTTCGACTCCGGATACACTAGAAAGAAATCAATTAATAGCTTATATATTAATATATTATATATTAATTAATATATTATATTATATTATACCTATCATATTATATTATATATTAATATATATACATAAATTATATAATAATATATAGTTTATTAATAGCTTATAACCAAAAAAGTAAAAATAATCTTTTCGGCAAATGATGTCACAAACATTATTATTTCATTACTCATTATTTATTTATTATTTTATGTCCAGTGTCTCATTTTCAGCTCTGTGTGTATTTTTCTATTGCTCTATAAGCTAGTTTGTCTGTCTTTTTATTCCTCCATGAAACATAAAATATCTAGAAAAATACTTAAAAATTAATCAACGATGTGTAAAGTACAAGAAAATGAAGTAAAACCGTAACAATCACGTAATCTTTGAAGGGTGGGGCACCAAACCTCACCATTCTACCCCTTGCTTGTATACCTGTCTTACGATACCTGGAAAAAAAAAAAACAGAAATAAACGGACAATGTTTATACTTGGAGAGGCCGACTTTTCATTTCTGTATCCCAGTCTTATGTGAATATCCTCAGGTCCGAAGCGATAGGGTGTATATCATAATTTTGAAAAGCTGTTAGAAAGTAAGAAACATTTTTCTAGTGAGCTTTTATGCTCTTGTTGTGTTTGCAGAAGCATTTTCATTTCACAGGAAATACGATTCCTATTTCTAACTTGGAATTGTGCGCATACTTTTCAATTGCTTTTAAAGCTGGTTTGTCTGTCGTTATTTTCGTCAGGAAACATTAAAAAATTAATGGATGAAACTTAATTGCATAAAAATGAAAAACATAGTGGACAGAGATTTATAGCTCGATATCTCAGCTTAGTCTAATATACAAATAAATGAAAATAACAACAAGTTACATAAAGACCTAAGATCAGAAAAGAAAGACTATCAAACAAGAAAACAAAAGGCAGGAACACAAAAACCTAGAAAGTCACCCTAGCCCGATTATAGTCAATTCAAAATTAAAGCCAAGCCATTCGTTTGTAAGTCACCCATCAAACAGTTCGTGGTAACGAACTGTAAGTAAGGAGCGACCCGGCTCAATGGTAACCGAAACTCTAGAAAACGGGTTTTTGATACCAATAGATATATCAAAAGAATCAGATTTCAATGCTGATTTCAAATATATAACTTTCATCAAGTTTAGAGCTACCCATCAAAAGTTACGTGCCTGAGAAAATTTGGCTGATTTTCAAAAAAAGGGGGAAAGACCCCCTAAAAGTTATAGAACCTTAATGAAAATCACACCATCATATTCAGCGTATCAGAGAACCCTACTGTAGAGGTTTCAAGCTCCTATCTACAAAAATGTGGATTTTTGCATTTTTTGCCAGAAGAAAGATCACGGATGCGTGTTTATTTGTTTGTTTGTTTGTTTGTTTTTTTTTTTTTTTCCCCAGGGGTGATCGTATCGACCCAGTGGTCCTAGAATATCGTGGGAGGGCTCATTGGAACGGAAATTAAAAGTTCTAGTGCCCTTTTTAAGTGACCAAAAAAATGGAGGGCAACTAGGCCCCCTCCCACGCTTATTTTTTTTACCAAAGACACCCGATCAAAATTTTGAGATAGCCATTTTGTTCAGCATGGTCGAAAATATGATAAATATGTCTTTTGGATGACTTAATCCCCCGAAGTACCCAGAGGGAGGGCTAAAAGATATGAATTTTACCCAATGTTAACATATAGTATTGGTTATTCGGAAGTATACAGAAGTTTTCAGGAGGTTTTTTTCTGCTAGTGGGAGGGGAGGGTGGGTCGGGGGTTATGTTGGAGGATCTGTTCATGAAGGAAGTTTTCATGGGGGAAGGGAAATCGCCATGAAGGGGGCGCCGGACTTGCCAGCATTATTTATTGGTTATTGGGAAGTATACAACCATTTTCAGGAAGGATTTTTTCTGGAGGGGGGGCTAGAGGAGGGAGTTACTCTAGAGAATATTTCCGTGGAGGATGTTTCTTTGGGGTAAGGGACATTTCTATGAAGGGGGCGCCGGATTTCCAAGCATTATTTAAAAAACGATCAGAAATTCAATAAAAAAAAACCAAGTTTTTTTCAACTGAAATGTAAGAAGGAATATTAGAACTTAAAACAAACAGAAATTATAACGTATGTGAGGGGGTTCTCCCCCAAGTCAATACCTCGCTCTTTACGCTACATTTTTTTTAGTGCTTTCAAAAGAGCTATCTATTCTAATTAACGGCCTTTGTGATTCAGGGGTTTGTGAATCAAATTTTTTTTTAACTTTTAACGCAAAGAGCGTGGTATTGACTAAGGCAGAACCCCCTCATATACGTATAACATATACGTAATAAAAAAACAATAAAAAAACAAGCGATACGGCTCAATAGTAATCGAAACTTTTAAAAACGTAATTTTGATGTCAATAAATGTATCAAAGAATGTGTTTATAATGCTGATTCTAAATATATAAATTTTATTAAGTTTAGTATCAAACAGTTCGTGGTAACGAACTGTAAGTAAGGAGCGACCCGGCTCAATGGTAACCGAAACTCTAGAAAACGGTATTTTGATACAAATAGATACATCAAAAGAATCGTATTTTAATGCTGATTTTAAATATATAAGTTTCATCAAGTTTAATCCTTTCCATCAAAAGTTAGGCGCCTGAGAAAATTTGGCTGATTTTCGAAAAAGGGGGGAAAGACCCCCTAAAAGTCATAGAACCTTAATGAAAATCACACCATCATATTCCGCGTATCAGAGAACCCTACTGTAGAGGTTCAAGCTCCCATCTACAAAAATGTGGAATTTTGCATTTTTTGCCAGAAGAAAGATCACGGGTGCGTGTTTATTTGTTTGTTTGTTTGTTTTTTTTTTTCCCAGGGGTGATCGTATCGAACCAGTTGTCCTAGAATATCGTGAAAGGGCTCATTGGAATGGAAATTGAAAGTTCTAGTGCCCTTTTTAAGTGACCAAAAAAAATGGAGGGCAACTAGGCCCCCTCCCATGCTCATTTTTTTCCCAAAGTCACCTGATCAAAATTTTGAGATAGCCATTTTGTTCAGCATGTTCGAAAATATTATAAGTATGTCTTTTAGGATGACTTAATCCCCCGTTTCCCGGGGGGAGGGCTGAAAGTTATGAACTTTACCCAATGTTAACATACAGTATTGGTTATTTGGAAGTATACAGACGTTTTCAGGGGAGATTTTTCCTGGTAGTGGGGGGGAGGGGGGGTGGGTCAGGGGTTATGTGGGAGGAGTCTTTCCATGAAGGAAGTTTTTCATGGGGGAAGGGACATTGCTATAAAGGGGACGCCGGACTTCCCAGCATTATTTTAAAAAAGATCATAAATTTAATATAAAAAAACAAGTATTTCAACTGCAACAGCAGCAACATCGAAACTTTAAAACGAACAGAAAATATTACATATATAATTGGGTTCACCCCGTAGTCAATGCCTCGCTCTTTAAGCCAAAGATTTTTTAGTACTTTCATAAGAGCTATTTATTCTAATTAACGGCCTTTGTGATTAAGCGGTCATTTCTAAAGAATTGGAACAAGATTTGAACTTTCACTTAAAGAGCAAGGTATTGACTAGGGGGCGAACCCCCTAATAAATGTATTAAAAATATATGAATATAGAAGTTCGTTACGTAAGTTAATTCGTAAGTTACGTATATTTATTACTAATAAAAACGTTCGTAAATAAAATTAAACAAGTTTCGAGAAAGCCATTTAACTAAATAAAAGTAAATTAATATGAAAATTTTGTTTTAATTATTCATGTACGGTGAGCCAAGATCAAAACCTGCATTTATTCAAAAACGTTCAAAAATTAATAAAAAAAACAAGTTTTTTAAACTGAAAGTAAGGAGCGACATTAAAACTTAAAACGAACAGAAATTATTCTGTATATGAAAGAGACTGTCCCTCCTCAACGCCTCGCTCTTTACGCTAAAGTTTGACTCTGTCTCACAACTTTATTTTTTAAAACAATAAAAAACTTTAGCGTAAAGAGCGAGGCGTTGAGGAGGGGACAGTCTCTTTCATATACAGAATAATTTCTGTTCGTTTTAAGTTTTAATGTCGCTCCTTACTTTCAGTTTAAAAAACTTGTTTTTTTTTATTTAATCCTGACAAAGGATGACCATCAAGACAGTCCTTTTCATTCAAAAATTGAAAGGCGAACAATCTTTTTAAATGAAAGTAAAGGATCGACATTAAAACTTAACACCTAGAAATTTCTTAGGAGTTATCTCTTTACCTACTTAAAAAGGGCATTATTTATTAAACTGTCCGTCTGATCAACCCTCTTTTAATGACTAGGGATAGTCACATGCATTTCCATCCTTCTCTGGTAAGCTAAGAAATTTCAAATATTTGCGATAGCAGCTTTAAGGTTCTCATACTTGCTGAATTTAATACATAATTTCTATCAAGACCGAACCCTCTTTGGGGAGATTTAATTTACTATTTCAAAAATTGTGATTTTTTTTTTTATTTGAAAATAGTCTTTGATGAGCAACTTTATGCAATTTACGTTTTTAGCATCAGCATAAATAATGGTTTTTTTGTTGCATACATTTTAATCAAAACTTAGTTTTGTTAAAATTTTGATTTCTATTGACAAGTCTGTTCTTCATTTAGTTTATTTCTACGAACTGTTTAATCCAAGGCTAAATGTGTGGGCGGACCCTCTTTTAACCCTGTTTTTTACATTCAAATCTGATATTCGTAAAAAAAAATTCCGGGAATGAAAACCAAAAATCATAATTAAAAATGCCCTCCTTCAAATATTCGTTAGGAGAGGGATGGGTCTAAAATACCCCAAAAAACATCTTAAGGTTATTATTGCCATAGTTTTCAAGGTAGAGCTTTTAAACGCATTATATATATATAATGCGTTTGGTAGGGGGCCAAGGGGTTAATGCGTTTGGTGAAACAAGAAGACATCAAAACAATATATGTAAATAGAAAAAGGAGAAATTACTCCCCTTTAAGTTTCTGTGAAAACAAAGCTCCTGGTAGAACTTGCCCACCACCGTTCTCAGAAATTTCCTGGAGGCACTCATGATGCATCCCAATTCTCCACAGTCTGTACCGGTAAGCTTGTTAACTTAATCATTAAAAATAAATCTGCAATAAGAGGGGAGCTATCATCCTGCAGCATCCTTATTGCATGCTTAGTGTATAAATACTGCTAGGAGCAAAGGGAGATTTGGGGTAAACTTATACCTCCCCTCTTCCCTCTAAACAAACTTTTATATTTATCTGAGGGGTACATAGAGACTGAAACTTTTGGCATAAAAAGGACTGACTGTCTTGAATTTTTCATCGATAGCTTTTGTCCCCTGAGTGGGGCAAAATTGTTCTCTTGTGCTACAAAATGGCAAAAAACACCAACTTCCTGTATCAGAATTTTTTGCTACTTAATAAGGACATTTTAACTTTTAATTCCCGTTCGAATCACTCATCTATCAATCTTGTAGGACCATTGTTTTGACATGAAACTCCCTGAAAAAAAAAATGAATCCGCACCCATGATCATCCGTCTTGAAATAATATACAATTCTACATTTTTTTTTAGATACGGGCTTGAGACTGCATTTATGACACGTTGAACGTGACAGCGTAATTTTCTTCAAGATCCTTTACCCTTCTGGGGGTGTTTTGCATCCTTTACGAAAATGGAGTAAATTTTCCCGGCTCGTAGCTTTTGGTTCGTGGCTTTAGAATTAATGAATTTTCCATATGTAGAATCACCATGAAATATGAATTCTTTTGATGTCTATATTGTTACTAAAACTCTTTTTTTGGGAGTTTTGGTTACTATTAGCACAAGTCGCTCCTTGCTCACAGTTCGTCACCGTGAGCTCTTTGATTGTTCCTTAAATTCATGACTATTAACAAGGAATTATAACAATTAATTTTATCATTACATCCATGACGATTAAAATACTTTCGACTTAATCCTATTTTGATTGAATTTTTGGAGGAGCTCCTTTACATATTTGTTTTCCCTTTTGTGCATCTGATTGAGGAGTAAACTGCAAACAACGCTTTACTGTTCCCTTTGATTTCCCATATCAATGGAGACTTCTTAGCTAATCCTTCCTTGTCAGAGACTTCACGGCATCTACCTTTGAGATATAATGATCAGTCTTTTGTCAAGAAATCACTTAAACTAATAAGCAATTTCGAACAGGACTTAACCTAGTTCTCTCAAGACAATTTATCAATAACCTTTTCCAAGAAATCCAGTTCTTTTCTGTTTTCTTTCCAATATATAGCATCTCAACTTCATATTGGCAAGTAGATTGCGAGATCTTATTCTTGGTTTTGGAAAAATACGCTAAGGTTTGGGTTTTAATTGGAAAAAAACGATTTATTCTTCGTTTATTTTCAGGATGATGGGTAGTATTTTTCTTCTGTTGATACATGGACAAAGGCATACATCTGTTTTTAAATCGCTCTGTTTACGCTCAATAAGAGAGAACTGTACATATGTGACATACGTTGCTAAGGCTGCATATGTTGCTAAGGCTGCATACGCTACTGGTTGGATTTGCCGACAAAAGTGTTGCAGGAGCAGCACTTTGATTTTGTTTCTTGGCCACCGATTGAAGTTCATAGTTGACAACTCCTCAAACACTTACAAACCGTATGTCTCAAGAAGAAGTTTTTCTTAAAAAATAAAAAAAGACCAGTGTCCCTCAAAGACGGTTTAAAAAACCGCCCTATTCTTAGAAACAACTTTACTCTCTATTTTTCTGACCTACAATCAGTGTTTTCAGCTTTTAAATGCGACATATGTAAAAACCAATAATTTATTACTTAGCCCCAAAACATTGGCCTACCACAATCTACTTGGTTATTTGTAACATGAACAAACTAAGGGTGTATTACTGTGCCTCAAAATTTGACACCTGTTAAATGTGTCTTATGGATTCGTTGCTGAAAACGATTAAAGTATGTGTCTTTCACCGACTGATTGTTGCATGGTAGATAAGGTCCAGAAGGAAGGGATACCTATGAAAACCAAACCACTCTGTCCCTTTGGCCCAAAATTGCTCGCGCAACCATTATGATGAAGATACGAGGTCGGAGAAGGAAACATGTTTCTGAAAATCATATATAAAAAAAAAATACATGGCAGCTTGTTTCTCTGCTCAAACTAGGTGATAGGAAGTGGCCATGGAGGATCCAAGGACCATGTTTGTGCTTCCAATCATACAGATAAAAATTCTTGTCGTGAAGGAGGAGAGTTTTTGAAGGAGCCACAGGACCAATTTGTGCCCGAAATCAAACAGATTGAAAATCATTGTACGTTCTTGATTTGAACAGGGTGCAATACGCCTACATTTCTGCTTCAAATATGGAAGTGGAGTGTCGAAAGGACAATTGTCCCTCTTATTTCTTAGAATCATGTGTATTGAAAAGCCTGGATTGATTCCTTTTTCCAAAAAAGACACATCATGCCTACCGTTCTTCTAAAAAGTAGCCATTGCAACGGGCAAAGAGGGCATTATTTTACAACTATTCTAAAATTGTAACTGTTGACTAAAAATTCTTGCGTGATTACACTTCAAGTAATGTGTAACGTCTACATTTCTACTAAAAAGTTGGTCATATATTTCAACTAAAAACCATAAAAGGTGAAAATATTTGTACATTTTTATATTTAAAAAGGATATAAAATACCTGTCTTCCTGCTTAATAGTTTACGGTGGAAGGAAAGAAGAGTATTGGAGAAGCCAAGGCCCTACTTTCGTCATCGAGTTGTACAATTCCAAAATCCTAGTCTGACACTGGTTCAATAAAGATGTAACATCCCGCATTTATACTAAAGAGCTGTCTGAGGAGCTGGAGGAAGATTTTAGAGGAGTATAGTGCCACTTTGCTCCTCCATATTGAAAGTTTTCCCCTGATTCCCCTGGAAAAAAGGTCAACATTTGCACTAAAATTGACAATGGGGGAGGTCGAATGGCACTAGAAGGCCTCTCGCCTACTTTTGTTGTCCAATTACACGAACTGAAAATCCTTGCGTAATGCCTGTCAAAAAGGTCCTGTATGCCAATATTTCGTGATTGGAGGAAAAGAGGATGTCTTTGGGGACCCAGAGCCCATTCTATTCCTTCAATAACTCCAATAATAGATTGAAAATCCTTGTACTACTTGGTTTAAAACAAAGTGTCACTTGCCTGCCTTTCTGCAGAGAAAAGAAAATGGGGGGCAGAGGTCAGGGAAGCGTTTTTGTAAGGGAATGACCCAACTTCGGTCCTCTAGTCATACAGATTAAAAATCTTTGCAAGATTTCTCTTCAAACAAGTTGCAACATGCCTAGCAGTCAATAATTTCGACTCAATTTTCAAATTCAAATTTCGACTCAATCCCCCAGCATGTGAGACAAAATAGAGTAAGCTCATCAAGACAAAACGCAAAATTTGCAAGATTCAGTCTGTAAGATAGCTTCAGGTGCCCGTTGTGTAACATCAGTGACTGTGTCACAGCTTAATAATAGCTCGTCAATGTTGTGAGCCAGAGAGAAAATGTGCATGTGCGCCATCTACATTTAAACCACTTTTTCTTTTTAAATGTCTACATGCCTTTACCCTTATAGTAGCCACAAAGCAAGGTAGCGATAACTACGAATTACAAAGGTTTCTTAAGAAAGCTTTTGCTAGAGCGTACGCTTTAAATAAGTGTTATTAGCATAACCTAAAAACAGCGTCTTAAAAATGAGGATTTTTAAACTGTTGAAGTTATAACTCCTTTTCGGTACTGAGTGAATTTAAAAAGTCTAACACGAAATCTTTCATTTCAAGAGAAGTAACTCACATTTTTTTCAGTACAATTAAGTAAGACCTTTATACATTAATGATCGTTTAAAGGTCGATATTTAAAAGTCAGTGTCCAAAAATTTGACAATTAGCTTTAACGTTTTTTTTAGTTTTCCATTTTAATTTTCGCTTATGTCTTGAACAAAATTAGCAGAAGAAAAATAATGTAAAGCATAGTTTCGTAGATTTCTCCATTGTCTCTTATCATTTCCCTGGGACGGAATTTACCGTCGGGAAAGTTGCGATAAGATAGGTACACTTTATGGAACAGCCTCAATGTTCTCCAGGATGTTTTGAAGAGCCCATGGACCTATGCCCACATTTCTGAAAAAAGCATAAGATAGTAAAGTAGGGACTTCTATCTTGCTTAGTATAGAATTACTTTGTTAACTTACTAGCTTTAAACGTATTTTGTGACAGCTTAACTATAAACCACTACAACTGCCAACGAAACTATTTGCAGCACATAGCCACTTAATGCCAAGATAGTCAAAGCCAAATCAAGGTTACCATTTCTTGTGAAAAAATGTTTTGTAATGACTAGGGTTAAACCGCAGTTCTCAGAATTTTTGCCCTTGGCTTTATCCTACAGCACAGCCAAAAATTGTTCTTTTCAATTTCTTGAAACGGTCAAACAGTTCGTGGTAAGGAACTGTAAGTAAAGAGCGAAGCGGCTCAATAGTAACCGAAGCTCTAAGAAACAGAGTCTTGATAACAATATATGCATCAAAAGAAGTGAATTTTGATGCTAATTCAAAATATATAAAGTTTATTAAATTTCATGTTACCCATCAAAAGTTACGAGCCTGAGAAAATTTGCCCAGGTTTTGAAAAAGGGGGGAAGCACCCCCAAACCATCAAATGATCTTAATTAAAATGACAACATCAGATTCAGCATACCAGAGAACCCTGCTATAAAGGTTTCAAGCTCCTATGTACGAAAATGTGGAATTTTGCATTTTTTTGCCGGAAGAAACATCACGGATGCGCGTTTTTTTTTTTGTTTTTTTTTTCTTTGCTGTTTTTTTCCCCAGGGATGATCGTATTGAACCAGTGATCGTAGAAGATGAGGAGAGGGCTCATTTGATTTGAAATTAAAAGTTCTAGTGCCCCTTTTAAGTGATCAAAAATATCGGAGGGCAGCTAGCCCCCTTCCCACGCTCATTTTTTCCCAAAGTTGTCCAGTTCAATTTTTGAGTTAGCCATTTTTTCCAGCATAGTCAAAAAATCTAATAACTATGTCTTTGGGGATGTCTTAACCTCCCAGGCTCCCCGGGGGAAGGGCTAAAAGCTAGGAACTTTACCCTTTGTTTACAAACTGTGTTGGTTATTGGGAAATGATACAGACGTTTGTAAGGGTTTTTTTTCTGGTGGGGGGGGGGTACGTGGGAGGATCTTTCGATAGAGGAAGTTGTCGTGTGGGGAGTGAATTTTCCATAGAGGGAAATGCTGAAGAGCGTAAAGAGCGAGGCGTTGAGGAGGGGACAGCCCCTTTCATATACGGAATAATTTCTGTTCGTTTTAATTTTTAACGTCGTTCCTTACTTTCAGTTAAAAAACTTGTTTTTTTTTACTTAATCAACCAGTTCGTGGTAACGAGCTGTAAGTAACGAGCGACCCGGCTCAATGGTAACCGAAACTATAGAAAACGGGTTTTTGATACCAATAGATACATCAAAAGAATCAGATTTCAATGCTGATTTCAAATATATAACTTTCATAGAGTTTAGTCCAACCCACCAAAAGTTACGCGCCTGAGAAAATTTGGCTGATTTTCGAAAAAAGGGGAAAAGACCCCCTAAATGTTATACAACCTTAATGAAAACCACACCATCATATTCAGCGTATCAGAGAACCCTACTGTAGAGGTTTCAAGCTCCTATCTACAAAAATGTGGAATTTTGCATTTTTTGCCAGAAGAAAGATCACGGATGCGTGTTTATTTGTTTTTTTTGTTTTTTTTTTCCAGGGGAGATCGTATCGATCCAGTGATCCTAGAATATCGTGGGAGGACTCATTGGAACGGAAATTAAAAGTTCTAGTGCCCTTTTTAAGTGACCAAAAAAAAATGGAGGGCAACTAGGCCCCCTCCCACACTCATTTTTTCCCCAAAGTCACCTGATCAAAATTTTGAGATAGCAATTTTGTTCAGCATGGTTGAAAGTATGATAACTATGTCCTTTAGGATGACTTAATCCCCCGAAGTCCCCGGGGGGAGGGCTGAAAGTTATGAACTTTACCCAATGTTAACATATAGTATTGGTTATTAGGAAGTATACAGACGTTTTCAGGGGGGATTTTTTCTGGTAGTAGGGGGGTGGGTGGGTTTTTGGTTATGTGGGAGGGTCTTTCCATGAAGGAAGTTTTCATGGGGCAAGGGAAATTGCTATGAAGGGGGCGCAGGATTTCCCGGCATTATTTAAAAGAAAAGATCAGAAATTAAATATAAGAAAAAAACAAGTTTTCCAACTGAAAATAAGGAGTAACATCAAAACTTAGAACGAACAGAAAATATTACGTGTATTATTGGGTTCACCCCCTGGTCAATACCTCGCTCTTTAAGCCAAAGATTTTTTAGTACTTTCATAAGAGCTATTTATTCTAAATTACAGCCTTTGCGATTAAGGGTCATTTTTAAAGAATTGGAACAAAATTCGAACTTTAGCTTAAAGAGCGAGGTATTGACTAGGGGGCGAGTCCCTTAATATACGTATTAAAAATATATGAATATAGAAGTTCGTTACGTAAGTTAATTCGTAAGTTACGTATATTTATTACTAATAAAAACGTTCGTAAATAAAATTCAACAAGTTTCGAGAAAGCCATTCAACCAAATAAAAGTAAAATGAATATGCAAATTTTGTTTTCATTATTCATGTACGGTGATCCAAAATCAAAACCTGTATTAATTCAAAAACGTTCAAAAATTAAATAAAAAAACAAGTTTTTTTAACTGAAAGTAAGGAGCGACGTTAAAACTTAAAACGAACAGAAATCATTCCGTATATGAAAGGGGCTGTCCCCTCCTCAACGACTCGCTCTTTACGCTAAAGTTTGACTTTCTCACAAATCTTATTTTTTTAAACAATAAAAAACTTTAGCGTAAAGAGCGAGGCGTTGAGGAGGGGACAGCCCCTTTCATATACGGAATAATTTCTGTTCGTTTTAAGTTTTAACGTCGTTCCTTACTTTCAGTTAAAAAAACTTGTTTTTTTAAATTTAATTTCATCCAGGATCGAACCGTAGATCTGTTGCTTTTAATGCAGTTGCGCTAACCCTTAGCACGCTAGGAACACCTAAGGTTTTACACCAGGAACACTATGAACTCTAGTATTGCTTTCTATGTTGCTTTTAAGACAAACTTTAAGATCACAGAAGAATTGTATCTAATAAGAGAAGTCGATTGTTGGAAGTCAGCCCATAGACCTTATAAGGGCCATTTTTTCATTTTCGCTTTACTGAAAACCAAATATATTTCAAACGATTTTTTTAATTATAGCACTGAAAATTAAGAAGCATTTCTTATTAATCAAGGAGGCACACTTGTGCCTCTATAAAGAGGCGACCCACCACAATGTTAAGCGATTTCAGGTCCTAGAGGTCGCAGAGAGACGGCGGTAATCGCATTTTGTAGCCCAAGCTCAAACTAAGAAACTTGCAAAATTTCATCCTCCTCCGACTTTATCTTCATGGGGTAAGTTGGACCCTCCCACCACAGCCCCCCTTTAACGTTGTCCGATTGGGCTGAAATTTAGAGGTTAAGCTTCCTAGGGCCCGGGAGCTTATCCTCGAAATTTCAGCTTAATCCGATCACTCCTTCCCTGTTTTCAAAAAACCAAATATAGCCACTTAAAATTCATCATTTCTTTTTTTTTTTCTTAGCCACGCCTACAGGCCACAGTTGGCAACGGATCCGGTTGAATGAGGACTCATTCGAAGCAGAATTCGACCTGTTAGGGCCTTTTGATATTTTCAGGACCGAAAAAATTATCCCCCGAATTTACATTTACGAAAAACCTTAGTTTTTTTTCAAATAATACAGATAAACAGGTTAGACATGCTTTGTTATGAAAATATCTGCGCGTCAATTTTCATAACAAAGCATGTCTAACCTGTTTATGTGTATTATTTGAAAAAAACTACGTTTTCTAAAGAGTTAAAGAGGCTGAGTTACGAGGTCAACCCTTAAAACGTAGAGGGATTAGGAGGCACAGTTGGGGGGGCTGTTAAAGAGGCCGAGTCACAAGTTCGAACCTTAAAACGTACAGGGATTAGGAGGCACCCTGTACGACGTGATTTGAGTATTCAGGAATTAAAAGCCTTAACACAAGAATGTTCAAGAGCGGGGGGTTTGGGGGGCGGCAGCCCCCCAACTTTAACTCCTGACACGATCAGCTAACAGTTAGTCAAGCAATAATAAGTAATAAACTGTACAAAAACGTGCAGAAATTATTTGAAAAAAACTACGTTTTCTAGAGAGTTAAAGAGGCTGAGTTATAAGGTCGAACCTTAAAACGTACAGGGATTAGGAGGCACAGTTGGGGGGCTGCCGCCCCCCAAACCCCCCGCTTTCGCAGCCTTTAAATAACAAAAAAAAAAAAAAAAATTAAACTGAAAGTAAGGAGCGACATTAAATCTTAAAACGAACAGAAATTATTCCGTATATGAAAGAGGCTGTGCCCTCCTCAACGCCTCGCTCTTTACGCTAAAGTTTTTATTGTTTAAAAAAAGAGTTGTGAGAAAGTCAAACTTTAGCGTAAAGAGCGAGGCGTTGAGGAGGGCACAGCCTCTTTCATATATGGAATAATTTCTGTTCGTTTTAAGATTTAATGTCGCTCCTTACTTTCAGTTTAAATTTGTTTTTTTTTGTTATTTAAAGGCTGCGAAAGCGGGGGGTTTGGGGGGCGGCAGCCCCCCAACTGTGCCTCCTAATCCCTGTACGTTTTAAGGTTCGACCTTATAACTCAGCCTCTTTAACTCTCTAGAAAACGTAGTTTTTTTCAAATAATAAAATGTTGATATTCAGGAATTAATAACACGATATATTGAGCATTGGATTGAGCATTGAGGATTGGATATATTGAGCAAAGCCGAGTGGATTGGTGCGTTGGATTTAGGATACTTTTTCCGAGAGGGCGAGGTTTCGAATCCTAGTGTGCCCAATTATTTGGTTTGGGACGAGTGTCAGTGGTGTGACTCTGTAAGCTCAGTCAGAGTCGACCCAGCTCTGAATGGGTACCTAGAGAAATCTGGGGAAAGTAAACAGGAAGAGTGTGCGTAAGCACAGGATGGTTGACCCCCCCCCCCATTGCACTTCCTGGCTGAAGGGCCAAGAAACGAAGATCAGCGCCGCCGGTAGGGACTGTAAAGTCCAATGCCGTGTTCTTTACCTTTATATTGAGCATTTGGTTTATTTTCATCAGTTCTGTCCAATCGTCTTGATTATGACAGTGATTTTTTTATGTTTTATTTTTCGTCGATGTATTCGAAAATTAAACTACCCTGTACAAAATACGTATAGCTTTCAATAAAGTGCAATTGGCACATCAGTCTTTGGAAAGTTTACAGATGGTATGATATCAGTGGTCATTCTCCTGTTTGTAGTAATTTCTGTTCAGTTTGAGCCTGACTTGTGCATTCATTTTAAATTCTACTCGCTTTAGGATTTTTTTTATTCGTCTACATCAGAACATGTTATCTTTATGTTTGATATGATTATTTTATTTTATTTCTATTCGTTTTGGATGTGAGTTGTTCTTTAAAAGTAATTTCTAGTCGTTTCTAGTTGGAACTGCTATAGGACTTTATTTCTTTTGAAAAACCTTTTTTACGGCAAGTTTTTTTTTTAATTAACATCATTCATGAGACGTTTTAAAACAATAGAGCATCAGCCTAAGTTGGGTGAAAACGTCTCTGTCGTGCTTTTTCAGCCGGGTTGAAAATGAGACAGCTTTAATTTTCTCTTTAAAGCTACTGTTTCGTATAGCAAGAGACAAATTCATCAACTGGTATTCTCACGAGAAATAGGTCTTGTTAGCATTTCCAAAGGTGACGAGCTTTGTTTTGACCAATAAATCATTTATCTTAATCCAGACAAACATAATGTTGTCCAAGTCTTTCTAACTACTAGTAGCTTTTCTGGGTCGGAAAATCTCCCCAGTTACACTAGCCTATTGAACCCCATGGAAATAATAGAAGCTGGAGAATCAAGCTAGTCGAAAAAAAATTGAAATAACATCGCCTAGTTTAAATTTATGCAATCTTATTCCTGACAGTGGTCTTCCAATTGTGCACTCTTTGTTTCTCTGATTTGAATTCTTTTATGCAAATTGGTTATGGTATCCATTTCAGCTTGGAAGGCTGTTAAAATATAGTTCTTTCCAAAAAACAAATAAACAAGCCACCTTGGCTTATTCTCAGACATCCTTGGTTTCTTGAACATGGATCTGTTCTAAAAAGTTTGTTGTGTCCATTCACTATTTTGCTCCTAATAGGGATGCATATAATCTCCTTTTGTATGCATTCTTTTATTATTTCATTAATATGCATGCATTTCACAATGTCCACTCGTCACAGGGATACCATATTCAACAATTTATGGTAAGCGTGTCACTATGCCTGGGTCGGGAATGTAAAGCACCGTAAGCCGTAAAGGCTAGTGTGTATTTTCTCTGATGAGACCTGATTGATGGTGAACACTTGGGAATAACTCATTAGATTTAGGGTGTTTTTACGTTTGAGTTTACGATGGCTTATATTTACTAACTATAATGTTGCATGTCAATGTTGCATGTCTGTTTGGTTGCTTGTGTTTGGCTCAGTGGCGGATCCAGGGAGGCAAGGGCTCCCTCCCCTAACATTGTCTAATGTAGTGTAATTTACTTAATTAACGCAAATTTGCGTTAATTAAACTTTATCGGATCAAGATCAAGTGATATATCGGATCAAACTGATCCAATCAAGTTTATCGGATCAACGTATATTTCGCCTCCACCCCCTAAAAAATCCTGGATCCACCCTGGTTTGCCTGTAACCGACTGTTCATCCTATGTGATTGGTCGGTTGGGTAAGGTCAAGGCCTCGTTCAAGTGCTTATGTGTCCGAATAACTAAAGTAAAAAAATATGTTTTTTTCACCGAATAATTCAATCACTTATTAAATCGCATATTCTAAGTTCTAGGGCCAATTTTAAGGGCCAAAATCAATTGCAGGGTAGCATACAAACAGTCTTATTTTTGACCCCCGTCATTCGCCCCCCCCCCTGGAATCATCAGAGTCGCAAAAGGGAGCATATCAGAATTTCAAGACAACCCTTTTAATCAAGAACAACTGAAAGATCCAAAAACACAAATTGTTGGTAACATTACAAGTGCAGCCCCGGAGGTGGATGTTCTGAATAATACAAAATCACCTGTATGAATGAAGTGCACAAAGCAAGGTTTTTGGACTCCCGCCCCTCTAGAATTTTGATTTTTGATCATTAATAATCATTGAGATAATAGAATAGTTCCCCTGACTTAAACCACACTAAATTGCCTACATGGTTGAGAAACGGTGTCTGATTTCCAAAAAAAATAGTTTTTCTATGAGTATATTCCCGTCACTGTTTTCTTTCTTTTAAATCGACTCCTTTCCAGCAATCTAATCTTTTGGGGGAAAAGAGGAGCGTTGATGTATTAAAAATGATGCATCTCTCGGGTATAATTTTTTGTCTTTTTTTCTTAAAGAGTCGTCCCAAAGAACAGATCGTCATAGAAATCTGAATAATTCAGGGCAGCCTGAGAGCCCCTAACTTGCCCCTGGAGTCACCAAATCCACAAAAGATATCATTCTAGAATTTCAAGATAGCACTTTAAATCAGGAACAACTTAAATATCCATAAACACACCTTTTCAGTGGCATTATAAGTTCAGTCCCAGAGCAGGGGTCCCAGGTTATGCAAATTACGTTTATGAGTAAAGTTCACAAGGTAAGGTCATTGGACTCTCCCCCTTCAGAATTTTGATTTTCAATCTTTAAAACCGTTTATATCGTAGTAAAATTATCTTAAACCAAATCAAACTAAGCTCAAGCTTTACAAATAAAGTTTGGTTCCCAAAAAAATTGGTTTTCTAAAAGTATACTTTCATCCCTATTTTCTTTCTTTTAAATCGATTTCTTTCAAACAATCTAGTCTTTTGGGGGAAAAGAGGAGCGGTGACCTTATCCTTATCTCTGCTAATTTCTGGCAATAATATATTTTCCTTTCCTTATATTTTCTACTTCTTTATGCTCCCTCTACACTTTTCCGAGACAAAGTTAGAAAATTGGATCTCAGACGGATAGAGAGTATATTGTATTGTCGATTTACAACTCTGAAGGGAATTCAATACAGCTCTATTTTTGTCAAGAAAAACTACTAGCAATGAATTGAAACTGCAAAACAAACCTTTTAAAAGTTGCAAGAATAGAGCTTCAAAAGTTTAAGAGGGTCATTAAATTTGTTCCTTAGAAATGTTTCGCCAATTTCAAGTTTGGGACAATCTAACTGCGGCACGGTAGCGGTTTTAATTGAATCACGAAGCTTAAAGCTACTTTGATGAAATAAAAGGAGACATTTTCTGAGAGCTGAAAATTTCATTTTTAGGCAATAAATTTTAAGGAAGCAAACTGTTAAAGTATTCTTAATTTCTCTGGCATAAATAGATGGCGTTCCTGACATAAGATTGTCCGCATTTATTTGCTAAACTCGGAAAGTCAATAGGGACGAAAAACCTCAGTGGGGATAAAAGGAATACACACAGGACCACTGAGGGGGAGATGGAAAGGGGTTGAAAAACAGGGGCAGAATCCAATGGAGGCCCTGGATGAAACTCAAAAGGATTATTTTTGTTTAGCTTGACAGATTCGTTTGATATATGGACCGTCCTTGTCAGATGTTATATTAGTGAAAATGTAAACAGAAAATGCTCCCAAATCAAGATTGACTCTCTGAGTCAGAAAAATCGTAAAATTGCACTCTTGGCTTGCTCTAAAAAGATACACTATGATTAAGAATAAAAATAATTTCTAAGACCACACTGGCAATGCAAGACAGAAAAATTGTGAATAAGAAAAAACGAGAATATTATCAGCCAGTGAAAAAAAGAAGGATTAATATTTAGATATGTTGGTAAAGATCTCCATTCGACCGTCCTCAGTACACAAAAGTAAATAGCGAGGTGAGAGGGTACCCTCTCACCGCTGCTTGGAGAGGGCCTTTTTTAATTTAGTATCTTGTTTTTGAGGTCTGTTTTGTTTTATTTTATCCTTAGGATTTTGATTCGTATATTGCTCTTTACTTACTTTTATGTACCGAGGACAGTCGAGTGGAGGTCTTGACCAGAATATCTGTTTATCTATCCTTCCTGTTTTCACTGGATGGAAACACCCTCGTTTTCCAATCCTTTTAAAGAGCGAGGCGTTGAGGAGGCAAAGCCCCTTTTATATACGGAATAATTCCTGTTCGTTTTAAGTTTTAACTTCGCTCCTTACTTTCAGTTAAAAAAACTTGTTTTTTTATTTAATAAACATAAAAGTGCAAACTGATGTTTAATAACATTACCATTACTACTACGATTAACAACTACCCGTAGCACCAAGCTACCTGAGGCTAGCACAACTATGCACACTCCTCCTCTATCCCAATCTATTAGAAGCCTCCCTCTTTACACCCTCTCAGAATGTTCCCATGTCCCTTAAATCTTTTCTTGCGGCATTCTCCCACCCCGACCGAGGACGACCTTCTTTTTGTTTATTCCTGGACGGTTGTTCGAGAAGGACAATCTTTGGAAATCAGTCATCCTTCATCCTCAAAACGTGCCCTAGTCATCTCAACTTTTCTCTCATTATAGCCGAAGAAAGCGATATTGAACCACATTTTTCACACATCCTACTTTTTGAAACAGGGTCAGTCAGTCGGGTACATAAAACAATCCGTAGGCAATTTCGCAGGAAAACATCTAGCAAATCTTCCTCTGTTTTTCAGGGCGCCCATGCTTCAGAAACATACATAACCACTGTCATCACTGTGGCTTCAAACATTCTAATCTTGATTCGCAGGCTCATCTTTCCATTCTTCCAAATGTTTTTTTCAAATATGACAAAAACATCCTAGGCCTTGGCTATTAGCATCTTTACTGCACCCACCGTCTTTACTAATAATACTACCTAGGCAAGTAAAGCTTTCCACTTCATCGAACTTTTTGTTACCAGACGTCACCTTTTCATCTTCACTTATTCTTAACATTAGCGACTTAGTCTTCTTAGCATCAGTTTTCAAACATATTTTAGCACCCTAAACTCGCAAAACCTCTAAAAGGTAATTCATTTTGCTCAAACTTTTATCTAAAATGCTTAAAACATCAGCAACTTATGCCATAATTTTTTTTTTTTTTTTTTTTTTTTTTTTTTTTTTTTTTTTTTTTTTTTTTTTTTTTTTTTTCTAGCCCGAATAGGGCCAAAATGCTTTTGAGTGAAAATTCTGAGATACCCAAACAGTAGCGGATCCAGGATTTTAGGAAGGGGGGGCGAGTCGTGGCGAAAAATTCCCATTCTAAATTAAGCCTAACGTACCTTAGTGTTATTGAAAGTTACATACCTCTGCTTCTATCCGTCATTTAGCTATCGATTCTGTAAAGCTATCCACCAAACCACATTTATAGAAACACTGTCAATATCGTATAACAAATTCTAGCCTCCTGTTTCCACCATTAGAAAATCTATCAATAACACTTTCTACACTTATATGACAATATCACGGTGACCATGAAGAAGGGCAAGTCCGGTGAGTCTTTCCTCCGTCATTTTATTTCTTAGCCACGTTTTCAATCTTCTCAAGGTAGAAAAACTTGGTTCAACAAATGCCACACTGACAGGTAGGGTCATGAGAATCTGCAAGAGCGCTGAAATGTTCGGAAAAATATCAGCATCGCAGTTCTGTTTCTGTACAGTTTCTCCTAGTGTTTCAGGTATTCTGGCTGTGCCTGCATTGCTTTCTCTCAGAAGAACCCACCGAGTTTTCCATATTGTCGCTTTTACGGCCAGGGCGGACTCACAAAGCGATTAAGAGGGGAATCCCCATTACTGAATAGCATCGCTCTGACAAGTCATGAATCATATTAGTGAATTGTTGTTTGTTTGTTTCCATATAAGAAATTCATTCCAGTCTTGAAAGGTACACGCCAAGGAGCAGTATCATCTCCAAATCTTTTCAATAATTGTGTTTTGGATCCTCAAGACCAGTGCCCCAATTCTCTGGTTCTATCTTCTCTGAATCTATCTCTAGTGTGTTATCCAGATGCTGTTTTGAATCCCAGCCGTACCCTCCAAAGAATCTTTGGCACACTTAAACAGGAGTATCTTAAACTTGGTCTTTGTTTCAATCCTGAGAAGTCTGAAATAGTGCTTTTCAACTCGAAAGGTGAGCCACCGTCTCTTTTAGCGCTTGCTGATACCACGGTTAGAGCCGTTGACCACCTCGTTTATCTAAGCCTTCCCATTGGTTCCTCGCTACGCCACATCCGATCTCTGATCCTAGACCTTCAAAACGACGCATATCTGCTTCTTATGCATCAATTGTTTCAGAAAACCTTCGATTCAACCGCCTACTATTAGCTAGCCTTTTCAATGCCGTAGCCCTCCCTCGCATTTTGTATATTGCCCCATTTTGGAAGCTGTTTACTAAAACTGATTGTCTGAAAGTCTGGTCCATTTTCTTTCGGTTTGCTAAGTATTTGCTTCGGTTGCCTCCTTGGCATCGAAATTCTCCTTTAATCAGAAAATTCAAACTGGCGGATCCTAATCTTGCAATCCTTAAATTAATTGCCAAACATAACCGAAAATTGGATTCACAGAGTGATTGGTACCATGTTTTAATTCAATAGCGCTCTAATTCAATAGTGTTCTGTTGTGTTTCTTTTCTTTTCCCTTTACTCCGTCTTGTCATGTTTTGTGATTGACGGGTTTTCAATAAATAATAATAATAATAATAATAATAATAATAATACAATTTATTGGCAAAAAATACTAAGCTTAAAAGTGTCCAGGGTTGCAACGGAAAAACGGCTTTCTAAGTCCGAAATCATTGTGTCCAACAGGGGAATAAAAACTGACCGTCTATAATATTCCTCGTGTGAACTGAATGGTACATTAATCCGATTCGTTAGCTTTTTCACTATCCTTGGGACTGTTATTTCTAAACCTAGCGCGGTTGCCACTTTAGTTACCTTGCCGAATGAGTTTCTAAACTCGCTTTCACTCTCCCGACGCTTGACTTGCAGATGGGTCAGAAGGTCCTTAACATAGCTTGCTGCAGACGCGAGATCTAAGCTCTTCTTCTGAAATAGCCGACTGAGCGGTAAAACCAGTCCAGATGTGTTACTAAGAGAGTAAATGGTTACTATCAGGTCAAAGGATGTGACAGCAATCAATAGGGATTTCACTTTTGCTCCAGCTGTTCATTCTGCCCAGCCACTGATGATCTTAAGAGCTTCTACTATCTTAGGGAGCTCTACCACATACTGTATTAAGGAATCGGGCCTTTCGATCCAGCGTGTTTCACACGTGCCAGTTAGCTGTTCTTTCATTACTCTGGTTAAAACATAATTGCGCTTTGCAGAAGCACCAACAAAAGTAACTATTTCTTTTATTACTCCGATGGAGTTTCTAACACTCTGGACAGAAGAAATTTTTGACATGAAAAGATTTAGAGCATGGTTGAAACATGGGCAACGCAGGGCATTCTTTACTAGCTTTTGAACTTCTTTTACAGCACCACAATGTTCTGAAACCATCATAGCTCATCCCTCTATGCCCACACAATTTTCCAAGTCTAGCCCAAGAGATCGAAGAAAATCCAACCCAACATTTCCAAGCGTGTCCCTTTTAATGGTCGGTTCGAAGTTTCCAATGCTGCCCGAGTAGCATGTTTCGGGTAGGTCTAAAAAAACAACGAAATCTTCGCGTCTTGTGCACTTGTAATTGTAGCAAAGGGCAATACTCAGTTGTGACTTGTGTGACACATCAACAACCACACTGTAGAACTTCGCAGAATGAACTCGTGCAAGAATTTCTTTAAGAATCTCTTTGGCACAACATTCAATTAATTCATTCTGTGTTGTTTTGCTTATATAAGTAGCATTTGCACCTGAGCTTTCCAAATGTTGTTTTAAAGTGATATCGCCACTATTTACACGGTACCTTAAAAGTTCTCGAAAGTTCCCTTCGTTTGTCAATGGGTCCTTTTCTGCCAATAATTCTCCATCATCTCTATGGCCACGAAGTGCAATGTTCTGTCGACCCAAGAAATTAATTGATTCTACAATCGGCTCCAATCTCGCTCTGATTTCCTGCACTTGCTGGCTACGTTGTTCGTTTACAAGGCTTAAAATTTTGGTTTCAGGGTTGTCATACTTTAGAAGGAAATGTTTGCCTGCGCCAACTGAATCTGATTATTTTCATGAGACACCAAGTCACCGTCTTTTCCAGCTAGCTTAGCAAAAGTCACCAGGGGCTTCTTTATCAACTTTTGCAATTGATTGGAGCCTCCAGCCCCTTGAACGTTAAAAAAAACACAATATTTACACAATAAGCCCCTCAACTTATTTGAAAGCACTAGCCAGTGAAATTCTTCCAAGCGAGTACGACTGAAAAATCTCTTTTCGTCTCTCCCCTGCTTCTTGTGAACTGAATAGGGGAAGTTGTAGTTAGACGCTGGAACCCACGGGTTCTGAAGCAATTGATATCGCGTACGATCATCCAGTTTTTAATTCTATCGATATAGCTTCCGATAACATTTTCGCAGAAAGTGCTTATATTTTCGATCTTTGTGTTAGGCTTGGGGCTACACTCTTCAATTGATGCTAACAAACCATGCACAATCTCATTATCAGTCAAAGCGCTAGAATCACTACTAATACGGAAACTCTCATTATTTTTATCTTCAGTTATGGCATACACTCGCCTAGGTTTAGCTTTTGAACCAAAAAAGTTGTCAAGAATTATCTGCTTTTGCTTCGACATCATAACTGGTTATTATTATCCAAAAATTGTATACTTTTCAAACCCTTCTAGAATCGTGACTATTCCTAAGGCGTATGTGTTATTGGAGTCATTTCAAGATTTTCGCTTAGTTATTGAATAAGAAACAGGTTTTGACACGCACAATTTTGAAGCTTTAACGATTTTAGAGATGACAAGCTACAAAATGCCTTGTAAGTTTGGGTGACACCAAACACTCTAGGCAATTCCCTAAAGACTTAAGGCAGAAAGACCAAGTGTCGTAAAATCCTTTTCAAAGATGGGTTGATCCAAGCGTTGATATTGCAATCAAGTCACAAAAAATCTAATGATAGAACTTTTTGCCCAAGCCAGGAGGGGGGGGGGCGATCTACAAAAAATTGAGATCCAATAGACACTTCTTATGGACGTGGATGACATAAATGTTGTTTTTTTTTACCTGATAGAGATCTGATCGAGCATGGACACCCATTGACCTATGGAACCCATCGACCAAAACCGTAGTAGTCTATCAGGATCAGCAGAGTGAATTCTGACTGCTCACATAGTAGTTATGCTCAGGAAAAGAGATTTTAGTGCCCCTACCACAGAGGTTAGATAAGTTACCGTACAGTTTATAAAGAGATGGAATAATGAGTCTGTCTTTTACCTACTAGCGGCTTTGGCTGATATATGACGTCTCTTTCTTGTAGGTTTATGCGATGTGTCCACTTAAGAGGATTTTAGATTCCCCCCCCCTTTCCTTCTTCTTCCCCCAGAAAATTTGAAATTGGTCCTAGGCTCTCACAATGCATAACTAGTACATTAACTTTTAATTCTAACAGAGTTTGTTGATCTCCAAGAAACCCTCTAAGAATCTAGGTGGATAACCTAATGACTAGATAAGAACTCCATGAGAGGCAGTACCCCTTAACATCTCCCTCAAATAGGTTAGATTCATCCTTAAGCACGCAAAAAGTGAAAACTACGACGTTAATTTACCTGCCATCTAGTTCAGTTGATATTGAACAACCTTTTCTGGTATATGTTCTGATGAAAAAAATATTTAAATCTCTTCCCCTACAGGCTGATCCTATTCGGACAATAAAAAAGTACCTTGTGGAAATCAGACGCCAATCTCCACCATTTTTTTTTTAAATTTAACAACCAATTCTGGTTTATACCAATAATTTGACCCCCACCTCCCCTATTAGTGCCATAAATAAAATCAGCTCTCGAGCCCAAAAAATCACAAGTAAGAAACGAGTTATTACTTACCGACAAGTTTTTAAAATATAAATGGCATATTCTTAGTTTCCATCAAGTTTGTTTGAAATTTGACAACAAATTCTGACAGATGTTAGGATTTGAAGAATTTAGAAAATTTCTCTTCTCTACCCAGGGGTTATATTGTACCCAAACATCAAAAAGTTCAACTCGGTCACTAACTCCTATTTCTCACCAAGCCTAGTTGGGATCTGGAATTCTCTCTTGGTAGACATGCTGGTGTATAAAACTTAGGAATCCCCTTTCGAATGCCTCTTAGAGACACTGGGTAGGCCAAGGTGAGTAAAGCCCAATAAGGACCGTATCTTCCACTCTTCTATGTGTTTAGTGGAGATATTCTGAAAATTTCTTGATTTAAGTCCCCCTATTGAAGTCGAATTGGGTCCATGATTTCGAAAAAAAAATAGCACCTCAAATACTACTTTGGACTAGATATCGTTGAGATCTGACAAACTCCTCACAAAATCTCCCTTTGGCTTCCCTACATAGTTCGGACTGAACGCTGATCCTCAAAAGGCATTAATAACATTAATAACATTAATATTAGTTCTTTATAAAGTTTTGTTAAAATATGACAACCTTTGGTAAGTATCTAAATAATAAAAACATGAGGCCCTTCTCTCCCGCATACGTTAAATCGGGTGCACACTCCCAAGGAGCAGAACTACAAAGATTACTTTTTCTTCTTGCCAAGTTGAGAATCAGCAACCTACTCTGGTAGATATTATGATGGCAAGAATTTAGGGACTCTCACCCCTCAAAGGGGCCAAAATGGTTTAGACTTCCAGATGTCACCGATACACTTGTTACTAGACGCTGGCCAAGTTTGGCTGAGATCTTATAACCATTTCTACTACATGTCCGAGTGTTTACGTAGCTCCCCCTTTCTTTTCCTACAAAGGTCAGATCCAGGCTTCATCCAAAAAATCGTTACAAAGGCATATGCTCTTACTCCTACCAAGTTTCGTTAAGACCTGACAACCTTTCTTGGCAATTTTCCAGATGACAATCTCTGGTAAATATCCTGATGATTTTAACTTTTAGTTTAATAGTAGAAACGGATACAAATCTTGTCCAAATCAATAGGGGCTCGTCCACGGTGCAATAATCTGTTCTCAAAATTTCATTGTATGCCCTATGAGCTCTTTAGTTTTAAGCAACGGACTTTATAAGATAATTAAATAAAATAGAAACAAGTTTTTTTAACTGAAAGTAAGGAACGACGTTAAAACTTAAAACGAGCAGAAATTATTCCGTATATGAAAGGGGCTGTCCCCTCCTCAACGCCTCGTTCTTTACGCTGAAGTTTTTTATTGTTAAAAAAATAGAGTTGTGAGAAAGTCAAACTTTAGCGTAAAGAGCGAGGCGTTGAGGAGGGGACAGCCCCTTTAATATACGGAATAATTTCTGTTCGTTTTAAGTTTTAACGTCGTTCCTTACTTTCAGTTAAAAAAAACTTGTTTTTTTTTTATTTAATTTTTGGACGTTTTTGAATTAATGCAGGTTTTGATATTGGCTCACCGTATATGAATAATTAAAACAAAATTTGCATATTAATTTTACTTTTATTTGCTTAAATGGCTTTCTCGAAACTTGTTTAATTTATTTACGAACGTTTTTATTAGTAATAAATATGCTTAACTTACGAATTAACTTACGAAACGAACTTCTATATTCATAGATCTGGGTCTATGCGATCACCCCTGGGGAAAAAAAAACCAAATAAACACGCATCCTTGATCTTTCTTCTGGCAAAAAATGCAAAATTCCACATTTTTGTAGATAGGTGCTTGAAACCTCTACAGTAGAGTTATCTTAAACGCTGAATATGATGGTGTGATTTTCATTAAGGTTCTATAACTTTTAGGGGGTCTTTCCCCCTTTTTTCAAAAATCAGCCATATTTTCTCCGGCACGTAACTTTTGATAAGTAAGACTAAACTTGATGAAACTTATATATTTGAAATCAGCATTAAAATCTGATTTTTTTGATATATCTATTGGTATCAAAATTCCGTTTTTTAGAGTTTCGGTTACCATTGAGCCGGGTCGCTCCTTACTTACTGTTCGTTACCACGAACTGTTTGATACAGTTACAGCTACGCCATAATAAAATGTGTTATGGAATTAGGGGCGAAAATTTAATTATTTTGCACACATTCACGGTTACAAATGGAGATTCCTCTTTTCGTTGTTAACATTTAAACATTTAACATTTAAAATAAATGCGTTTAAACACATAACATTTAAAATAAATGGTATTTCTATGTTAAACGGACTCTTTTATATACCGCAATGGAAACCAGTCACGAAAAACCAGTTTTTGACGAGATAATTCAAGACACCGCTATAGAGTAATACAATAAATAGCGTGGTTTTCATTGCGTATACGATATTTAAACTGTTGTTTTTTTGGGTTTATGGGGGGGGACTTACCTAGGTTAGGTTAGGTTACGTAATAATATATACTATGCTTTACCCCTCCCCCCCTAATGTGCAAATATATAGCCCAAATTTATTTCTAAACTATTATATATTCATCCAATTTTATTTTATTTCATTAGCATTAACCAAACTAGCACTATATAAAAGAGTCCGTTTAACATAGGAGTACCAAATAAATAATCTAACGATAACAATCATTTTTTAACTTTTGAAATTCCATTTTTCCCAAATCTTCATCATATTGAAAATACAAGTAAGTAGCAATACAAGTCAACTACTGCAGTGATTTAGATTCCATTCAGTTGTTCCACGAACTTCAAAATAAATAATTCAACGAATAATTTAACGAATGAAAAAAAAATAATTCAACCCCGACAAATTTTCTTATAGAAACCTATAGATGTGTTAGAATAATTGTGCAATACGGAGATGAAGGGGAGGCGTTACACTTCAAAAAGAGCTCATTTAGCTTTATCAAGTTAAATACTATAATTGACTAATTATCAAAGGTCCTTTCCATTCCATTTTTCTATTTACAAATAAGAGCTTAACAGATGCAGTGTTTACTTCGAAAAAGAGAGGAGCTATTTACATAGGACAAATATAGATGGTCTCAGCCACTGTTAGGAAATTTTCGAATTCTCTTTGCAATGCGATGAGCTATGAGATAGCTGTTCTAGCCTTGTTTACTCTTGTAAGCCTCTAGGCTTCGTAGGTAATCACAAAGATATAAAGGAGGGGAAATTTGGGCTTGACTTGTTACTTTCCTTGGTCGTGCCACTAAGAAGCTGTACAACAAGTATTGTCTTACTTAATTTGGAATATAAACTATTATATAAACTACTAGTATACACTATTATATATTTATGATAATTATTAAATTTGTGAATTTAATATTGTATCACAAAATTGATACTACGCAATTATAATATTGTAAAATTGGACAAAAACGATTCATTTCTTTAATCGAACGTTTTTTTAATAGCATATTTGTCAATATGCTATTGACAAAAAAGATACACTGAAGTTTGTTTTCCGAGGAGAGAGCTTGCAAGATCTTTGGCACGGATGATTTAACATCAAACTTCCATGCAATCTTGCAGATAGAGTTGTAAAATCGGTTAAAGTAGCTACACACGCTACACTATTAGATTTAAAATATAATGAACCTTATAATAAACTTTAAAACTTATAATAAACTTATATTTAAACTTATAATTTAATTTCTAAACTTATAAAAATATTTAAAATATTTTATTTTTTTTTAAACATTTAAACTTATAATAATATTTAAAATATTTAAACTTAAAATAAACCTTATGATAAACTTTAAAACTTATAATAACCTTATATTTAAACTTATAATAATATTTTAAATACTTAAAATATCTAAACTTATAATAAACCTCATGTTAAACTTTACTACAAACCTTAGGCTATATGGAAGCAGACTTTTTTGGAATAAAATTCGCCAAAGCTCCGCTTCTTTTTATTTGTCTGTGGGTAAGGTTAAGCATTCCCAAAACACAGACTACATTATGCTTACTATGCATAACCGACAAATTAGTCCGGTTTATCTTTAGATTCAACAAAAACTATGTTTGAAGCCCAAGAATGATCAAATTCTTTCCCTTTCCCAACAAGCCTCAACCCTATCTTGACTCATGTGGACACAAAAAAATAACTAGAAGTAAAGAGTAATATTACCATGCACAAAGTAAATAAATAATTAAAATCTAAGTAATACAAATAATTAGTTAAATAATATAAATGAAACTAATTTTAAATGCTCCCTATCTGTACCAATCCGTGATCGGAAACGAGCTTCAGAACTCTGCATCTCAAAAATCCCCCCCCCCCATTCTGATCTTCTACATAAAGTAGTATATTTTCCTAATGTATTTTGATAATCCCAGAACCCTCTCCCCAACAAAATACCACGTAGAGATTGTCTAGGGCTTTACTTCTGAAACTTATGCCTTATACAGCTGGGAATCTTACTTAAACATTATTTCCAAGCGGAGATTTTTATCAATGCATATAGTGGTGTGCGTGTAACTGGACCCCCGTGTAACTGAACCCCTGTAAATGAACCCCGTGTAACTGAACCACCGTGTAACTGAACCACCGTGTAACTGAACCCCCGTGCAACTGAACCCTCTTGCTACTGAACCCTCATGCAACTGAACCCTCATGCAACTGAACCCTCATGCAACTGAACCCTCGTGCAACTCAAATTCCGTGCAACTCAACCCCATTTAACTAAACCCCCGTGTAACTGAATCCCCGTGTAACTGAACCACCGTGTAAATAAACCCCCGTATAACCGAACCACCGTGCAACTGAACCCCCGTATAACCAATCCCCCGTGCAACTGAACCCCCGTGCAACTGAACCATGGTGCTACTGAAGCCTCATGCAACTGAACCCCCTTTGACTGAACAGTCGTGCAACTCAACCCCCCTGCAACTCAACTAAACCCCCTTAACTAACTAAACCCCCTTCTAACTGAACCCCCGTGTAACTGAGCCCCCGTAAAACCGAACCCCCGTGCAACTGAACCCCCGTGCAACTGAACCTTCGCGCTACTGAACCCTCGTGCAACTCAACCATCGTACTTACATTGGGTAAAACGCAATATGGTTATGAACCATAGTTATTTAACTATGGTATAGTTATTTAACCTTTAAACTGTTTTAAATAAAATGGCCGTCACAAAATTTAGAACGGATGTGTTTGGGGGAAAAATAGGTAGGGTGGAAGCCCTCCGATTACTCTTAACTCTGAAAAAGTGCACAGGAAATTTTGATTTCAAATCGAATGAGCCCCCACCCCCAAAGCTCATACAAATTTTTTTTACAAAAACCTTATGTCTTAGCAATGAGCAACTAGCTTAACTTACAGCCCTTGCCCCAGATGCTGCTGGTGGGGTTGTTAACGCCAAAGGCATGGTTATTTGATATTCGGACTATTTTGAACAAAATGTTTATTTTTATTTTGATCGGATGTATTTGGGGCGGGGGGGTCGGTTAAGAGGGAAAGGATGATTGTCCTGTGATTACGTTTGAATCTTCGAAATTGAACTTGAACTTTCAATTTCCAATCGAATGAGCCTCCTTCAAAGTTTTTACTATCGTCCCTTCTATAAAAGCCTTAAATTTTAACGATTGGTAACTTGCAATAACATACAGATTGCTGACACAGGTGTATCAGCAATTTTTTGGGGGAACAGCTTAGCGTATCAAGATGAAACTTCTGGGGCATCTACCTGCTACTGCTACTACTACTACTAATTCAACACTATTATTACTTCTACTGCTCCTACTACGACCTCTGCTACTATTAAACTAGCAGTATTAAGGCTACGCATATCAAGTTGAAAATTTGACAGAATGAGGTATTTGAGGTGGAACTTGAACTAAATCAAAAGACACTATGTGCATGCAGATTTTCAAAATGGTATATCTCAAAAAGGGATTTGTGTATTAAGTTGGAACTTTCAGGGAGTGCTTAAAGGGAAAGTCAATTCACCAAAAGGAAATATGTGCACGCTCAGGCCTGGATTTACCACTAGGTCCCTAGGCCCGGACCTAGAAGCGCATAATGCTAGCGGGAGCAATAAATTATCACTGAGTAATTTTTTCCTGACAAAAACTGGACTGATGTGATTTATCGTCGCCAGGTGCACTCTGCCGCCACGCTACCTATTCACAGAAAAGTGACTTTAAAACAACACAGGAATTCCATCACAGTCACTTATAAACTGTCAGATGTCTCCCAAGAATGGTAGCTGAGAGTTCGGTATTACCCCTCTCTTTCATCACTTTTCGCTCATAAGTTGTGTTCTGTTAACACACAGTTACATGGTTACATGGTTACACACAGTTACAGTTACATGGGGGTTCAGTTACACGGGGGTTTAGTTAAATGGGGTTGAGTTGCACGAGGGTTCAGTTAAAGGGGGTTCAGTTGCATGAGGGTTCAGTAGCACGAGAGTTCAGTTGCACGGGGGTTCAGTTGCACGGGGGTTCAGTTGTACTGGAGTTCAGTTGCACGGGGGTTTGGTTATACGGGGGTTCAGTTGCACGGGGGTTTGGTTATACGGGGGTTCAGTTACAGGGGTTCAGTTGCTTGGAGTTCAGTTACAATGGAACCGCATATAGTTATCTGTGTTGTAAAATTTAGTTGCTATTACGGCATCAAACAATTCACCGTCCACTAATCAGCCTGAATCCGACAATGCTATACTGACTATTTCGTTGAAATTTCCACTCATCTCAAAGTATACAACAGTGAAAATGAAATCTAATTGTTAAATTTGGCTACGTAGAAAGTTAAACAGCCATATAGATGTTATAAATCTATAAACCATATACATCTAAGTACCAAGGGCAGTGAAAATAAGATCTATTTGTTTGAATTGGTTAGCGGAAACTTACTCAGCAGTATATGTCGTTAAAAATTTGAAAAAAATATGAAATTCCATTTTTGATAAAGAAGACCTCCATATGCAGTTGTGAAGATTTTCAAGTGCAGAATATAAGAAAAATTCAGCAGAAATGAGCTAGGAACTTAGGTAGGTATGCCTTAAGTAGGTATATCTTTCCTTTGAAAAGGCAGTTGTCTTATAAAACCAACGTATTGTTAGTGTTTGCGGTTTTACAGTCGAAAAGCGTTGTCAAACATAATTCATCAGCTGTGCTTATTTATTTTTCACGGTTCAAGGTGGCAACACTGACAAAAATGTAACACCGGCTTAAAAACTTCATAATGTTGAAACCAATAAAAGGTAAATCATCATAAATGGTTGTTTTAGGGTAGACTTCAAAGGAGTCTAGGGGACAAAAGATTATTTTATTTTGAACTCAGGTTACTTTACATCTTTCCTTGTAACCTCTCCCAACTCCGTTCAAGGACGACCTGATTTTGTTTGGTCCACATTGAGTTTTGGCATTGAAAAAATTTTGGCATAACGTGAATTTTGGAGCAAACCAAAATAAAAAATGTGCGTTTTTGTTGTTGTTATGTGTTGTTATTGTTTTATGTATTGTTATTGTGTTATGCGTTGTTATTGTGTTATGTGTTGTTATTGTGTCATGTGTTGTTATTAAACAACAGTTGTTGTACAGCGAAGGTTTTTTAGGCGTTAAGATAAATTAAGATAAAAAAAATGGATCAATGTGGGCACCCGCCCCAGCCGAGTTGGCCCCCAGCCATGGGAGCTGGGGCAGCATTTTCAGAAAAATTCAGTGTTGAACCTCACAAGTTTTGTTTAATTATCTTTTGATCAAACTTAGACGAAATTAAAAGAGCTCCAAAACATTGGGATGATAATTGCTTCCGTTTTCTAATAATCGTTTGCTTTCTTCCTTAGGGAACCTATTCAAAACTCCTGGAATATAAAGAATGTACTAATTTATTATATTTTCTAAGAAATGCACTTGAAAAATCTTCGTAGAAAACGTATTCCCTAGAGGCCTTTTCCTTAGATCTTGATTTCCCAGGATGGTCAAACAAGGAATACCCCTGTTGTCTCTACTTTATTGTTTTATAGTAAAACATACTTCTGTCAACTGCTTCTAAAATTTTATTGATATTTTACTTAGTTAATAAAATAAGCAAAGAATACATTGCAAAGAATAGAATGTTATGGATTGTAAAAGATAAATGCTGAAGCAATAAATAAAAAAAACATATATTTTCTTATTTATTTATTTAATATCAGTTATTTAAAAAACACTTAACATAAACACACCCCCTCCAAATGCCACAGCATGATATGGAGGAGGAATAACCAAACAAACCCACAAAAAAACCTAACATTAACCTCAGAAGAGGTTTAAAAACAAAACACATCCACAGCATCATATACCCTACTACCACTAACTTAACGATCAACACTCAACTCCTCCCTTAACACACCTTAATCAAAATAAAACACTAAATTTAATTATTTAATACCAATTTATTGGGTTATAAATCCCAGATAAATCTAATTCCTGTGGAATATTGTATAAACGCTTTCGACACAGTCTCCAGGGGAGAAGTGTCCTATTCCGATGGTATGTGCCTTTCTAGCCTAAACGGGGGGAATTTTAGCCATCAGAGTTGAGATTGGCGTAAAACCAACGCAAATCTGAGTTTCAGAAGAACGGAAAAGTTCTCGAAACGTCAAATAAAGGGTTACATGTACCATGATGTGAAAGTGCCTACGTCTCAAAGTAAAAGAGAAAAAAAAAATCATAAAAAATAATCAACGAGTTGCTATGAGAAATGAACAAATATAAACTTTCAAAATTCTTATAATATGTCTTAGTTTAAGAATTTTTTAATTCAAGCACTAAAAGTGACAATAAAATTGTAAAATTTGATTATAAAATTTGTAAAAGAGCATTTTTACTGACACAAAAACGAAATTTAGTAAACACTATTAAATAGTGACAAACTGGTGTTTTGACTCTACATATGCACTGGAAGAGGTAAAGAGTGAATACTTGAGTATATTGGGCTAGAGAAAGAGCGTGCAAAACTGTGTTGGCTCTAGGCAACTTGGTGCTACAGTGACTTTTAGCAGTAGTAGTAGTAGTATTTTAGGTTTATTTTCATTTAGTTCAATAATACAGCAATTTAATTTAAAAGGGTGACGCTAGATGGCGGATGAATTTGTTTTGTTTTTAACAGACTATCTCAGATAACACAATAATCTTTGCCATTGAAAACCTACCATAGTCATGAGTAGTTGTAGTGCTATTAAAATTAATAGAGATTTTTCATTTCTTGCAATTATTATAATATTAGTATATATCAGATTATATACTAATACCTTGGAAACAACTAATTATTTTGATTAAGGAAATTAGAGCCTTATACCTTAGAAACCACATTTTGAACAATAGAAAGTTTAGACAATAATTTTTATCTTGCAATGATGTTATAAGGCTTTTGTTCGGAGAGGGGGCAGTAATAAATTTTTACACAAAACGGCAAAAAAAAATTTTTAAATGCATTTTCCTTATTTTTTTACAAGTCGGACAAAACTTTCGTAAAAAAAAACCTCCTTTCTCAATCGATTAGATATCGGGAGAACAGACTACATTTGTTTGATTCCTTATATAAGAAAAAATGCCAGAGGAAAATTAATAGTTAACCAACCTGATGGATATGTGAGATAACTTCAGTATGGGTGGCATTCTCCAGTGATTTTCCATTAACTTCCAAAATTTCGTCACCTACTTCCAAATCTGCTCTATCTGCCGGAGAGCCTAGAGAAGAAATCAAGTGAAAAATTTCAAGAAAAGGAATCTAGGGCTTTCTCATTTTATTGGAAATGTTAAATGGATCAATACGTCTTTTTACTTGTTGCAAGGAAGGAAAACGGAAGAATTGTATAGTCGGAAGGAAGGTCTATATTTTCTAGTTAGTAAATAATTTAGACAAAAAATATACAAGCCATAAAATAGTTCTGACGAAGTTTCACAAAAAGAAAACCATTAAATATACCAATTCACTTTTAAAACCTTGTTATAAATAAAGAATACGATTGCTTCCTAATAATAATTTTACTTCGTAATCCTAATAATATTCTAATAACAATTGCTCCCATGGATCCTCATATTGCGGAATTTTCTTTTAATATAAACATTTTCTATAGCCATAAATAGGGAGACTGTTCCATATTGAGCAGCTTTCCGGAAAGTAAACTTTACTCGCAAGAAATTAAGTGTTTTGTAGTTTTACTTATGCCTGAGAATATTGGAAAATTTTAAACATCATTCTAACCGCTAGAAAGCTATCATTTGCCACAGGGCCGTATCCAGGATTTTGGTTCGGGGGAGGGGGGCACCAAAAACTTTACAAAACAAAAGAAAATTTGTTTAAATGTTTTATTACTTTTGTGCAATTCAGGATAAAATTTCGGGGGGGGGGAACAGATCAAAGTAGGTACCCCTCCCCCCGGAGACGGCTCTGATTGGCCACTGTGTACCATCTCATCTAGTATAGACTAGGAATGGTCTGGGGTGAGCCACCCATGGTGGTGGCAGACTGGATGTGTTGGTGGTTCCGCATGGCAACTACAAGAAAATTGCCGAAGAAAATTACCAAATGTAAAACTTAGACATTATTTTCGCTTTAACGATCTACGAAACTACTTTTCGGAAAGTTAACTTTACTCGAAAGCATTCAAGTGTTTTGGAGCTCTGCTTATACCTGAAAATATTGAAATTTTTTAATCATTACCCAAACCACTGGTAGGTTATCCTTGGTCACAGAGTCATATCCAAGATTTGTGTTTGTGGGAGGGTACATAAAAGCAAAATTTACCAAACACAACAAAAAATGTGGGGAGAGGAGTTGAATCAGGGTAGCCCCCTGGATATGGTCCTGATTGGGCATACCCCCCTCAGACAGCATAGACTAGGAATAGTCTGGGGCAAGCCATCCTATGGCCACTGGAAGACACGTACAGATGAAATTGTCTAAATCGGTTATATGGCAAAATAAAATAACAAAATCAAATATAAAACTGGCACATTATTTCCGTTTTACCATACTTCGATACTGAATAAAGAGAAGACTCGCAATTTGCAGGAAGTGCGTCAGAAATGTTTTCTAAAATATGCTCACAGGGATTTATTATTACATCTTCTTTGATGGCCACTTCCACTCTTTATGCCTGTCATGCTTCACCTTAAAATATTAGTTGAGTCAGGGTTCGTCACTTAGGCAACGCCTGGAGAATATGCCCCATCATATACCACTTTAAGAAAATGGTTCTATGCAATAAGATCAAACACTGCCTCTTTTACTGGCTACTCATGTTTTCTTGTCCGAGATGAATAGAAGATTTGTCACTGTCATCATCTAGTGAAAATGTAATCGGTTTCCTCACTAAATTGCAAAATATCTTCTACCACTACTCGCTAGACTGCCTTAGGCCTTGCAGCTTTACACTTTTCCATAAACTACCTTCCTCCTCTGATTTGATTTACTGTTTAACTGGAATATCTATTAATATCTTTGTTGAACCATGCATCTTGTCCCTAGCTGATTGCTTTCTAGGAGCAGCCTTAGCAAAAGCTCTGATCTGCTCTGGAGCGATACCGGCAAGAGCAGGTTGTAACTGGCTCAGTAGCACACCCTCACTGATGCCTTCAGTTTACTGCTTCAGGACGAGTATTTCTCTATGGTCCTGATCCTTGAAGTTTATCTTTGTCACATACAGTCACCATAAGATCAGATGATATGTTTGTCTTCGGTCTCTCACTTATGTATGACAACAAAAAACCTTCCTTGCTTCAAAGGTCAGGACTAAATGCCGAGATGCCAGAATTTTTTAATCCAATCTGCATATTTGAAGGGCTGGATGCTTGCAGGAAGGATGCACCTTGATGTTTATCTTTGTCACCTACAGTCACCATAAGATCAGATGATATGCTTGTCTTCGGTCTATCACTTATGTATGACAACAAAAAACCTTCCTTGCTTAAGAGGTCAGGACTAAATGCCGAGATGCCAGAATCTTTGAATCCAATCTGCATATTTGAAGGGCTGGATGCTTGCAGGAAGGATGCACCACCTAGTCAAGTTACTTCATACATTTTAGCTATTCTTCCCGAATTGCTGGCAATCCAATTATCCATGGCCGTTTTGAAGTGGGCTAGGACAAAGAAAAAGAAAGTGTTGACCACTAGTAGTTGTAACCATTGGCAACTATGAAGAACTGTAAGAAGGACGATTCCATTTTCACTGACTGTATTAACAGCTTTAAATAAACGTAAGCAGCTTCTTTCCCTCCAGCTAGGCACACGAATGCTTAAGGAATGCAACGAGTACTCAAAGAAAAGTTCTTTTGCTATTCACCTAGACAGGTTTACTCCAGTAACGTAACCGTTGGGATTCCAATCTAGCATGCCGTGCTGGTAGACTCCTTTTCTGGTAAAGGTACAAAAAGGAAATAGGAAATTTCCACTTGCAGAAACTGCTCCAATCATTGTAACTAGAGTACTTCTTTTTGGCTACGCCACTTTGCCCACTATTGGCAATTCACATTAATATCTTTTCTTACAAGATGGTTGAGTCGTTTCAAAGGATTTTAACGATAGCTCTCTGGAGATAACCTCCACTGAACACTTATCCAAATGGCAACTAATCGTCAGAAAAGACAATTAACAGGGATTCGAAGCTGCAAATTCCATGTATGGACAGTCAGTAAGATTGTGTTTACGATGATGGCTCCTTGGGTGTAATCTCTGCCAGATAGTCGTTGAATTTATTTTTCCATAACGTTCTCTTCAGCTATAGGCACACATTGGGCTCCTGAAATATCTCTAGTCCATTACCTAGTTTTATCACTATTTGCATGTAACTTTTGCACCTTTGTTTGAAGGAATCAACAGTAGGCTTAGATGGAATAGCATCCTCATAGAAAGAGTTCCAGATAGATATTCAGGACCAAACAAATTTATTTTTCCAGTCCTTTTTCTTAGGTAATTTCTAATCTAATAAATTAGATTGCCTTGGCAAACGGCGGTTCAAGGAGGAAATGCTCTTCAAAAAGAGGTAAGTAGATGTACTTGTAGAAAATAGTCATTTAGATGGCAATTGCTTGTTTAAGATAGCCTTTTACAGGGATTACAGCCAAGAATTTTTCCCTTGAAGAATAGCTGCAAGAGCAAGGTTATAACGAACCTCTTTGGGAAGAACAAACGGTGGAAAATTTTTCCAAATATCTGATCGTCAGAAACGCCTCAAAACGAAATGATTGATGAACTTGCTGAAGATGAAGGTGATCATAGACATAGGAGCATGTCATCTGCCAACAACACATAGTTTTAATCATAAGACTCAGTACAAATAAGGTTAGTAAGAGCCTCTGTGAGTTTGACTAATGGAAAGTCTTTCCACGTGATGTAGTGGTCGTGATGTAGTGGCTGAAGACCGTCATTGTCATAGAAGCGTGTTGCCCGATCATAAAACAAAGCTTTGTTTATAAGACTTGAATTATTCCTGTTGAAGGTAATCAGTGTGGTCAAGGTTAGAACGAACCTTTATAGGGTTCAATAATGGAAAGTCGTTGTACTTGACATCTGGTCGTCAGAAAAAAGCTCGTCAGATGGGATCGAATGGACGCCAGATGGGATATTTGTAGAAGTGGCCAATTCGCATGACAACTAATCCTCAAAGAAGGATTTAATCTGATGGATTCTAGCCCGTAAGTTTTCACTAATGGTTATGAGAAAGAGCAAAATTTTGGCGATCTTTTCTAAGGGATATGAATTAAAGAAATGTAGGGAAGAGGGGGGGGGGAGGACAAGGATCTTTTTCGATCTTTTTAAATAGAGATACAAAAAAAGTATTTTGCTAAATTTGAAAGGGAAGGGTAATTTTTTGCGAATTAAATTAAAAGCGAGTTTTTTTTAACATAAAGTAAAGAGCGACATTAAAACTTAAAACGAACAGAAATTATTCCGTATATGAAGGGGATTGCCTCCTCCTCAACACCTCGCTCTTTACGCTAAAGTTTTTAGTAATTTTGAAAAAAGCTTCTCATTGTTCCAATTTATGATAACCTTCTAAAGACTGAATCAACAGTCAATAAGGGAGTTAAGATTTTAAATAATCACCAGGGGACTATTTTACCTGCTAGACCAAAACGATTTGCTTCAGTAATAGCTAACAAAAGGATTATTTCGCAACAGAATAATTAAATTAATTCACAGTTTTTTTTTATTTTTCCTCAGTTACTCTGGTGTCCTCACTGAAGTAACTCTATAATAGCATCTTTTCCCTACGTGGATCAGTTTGCGCCAATTGTGTATTTTTTTTTGGTGGTGGTTTTATTGGTTTTTAGTTTTAGCTTGGTTTTTTATCTTGTTCTTCTTGTGTTTCTTTCGTGCTGAAGACGCCTTGTTTGGATACAGGCGAAATATCCGCGTTGTTTTGCATTTGTCTTTTCTTTTCTCTCCACTGGCCACAGTCTCGTTTGTTGTTTTTTTTTTTTTTTTTTTTCATTGAGATTTTTCTCTTTGGTGGTTTTTGTCATGGCTGGCCAGTTCGGCTTAAGATCTTTTATTAGTAATAAATATATGTAACTTACGAATTTTCTCTCCCAATTCTTCAAGAATGACTTCTGAAAAACTATGTTCGTTTAATTGGAACTATGAGTAGCTTATTTCATTATAATGCTGGATCAGCATTATAAGCCCATTCTTTTGATATATTTATTGACATCAAAATTCCGTTTCTTAAAATTTCAATTACTATTGAGCCTTATCACTTTTTTTTTCATTACCTATATGTTATTACGTATATGAGGGAGTTCGCCCCCTAGTCAATACCTCGCTCTTTACGCTAAAGTTCGAATTTTTTTCAAATCACAAACCTCTGAATCCCAAAAATCTGTTTAATTAGAATAGATAGCTTTTTTGAAAGTACTAAAAAAAAAATTTAGCGTAAAGAGCGAGGTATTGACTAGAGGGCAAACCCCCTCATATACGTAATAATGTCTGTTCGTTTTAAGTTTTAATGTTCCTCCTTACTTTCAGTTAAAAAAACTTGTTTTTTTTTTTGTTTGATTTCTGATCGTTTTTTAAATAATGCAGAGAAATCCGGCACCAACTCCATAGGAATGTCCCTTCCCCCAAGAAAATATCCTCCATGGAAATATCCTTCCACGTAACCCCCGCCTATGACCCCCCCCCCCAAACCAGAAAAAATCCCTCCCGAAAGTGTCTGTATCATTCCCAACAACCAATGCTATATGTAAACAATGGGCAAAGTTCATAACTTGAAGCCCTTCCCCGGGGAACTGTGGGAGATGAAGTCATCCTCAAAGACATATTTATTAGATTTTCGACTATACTGAACAAAATGGTTTGCTCAAAATTTTGATTGGGTTACTTCGGAAAAAAAATAAGGGTGGGAGGGGGCCAAGTTACCCTCCAATTTTTTAGTCACTTGAAAAGGGCACTAGAACTTTTAATTTCCGTTCGAATAAGCCCTCTCACGACATTATAGGACTACTGGATCGATACGATTACCCCTTGGAAATAAAACAGATAAACACGCATCCCTGATCTTTCTTCTGGCAAAAAATGCAAAATTCCACATTTTCGCAGATTTGAGCTTGAAACATCTACAGTAGGGTTTTCTGTTGCGCTGAATTTGATGATTTGATTTTCATTAAGATTCTATCAATTTTAGAGGGTGTTTCCCCCTTTTTGCGAAAACAAGGCAAATTTTTTCAGGCTCGTAACTTTTGATGGGTAAAACTAAACTTGATGAAACTTATATATTCGAAATAAGCATAAAACCTTGATTTTCTTGATGTATCTACTGGTATCAAAATTCCGTTTTTTGGAGTTTCGGTTACTATTGAGCCGGGTCGCTCCTTATTTACAGTTCGCTACCACGAACTGTTTGATAATAAACTAAAAAAGGTATTTTTCAAAATCTAGGGAAAATCCAGGGGGTTAGGTCAATCATTAAATTTACTGGGAAGTTGTTTCACGTAGCAACCAACCACATGAGTAAGCTTTTGGTATAGGTTCCATTGTAACTGAACCCCCGTGTAACTGAACCCCAAGCAACTGAACCACCGTGGAACTAAACCCCCGTATAACCGAACCCCCATGCAACTGAACCCCCGTGCAACTGAATCCTCGTGCTACTAAACCCTCATGAAACTAAACCCCCTTTAACTGAACCCTCGTGCAACTCAACCCCATTTAACTAAACCCCCGCGTAACTGAACCCCCATGTAACTGTAACTGTGTGTAACCATGTAACTGCGTGTTAACAGAACACAACTGATGAGCAAAAAGTGATGAAAGAGAGGGGTAATACCGAACTCTCAGCTACCATTCTTGGGAGACATCTGACAGTTTATAAGTGACCATGGAATTCCTGTGTTTTTAAAAGTCACTTTTCTGTGAATAGGCAGCGTGGCGGCAGAGTGCACCTGTCGATGATAAATCACATCAGTCCAGTTTTTGTCAGGAAAAAATTACTCAGTGATAATTTATTGCTCCCGCTAGCATTATGCGCTTCTAGGTCCGGCCCTAGGGACCTAGTGGTAAATCCAGGCCTGCACATATTTCATTTTTGGTGAATTCACTTTCCCTTTAAGCACTCTCTGAAAATTCCAACTTAATACACAAATCCCTTTTTGAGATATACCATTTTGAAAATCTGCATTCACATAGTTTCTTTTGATTTAGTTCAAGTTCCACCTCAAATACCTCATTCTTTCAAATTTTCAACTTGATATGCGTAGCCTTAGTAGTGCTACTGTAATAGTAGCAGAGGTCGTAGTAGGAGCAGTAGAAGCAATAATAGTGTTGAATTAGTAGTAGTAGTAGCAGTATTAATAGCAGTAGTAGCAGGTAGATGCCCCAGAAGTTTCATCTTGATGCGCTAAGCTGTTCCAAAAAAAATTGCTGATACACCTGTATCAGCAATCTGTATGTTATTGCAAGTTACCAATTTTATAAATTTAAGGTTTTTATAGAAGGGATGATCGTAAAAACTTTGAAGGAGGCTCATTCGATTGGAAATTGAAAGTTCAATTTCGAAGAATCAAAGGTAATCACAGGAAATGCAGCCTTTCCCTCATAACCGACATCCCCCCCCCCAAATACATCCGATAAAAATAAAAATAAACATTTTGTTCAAAATAGTCTGAAGATCAAATAACCATGCCTTTGGGGTTAACAACCCCACCAGCAGCATCTGGGGCAAGGGCTGTAAGTTAAGCTAGTTGCTCATTGCTAACACATAAGGTATTTGTAGAAAAATTTTTGTATGGACTTTGGGGGGAGGGGGGCTCATTCGATTGAAAATCATAATTTCCAGTGCACTTTTTCAGAGTTAAAAGTGATCAGAGGGCTTCCAACCCACCAATTTTCCCCCCAAATACATCCGATCTAAATTTTGGGACGGCCATTTTATTTAAAACAGTTTAAAGGTTAAATAAATATACCATAGTTAAATAACTATGGTTCATAACCCTATTGTGTTTTACCCAATGTAAGTACAGTGGTTGTGTTGCACGAGGGTTCAGTTGCATGGTAGTTCAGTTACACGAGGGTTCAGTTGCACGGTGGTTCAGTTACACGAGGGTTCAGTTGCACGGTGGTTCAGTTGCACGGTGGTTCAGTTGTACGGTGGTTCAGCTGCACGGGGGTTCAGTTACAGGGGGGTTTAGTTACATGGGGTTTACTTACACGGGGGTTCAGTTAAGTGGGGTTGAGTTGCACGGGAGTTGAGTTGCACTGGGGTTTAGTTATACGAGGGTTTAGTTAAATGGGGTTCAGTTGCACGGTGGTTCGGTTACACGGGGGTTTAGTTGCATGGTGGTTCAGTTACACGGTGGTTCAGTTACAGGGGTTCAGTTACACGCACACCTTTGGTATAGTTTCAGCCTAGATGTTTCATACTGTAACCAGTCAGTACGAGTATCGCTACAATAATAACCCTTGAGGGTAAAATTAAGCGGAATGTTGTTCCATATGGCAATTGATCGTCGCGTCGAAGACAGGAGTTCCAGATGTAGGTTTCTCGCTGAAGGTAATCAGTAATAGCAATGTTCTAAAAAGTTACTCACGTCACCAAGTTATGGTAGGGATCAGATAGAGATTACTAGAGGAAACAGTTGTTGAAAAAAAACTAGGCCCGACCTTTTGTTGAAGACTGTGTTATCACAACAAGAGGCTAACAATGGTATAAGGGCACCCCCATCTCATTCTCGTTGATAATTCTTCAATTTTTGAATTTTCTATGATTCTCGCTCTGTTTTAATCTGTAAATTGGGTACTGGTGTATTAAACGTACTCAATTATATACTGCTAAAGAAGTCAAGTTTGGTTAATGCTAATGAAATAAAATAAAATAGGATGAATATATGATAGTTTAGAAACAAATTTGGGCTATATATTTGCACATTAGTGGGGGGGGGGGGGGGGTAAAGCATACCATATATTAAACTCGTAGCCTAACCTAACCTAGGTACTTCCCCCCCTAAACCCTAAAAAACAATAGTTTAAATATCATAAACGCAATGAAAACTACTCTTTGCATTCCAATTCTTAATAGCGGTGTCTTGAAATAACCAGTCTGGCGGGTATCTGTCCCGGTATCTGTAGCATCTCCAGTTTGACATTCCATATACAGTATATAAAAGAGTACGTTTAACGCACTTGTACCGTAAATTGTTACATGCGCTTTTTTTTATCTAAATCGACCTCTCCTCCCTCTCCTTCTCTCTCTCTCCTTCTGTCACTTTTTTCTTTTGTTAATGAGTAAATGTTTTTAAACAGTTTGTATTTAAATGTTTGAACAGTTTTGTTTCATGATCCCCTCCTTTAAACACCAGTAAGTCTTTGTGGAGATTTGTGATTGTAATTACTTAATGTTTTTTTTTTTTGAAATGGTCTTTTTTTTGCGTTCTTTGGTCTTTTGGTCGGCTTTTTTTTTTTTTTTTTTTTTTTTTTTTTTTTTTTTTTTTTTTTTTTTTTTTTTTTTTTTTTTTTCTTGGTTGAATCTAAGATTTATTTAGAGCAGCGTCTTAATTGGCCTATCCACGTCCATATTTAGGTAATTGTGAACTACTTAGCAACAACGAAAGATGTCAAAATGAATTAATTAGCAACAACAAAAGTTGCCAAAATGACAATGCCATTTGACTTTAAATGTCATTCTGGATTACTATAGAAAAGGGATTCCCAGCCTTCCCAGTGGTTCTGAGGAAGTTTTAACATTTCCCATTGGTAAGATTTGCTCTATTTTATTATCCAAAACAAAATTGAAAATTAGAGGATATTAAAAAATATAATAGTGAAATGCTAGAGGACTACATAAACAGATGATCCTGACAATAATTGCGTCCCAACACAAAATATAGAATTTAATTGGGCTCTTTCATTTCTCTAATTAGTTTTTTTTTGATAATATACAAATGAGTTTTTGAAGATATCGGAATTATCTTAAATTCCAAAATTTCTAATGATTCGGAAAAATACTTTCTATTATTCTATAGCTACAATTCTGGTACAAAATGGAACCAAGGCTGAAGATTGTTTTCGAGAATTTTATAATTTAATTGCCATTGCTTATTCTCAAGCCTTGAATAGCATCAAAAAAGAACAAAAAATTATTGTTAGAAATTTCTAACACTGTTAGAAATTGATGTATTTGAAAGAGAAACGGTTCTTATATTTAATCAGTTTAAAAATTGACGTTGAAATGAATTTTTAGTCAAGCCGGAAAATAAAAGATGTCGCAACACAAGCAATTTTATCATTTCTAAATTAGTATGGTTCTAATGTAGCTCGCTCATTAGGCAAAAGGAAAAAAAAACTTCCGTAACATAAACAAGATATTCAAGATAAGCCTAGGAGTACCCATTGTCAAATATCGTGTACATCAGATGGTTCACACCACAAATAGCATGACTCGAGCCATGTTTGGCACAAAGTGTGCCATGTGTAATGCAAACGAAGCGTGCCACGAGCGGCGGAACATGTGATGTTCTGAGAAGTACACCAATGGCGGAAAGTGGGTGATCCCTCGAGATAACCTTTAAAATGTGTTGGAGTGCAAGATAACATGACTAAATACGGTTAGAAGATGAATTTAAAAGCAATAATTTCGTAACGCAAAAATAACGATTATTCACAGCATATTATTTTACTTCAATATTGTTTGTTTTTTTATAAACTTCTTTGCTCTCTGCTGTCATACTCATAAGTTTGATATTTTGCACATAATACTTATAACATCATTTTTTTTAGGAGAATGACAGTGTACTTTTATGACGCTCCTTGTAAATAATGTCACTTAGTTTACCAAGTGTCACTTCATTTGACCCGGGTGGGATTTATTGCTGTTTTTTCTGTTACATTTGATTCGGCAAATATAAGTTCTTGCATTAAGTTCTTGCAATCAGGACCACGGCGCCCCGAAATCCTTAATTTTTATTAAATTGCTATGCTCTTCTTATTCAAACTGTGAAATAAATTCGTGTTTTAATATTCCCTCCCTCACAAAAAACTCCTGTGCAAGGGCCTGTGTTTATGATCTGTTGTAAAGTTTCGGTCTCGTTTTGCGGTAACTTTCCTTTTTTTTAAATAGAATCCTATAGAATAGAACTGTATATATTTTGCACAAAATGGTAATAAACGATCAACATGGCTTTAGATAAACGTTTAACAAAGGCAAAACAGGAAAATATGGAGCCCTTCCCCTGGTTTCAGTTACTCCGGCAATTGAAAACAAAACTTTCAACACATTACCATGGATCTCCAACCTCAGCGACAAACTGGGAAAAATTAGAAAAAAACATAATCTCTCTTTACTTTCAAAACTGAACAAAAAGTTGAATATTTTTTTAACTCGGGAAAGGGTAAAACTGACCCTATACTGGGTAATGGGATCTACAGAATCCGGTGTTCATGTGGGAAATTGTACACTAAAAGGACCCATCAACAACTGGGGGAACGTTTGCATGAATACAAAATTTCAATAGACAAGTCTCTGAGATTTGAAAATAAAAATGACAAGCTTGACTCTGCTTTGGCCCTGCATATCTTTGAAAATCCTGACCATTTAGTTCTTTTTGAAGAGACAACTTTAATATCTTCTGTAAATGGCCTACCACAATCTTTTAGAGAGGCAATTGAGATAAAAAAAAATATCTAAACAGAAATTTTACTATAAATAGAGACACAGGAGATATTTCTTTAAGTCCAATTTATAATAACTTAATATTAAAAGATTCAATCAATATTTTCCACAGTCTAATTTAACCTGTCCACATATCTAACGAAAATCGAGGTTACAGACAGGCGAGATCTATTGCAAAGCAAAGCATACTTATCCAATCCAATTGGTGAATTGTCTTTCATTTATTTCTGGCTGGTTTTTTGATTCAGTATCTTTTCTCTTTTTGTAGAGATCACTCCGAAAGGTTAGTTTTTTTTTGTTTCTTTGTTTCTCATGAGCATTGAGGATGACTTGGCGGAAGTCCTTGTCGAAATATTTGCTTGTTTTTCGTCTTTATATTTTGCTACTGGCTTACAAAATCTTCGTTTTTCTTACCTATTTGGTCTTATTTTTCATTTATTATATCTTCTTTTTTCTTTGTCTCATACGTCATAAATTCATGAAATGAATGTCGTACGAAACTATTATAATTAAAATGAAATAAAAAATAAGATGACGAGTAAAGTTTTGATTGAGATAATGAATGTTTGATGCCTCAATTAAAAGCTTTACTGTTTCTTATGTTTTTATTTCGAACTAATCATAAATAGAAAGGCACTGTGTGATAGCCATAGCCATTGAGGAAAACTAATTGTGAAATTAAATCATTTTACATACAATTATTTAAGAATTATAAGCGAAAGTAAACACAGATTTCCAGAAAAATCACAAATCCTATTTTATTTATCGTTTGATTAAGGCCAGAAAAAAAAATACAAGAGCTCCAAAATGGAAAATTGATAATTGCATTTATTTTCTAATAATTGTGTGCTGGCCTTCTTAGGAAAACCGCTTAAGACTCCTGGAATATGAAGTACCCATAATTTATTTTATTTCCCAAAAAATGCACTAGAGAATCTCGTACAGAAAGTTTATTTCTCAAAGGTCCTTACTAACTTAGGCCTACATCTCGAAATTTTAAGATGACCCAACAAGAAATGCCACTGTTCTCTCCAATTTGTTGTTTCGCGCATAATAAATAGAGGAAGAAACACAAAACAAAGTAATTAAAATAAAAAATCTGTTTCCGACTCAGACGAACTTTTAAGTCTTCCAAACTTGTCGCCCTTTCTTCATCTGCGTTTGGCCTTGTATTCAGTATTGCATCCACTGTTTATCCTTTTGAGCCTTTATATCCGTTTCAGTTGAGGGTATCATAACATCATTCATGACATCCTTGCAAGGCCGCATCCAGGGGGGGGGTACCCGGTTTGAACCCCCCCCCCCCCGAAATTTTGACTGAGTCAAAAATTAGCCGAAAATTAGTAAAACCTTAGTAAAAATTAGCAAAATTAGTCGAAAACCGAGTCGAAAATTAGTACCCCCCCCCCCCCCCCGAACAAAAATCCTGGACCCGCTCTTGCATCCTTGATATTATTTTGATATCCTTTCGAAGCTATAATTTAAACCTATATAGTCCGTGTTTAATAAGTAATTTCCTTTGCTAAATTATGTAACTTATAAATCCTTTGCTGTTGGTGTCTTTTGTTGAAAAAAAAATGCAATAATAGCAGCAGGTCAGTTGTGTCTGCAGCAATTTTTTCGAAGCTGGAGTTGGAAATTTCAGGAAGGAAAGAAGAGAGACTTAAAAAACTAGTGAATTATTTAACAAATTTTGAAATAATTGGAAAAATTCTAAAAATCTTGACATTTGGGAAGAGCATAAGCCCAAAGCGCCCCACCTTGTCTACGTAGCTGCATTAATTCAATAGGCGATTAGTAAACTATGAGTCCAAGTTTAAATTCTATAAAATACCTTTATGATTAGAAATATCATTTGAGAAGGGTAAAAGGTTACCTAGCCCAATTTTCGCCTTCAACAACGGGCTATAAGCATTAGAGAATAGATTTAAATAAAAAATTCTGAAATTCCCGGCATCATCTACTGTTCCAATTCTCGGAGCACACTCCCTACAAATTCTACCTACTAGGCAAGCATGAAACAGTCATAACTTTTGCCCTTGAAGGATAACATACCATAGAGTTTAATTTTCTTATCTTTTGTTTCGACTAAAATAATGACATATCCACCTAGATCAACCATTTTTTCTTATTACAAAAAAGAACTGAAGATGTGAGATGCTGGGAAAAGGAAAACCTGAGCTCTCAAGCAAGCACGCGCCGTAAAAATGAGAAAGCTGAGAAAGTTTATTTCTCCGCTAACAAGTCCCCCAGATTTCTCGCAAGCCTGCCAATTTTTTCCCTATCGAATCTATGGGAAAAACAAGAAATGTCACCAAAATAATTAGCTTCAGTCTTTAGGTCTTCCCTGTAAAGGATGAAACCGGCACGGCTGAACACTGGAATAACAAACTGTATACGCCATTGAACTCTAAGTAAAGAAAGATACTCATTCATAACAAGAGAAACTCTCAAAATGATACTTTAAAAAAATGCAGGCTTTAGGAAGACCTACTTTTTTTAACCATTTCAAACATGTAGCATATATTCAGCTCAAATTTAAAGATTTTTTTTTACGGCAAATTCTTTAAATTTCGTTGTTTATAAATGTAGGGGGGGGACATAAGTAAAAATTATTAGTTTAAAAATCAAAGAAGCTAGTACCACTGATAGGGAGGAAGTGGGGCTAAAAGAAATGTAAGTTATTTTTTACAAACAAAAACCTATAAATTTTATGTGTTTGTTATAAAAAAAAACTATAAGTTAAAAAAAATAAATAAGATCATTAGTCCGACTTACGACCAAAAGCACTGGTTTGATTAGGTGAGGGGGGGGGGGTCGGGCGATATATGGGAGGATTTTTCCATGAAGGAAGTTTTCATGGGGGAAGGGACATTGCTATGAAGGGGGCGCCGGATTTCCCATCATTATTAAAGAAAAAGATCAGAAATTAAATAAAAAAAGTTTTTCAACTGAAAGCAAGGAGCAACATCAAATTTGAAACGAACAAAAATATTACATATATGATTAGGTTCACCCCCTAGTCAATACCTCGCTCTTTAAGCCAAAGATTTTTTAGTACTTTCATAAGAGCTATTTATTTTAATTAACGGCCTTTGTGATTAAGCGGTCATTTTTAAGGAATTGGAACAAAATTCAAACTTTAGCTTAAAGAGCAAGGTATTGACTAGGGGGCGAACCCTCTAATATACGTATTAAAAATATATGAATATGGAAGTTCGTTGCGCAAGTTATTTCGTAAGTTACGTATATTTATTACTAATAAAAACGTTCGTAAATAAAATTAAACAAGTTTCGAGAAAGCCATTAGCCAAATAAAAGTACAATTAATATTCAAATTTTGTTTTAATTATTCATGTACGGTGAGCCAAAATCAAAACCTGCATTAATTCAAAAACGTTCAAAAATTAAATAAAGAAAACAAGTTTTTTTTAACTGAAAGTAAGGAACGACGTTAAAACTTAAAACGAACAGAAATTATTCCGTATATGAAAGGGGCTGTCCCCTCCTCAACGCCTCGCTCTCTACGCTAAAGTTTGACTTTCTCACAACTCTATTTTTTTAAAACAATACAAACATTTTAGCGTAAAGAGCGAGGCGTTGAGGAGGGGACAGCCCCTTTCAGTTATAGTTTTTAGTTTTTTGTAGAGATTTTAGTTTCAGATTTCATTGTAGAGGAAAACGAAACATCACCATTCTCTACTTTGATTGATGAGACGACCACCCACGGCGCAAATAAAAATATATAGCAGTAGGCGTGAGCCTTTATGATTAAAACATTCAAACATAGGTAAAAGGTGTTAAGATTCTGAGTGTGCCGACGAAACTGATATTTTCTAGTTCAGAAAATTGAAAAAAAAAATAAATCTAACTAACTGACACTGGTGTTCTGGCTGAAAGATGGACTGGATATTACACTGACAAAACCAAAGTGTTTTTTTTTTCTTTTTAGCAACAATCGACAAAGAGTAACAATATTCTGGAATAAGAATCTATGGGTGATGTCATCGAAATGCACTTGTAGCCTTCGTCATTTAGATGCTAGCATTCCATGTAAAAAGTACATTCGAAAACTGGAAGATCCATACAAAACTATTTACAATCACCTTACACAAAGCGCATGGAGAATCGAAGGTTTTAAGAAGTTCCAGGAATTTAGCTGTATACTCATAAGCTTTTATCAGTAAGCGATACGACGTGGAATTTCGTTCACTCATGCGTGCTATGGATTCTTAAATTGTGGCACTGAATGCTTCCCTAGGGATACGCGTACTTCTGGCTGAGGACCCCTTTTGTAACTAAAACACTGAAAGATTCATTTATCATCTTGCTATAGCAAAAGGCAAATATTTTGGCAACTGTTAATAAAATCAGTGATACTTTTAAGATATAGGCCCTACCTTAAATTCTTCTAATATGTTTCTCTGACGCTCAATCCTAATGAAATATACCTAAGTATGATAAAAATATAACAATTTAGAAGCAAATTTGGGCTATATGTTTGCACATTAGGGGGGTGGGGTAAAGTATAGCGCGTCTGCATGCCTAATGTGTTAGGTAAAATTATTCTGCATATTATAAAGTAAGAATTGTCTTCTAACTTCAAACTGTCCAAATACTTTATCCCCCCCCCTAATGTGCAAAAATATCGCCCAAATTATATATTTTCCATCTATTCTGTCACTTCTCGATGTCTTGTCTCATGCTAAGCTGAAAGAAAAACTAACCAAAAAACCGGTTCTGTAATGTGTTAATGAATGAACACTATGAGCGGTAGGGGCTATATCATACAAGTACCAAATTGGTTCTACATTAGAGACATTTGAAATTGTATACATACCCTCAGTAATTTTGTCAATGCATGGTTTCGATGCTTCATCTTCCGAACCGCCGGTTACAGAAAAACCAAACCGCTTATCACTTGGACCAAGGCCAATTCTCACCTCCATAGTTCCATCCTAGAAATATATCTGTCAGTGGCAAAGAATCAGAAAGCCTTTCGAAAGACTATGACTGCCAGGAATTTGAATGTACTCAAGAAAATAAGACTTTCTCTTTTTCATGAAAATTACCTCTTTGGAGAGGAGATTGGTTCCTTAGTATTAAAAATGGAAATTTTGTCTTGAGGCTGCGAGAAATTGCTTTAAAATGGCTGATCTTTATCGTTTTCTAGAATGGTGTTATTTTAATTTAGTAGATAGTCGTTCCTAACTGCATTGAAACCATCTAAAAAATAATAATTCCCAGGTTTCAGGGAAAGGGAAAAAAGGAAAAGGGAAATCAGGGGAATGAGTTCCAGCTTTAAGGGATATGTTTTTCGTCAAAAATATATTTTCTTTATTACTTGAGCCAGTGGACACTGTACACGTTTTTAACCACAATACATTTAAAGCTCCCCTTCTCAGTTACCGGTATTAAGTAAACTATAATTAAAATATAAAACGGCTGCGTATCCTTTAAAAGTTTTTGCGCACCCCCAAGGGTGACGCGTACCACAGTTTGAGAACCACTGACTTAAGCTTTAAAAACATTATAAGCAAATAGTTTGGTTAATATTGAAATTTGATACTTCTAAATTTTAGGTAAATCATGGCTGATTCAGAATACTGCATACAGAAAGATAGTCTTGCCATCTAGCTAGTGTATACCAAATTACACCCTTCCGAAACCACCCTGGTTAGGGCCGTGAATGATCTAAATAGATGTAATACTGGCTTTATAAACAATAGCAGATCAAGGACAATATGACAAGTATATAAGTGTCTGAAAATAAGATCAAATATTGCTGATCAAATGTATACTGCTGATGATATGATATATATTGGTGATGATAAGAGTATTGCTGACCATTATTGACGGTAGGCTTAATAAAAATTAATTGTGCTACCCTTCCTTCTGTTCTTTCAAACGGGCATCTTAAGGTAGAGAAAACAGATGAATTTTAACTTTCAGTCGAAAGTCCTGAGCTAAAAGTTGCTTTTTGAAAGAATATGTACAGACAATCATCAAAGGATTTTGGAGGATTTTGACGGATGGGGTGACATCCAAAAAATACATTTTTAAATCACTGTATATTAATCTTCATTGGGGGGTTCTTCAGACCAAATCATAAAGGGGATTTCTCTGAATTTCTTCCCCATTCTGCAAGTGCATGTGTAAGTGGGGTTTCATGCAACCGAGCCCTCATTTTATTGAACCCCGTGCGACTGCACCCATTCAACTAAACCCTCGGGCAACTCAACCTCCGTAAACCCCGTTTAACTCCGCCTCCATTCAAGACAACCGCTTTGTAACTCAACCCAACCGCTCCATTACCCCCCCCCCCCCCCCCAACTCAACCCTCGTTTAACTCAATCCTTATGCAATCCAACCCCCGTTTAAATCAACCCAATTCAGTTCAAACCCCGTGAAATTCAACCCTCATGCGACTCAACCCTGTCGGAGTCAATCCCATTAAAGTCAACCTCCGTGTAACTCAACCCTATTTGACTCAATATTCATTGAGATGGGTAATCATCGAATGAAATCGGCTTTTTTCATTGGTTAATTCTTATGTTAGTGTTTTTTTACCTTCTTAAATACAAAATATCCAACCCCTCCCTCTAAAACACAAAAATTTATCCATTTGTCTTATATGTTTGAAATTTGTAAAATTTTCCATGCCCAGGGCCTGAACACACTTGAATTTCATGGTTTCTGTAATCGGGCTGAGTCAAACAGGGCCGGGTTAAACAAGGGTTGAGTTCCATGAGGGTTGAGTTATATAGGGTTGGGTTAAACGGGTTGATTTCAATGGGGGTTGAGTTGCACGGGGGTCTAGTTAAACGAGGATTGGTTTAAAGGAGGGTTCAGATGAACAAGGGTTCAGTTAAACGTGGTTTCAGTTAAATGCACGCCGCATTATTGTTTGGAAAACAGACTCAGCCCAAATCTTTTAAACATTTGATGGAATAGTCAGCCATCACAAAGGATTTATTGTCTTTGTTACATGATGCGTTGTTGATGATTTTCAATTCCTGGCTTGAGAATAGTAAAAAAAAATACATTAAAATTGTTTCAGTTGCTTCGTTTGAATAAAGGATCCCCTTTATCACTTTCATCTCTGTCCCTGCTCCCAAGGCTGTCGATAAAACCTTGCCCTTTTTATCCGAGCCATATCATCCATCTCCCAACCATACACCCCTTTCTTGCCGCCTTTCGTCCGGCCTCAAATCGGCAAACATTTTAAGCTTGATAAATAAAACTTTAATGAAAAATTTTAGGCTTTGTGTTTTGACTGTATTTTCTAAGAAAATTTCTAAGAACTATAATTTCATCGCTTTTGTTTAGAGTTGTAACAACCGAGCGTAGTTTTTAATTCTGGTATTATTTGGACAAGGAATTTACTGGTCTATTCTCTGGATGTAAAATTTAATTAACATCTTAGTGTGCTGAGCACGAACAAAAATATGAGAAAATTTTAGAATCTGCAAAAAGCCTTACAATAAAGGAATCTAAAGATTGTATATAGCAATTTTACTGAAATAGCCAAGAATTTAAGCGGTAGTACAGAGTTGCTTTTATTAATCCTTTTTTTTAGTAGGGCTAGAACCTTATCATCTTTTTTATGGGATGATTAAGGAATTCAAGACTTGGCAGCCCTTTCTCAATTACTGTTAATCAGCCCGTATGATTCAGGTTTAAACAGCAGCAATTTCGCGTTTGGAAAACCTCTTTTTTAGAATACGGTAGTATCGTTTCAATCAAACAGTTCGTGGTAACGACAGTAAGTAAGGAGTGACCCGGCTCAATTTTTATGCTAATTTTAAGTCTATAAGTTTTATCAAGTTTAGTCCTACCCATCAAAAGTTTCGACCCTGAAAAAAATTGCCTCATTTTCGAGAAAAGAAGGAAACACCCCCAAAATTTATAGAATCTCAATGAAAATCACACCATCAAATTCAGCGTATCAGAGAACCCTACTGTAGAAGTTTCAAGCTCCTATCAGCAAAAATGTGGAATTTTGTAATTTTTTACCAGAAGAAAGATCACTGATGCGTTTCTTTTTTTTTAGGGGTGATCGTATCAACCCAGTGGTTCTAGAATGTCACAAGAGGACTCATTCGAACGGAAATAAAAGTTATAGTGCCCTTTTTAAGTGATCAAAAATTGGAGAGCAACTAGGCCCCCTCCCACGCTTCTATTTGCAAAAATGCGGAATTTTTATTTTTTACCAGAAGAAAGATGGCTGATACGTGTTTTTTCTTCAAGGGGTGATCATATCGACCTAGTGGTCCTAGAATTTCGCAAGATTACTCATTCGAACGGAAATTAAAACTTCTATTCCCCTTTTTAAGGGATCAAAAAATTTGAAGGGCAACTAGGCCCGCTCCAACGCTCATTTTTTCCAAAGTCACCGGATCAAAATTTTGAGATAGCCATTTTGTTCAACATAGTCGAAAAATCTGATAACTATATCTTTGAGAACGACTATATTCCCCACAGTCCCGGGGGGAAGGGCTGCAAGTTATTAACTTTGCCCATTGTTTACATATAATATTGGTTATTGAGAAGTATGCAGACGTTTTCAGGAGGTATTTTTTCTGGTGGTGGGGGGGGGGGGGGGTAAGGGAAGGGCTTACATGGGAGTATCTTTCCATGGAGGAATTTTTCATGGGGGAAGAGAATTTACATGAAGGGGGCGCTGTATTTTCCAGAATTATTTAAAAAACAATAAGAAATTTAAAAAAAAAACAACTATTTTCAACTGAAAGTAAGGAGCCGCATTAAAACTTAAAACAAACAGAAATTACTACGCATATGACGGGTTTCGTCCCCTCTTCAAAACCTCGCTCCTTACGCTAAAGTATTTTTAGTAATTTCAAAACAGTTATTTATTCTAATTAAATGGCCTTTTTGATTCGAACTTTAGCGTAAAGAGCGAGGTATTGACGAGGGGGCAAAATCCCTCATTTACTTAATTATTTCTGTTCGTTTTCAGTTCTAATGTAGCTCCTTACTTTCAGTTGAAAAAACTTGTTTTTTTTATATAATCTATAATCTTAGCGTCTCTCGACCTTTAATAGGTTGTAGTGTCTGTTTTTTTTTTCATGGTTTTTGCTACCCCCTAAATGAAGCATTGTGGGATTAGTTTTTTTTTTTATATTTTGTATATTTGTCATGCATAAAACCAAACAGCGAATATTTTCATAATTATACGGGAAACTAAAATTAAGGTGTTTTAAGATTTTGGCAGTGATTGCAAAGATCGATGAAATTTGAAAACAAGCTCATGAAACTACAAGGCATGGCTGAGTTGTCACTTCCTCCTTTTAGTTTTTGAGCTAGAAGTACTGAAAAACTTTTCACTCGATCGTTGGTGCATCTCCCCTTCCTTGATATTCATTTTAATACGTTTTAATTATGTAACAGATTACATTTTAATTATGTAACAGATTTGAATGTAAAATCAAAGAAAATAGAGAGCTAAAAAAAAAAACAAATCGCTTGTGATTTGGAATTTCCAATGAGAACTAGAAACCCCCAGTACCATTGACAGTTCAGCATTACCAAGTACCACAAGACAAATTCAATGTAAGGTGAAATAAGCTGATTTTAATTTTAGAAATAGTTTCAAATAAGATGACTTTAAGTTTAATCTAGAACAACAGTTTCCTTGGATCCAGTCTAGGATTTCATAATTTTTTTTTGTTCTTCTCCAGTTGATTTTTTTTTGCTTTTTTTCATCTTCTTTTTGGATTATCAAATACTCAGAGTTAGGCTAATGTTCAAAACAAAGATTAGTTGATGATAAATGTGCCCACAAAATTTGTGCCCTTTCAACAAAAGTTTGAAGCATTTTCTTTAAAATGCAAGGTAAAACTGGAAAAAGACAAATAAAATAAGAACTAATATTCTATTTGGGTTCTTATAACTAGTTTTATGATTTTTGCTGTATACCACTAGACGGCGATTGTTTTTTTTTCAATGACAGGTAGAGTTTTATCTCTTGTACCTCTCCGAAGGATCATAGATATTTTGAACATGGATGAGTTTTTCATTAACATGAAACTGATTCGATCGTCATAATCTTGATACAAGATTACAACGATTCAGAGAAATTGACTTCCACTATAAAAGATTTGAATGACAGAGGAAGTACTCTTTCCCTTGTGAAAACTTCTGATTGATTTCCGCCTCCCTCCTCCCCCCCCAAAAAAAAATGTCCCTCGTAACTGGTATTCGACCTTGAAAAAATTTTATTTAGAATATCTCTGCAACCAATCAGCCTCCTAAAATTTGAAGTATTTTTCAGCTGTATTTTTAAACAAGATCTAAAGAATTTGGCAAATACACTTTAATTTTGAAAAAGATTTGAATATCAATATGAGCCGGAATACCAGTTGAATACTAATATCAGTATAGTTTAAATTAATAAGTGGTAGTGATATACTAAAGAAGATACATTTCGTATTATCGATCCATTATATATTATATATATATATATATATTATATATATATATATATATATATATATATATATATATATATATATATATATATATATATATATATATATATATATATATATATATATATATATATACTATATATATATATATATATATATATATATATATATATATATATATATATATATATATATATATATTATATATATATATCATAAATATGTATGTCACAAACTTACATCTCTGACTAATAAGGTGCCATTGTTTAGACTGATAAATTCTTGAGGCTCACCCAGCGACCTTGAAGCTAGTCTCTTTGGTTTTGGCTTTTCGATTGGATCTTCAACAAGCATTGACCTTGAATGGGAGTGTAATATACCATTACCAATTATCACATTTGATCCACCATGGAATGTCTGGAATGTTGAAAGGGTTCGTGGATTCCACACAGACTGAAAAGTGTTACAAATATAAGCAATAACTTTAAAATAGCAGAACCAAAAAAATCTACATAGTTAAAATGTTAATGTGAATCCTCATAATTGGAATCCCGATTAATTTTCGAAGTAAAATTCTCTAGCTATGTCCCCATGCAAGGAATGTACAAACTTGGGTGAGGCTTTGATCCCATCCATGTTTCCCAAGAATAACTCAAGATTTTTATAATTACCCTGTAGTTTCTTATATATTTTCATAAAATTATCCCTATTTCTCAACAAAAAATTACACTGTACGTATCCAATGAAGGGATAACATGCAAAAATTAGTCAAAATCTAGAGAGCAGGGGGTTTCCCCTAATCAGATTATTTCCCTAGTCAGGGAAAGTATCCCCATCTCCTTTAGAGTAGATATTCTTCTACATATGTGACTGGTGGATAAACATCAATTAGAGGAAACTTAGGAATAACTGTTTACTTTTGCAATTCCAGAAACAAACAGAGGAGAGAATTGAAAAAATTATATTATTGGCGGACGACAAACATCACGCATCAGTATGTTTTTCAAATATTTTAGGAGAATGAAGAATAAGATCAAGAAACTCAAACAAAATTGATCAAATAAAATCAAGTATACATGCCTGGTTTACACCAGGTATAAATGCTTTAATTTGCCTCACAGTGGAAGGGAGGGAATGTTACCGGAAGACAGTAAATCGTACAGAAAACAAATGAAGTAAACAGAAAATAAAAATTAAATATAAACAAAGAAATAGAATAAATAACGAAAACTATAAAAGTCATTTAGAAAGACAAAGAAAATAAAAAATATATAAATAAAAAAAGAAAAATAGCAAAAATCTAAAGAATTTAACGGTGATTATAAAAATAAGCTACGATGAAATGAATGGATAGAAATATGAAACATAATTTGTATCATCCAGGCACCCTTTATCATTAAAAAGGTAGAGGATTCGGCACTACACTCTATAATTCAAGCCGGCAGTGCTGATCTCCGTTTCACGGCCCCTCAGCCAAGAACTGCATTGGGTTGGGAGGGGGGCAGACATCCTCTGCCTTGGCACATGCTGCCCCCCCATGCTTTTATTTTCCTTATATTTCATCAGGTACCCATTTAGAGCTGGGTCGACTCTGCCTGAGCTTACAGAGTCACACCACTGATCCCTATTCCAAGCCAAATAACCAACAACACCAAGACTCGATCTCCTATCTTTACGGACACAGGATCATTGTTGCCAACGCTTTGAAATAAATTGTACCAGTATTTCGATTAAAATTGTACCGCAAGAAAGTAATTTGTATCATCGGAACAGCAGGTTAAAAATTTGCCATAACAATAAGAAAATAGGGTGGGAAACGATTTTATCAATTCTCCCGAAATTTGTTTTATTTTCCACGCCTTCGAAATAAATTTACATATACATACCTGATTAGTGGTCGAAAAAGGAAAACAAATGATGTGGTTCTAATATTTATGTGCCAGAGAATTTTTATCAAAATAATCAGCGGGTCAAAATTCCAAGAAACAATCTCTAAGGATAGGAAACCATATTAGAAAACAATCTCTAAGGAAAAACCATAACAATAAGAAAATTTTCAATAAACTAAAACTTGGAACAGATATTTGAGTAAAAAAGGAGCAAGTAAAACGTAACCAACAACACCAAGACTCGACCTCCTATCTTTACGGACACAGGATCATTGTTGCCGACGCTTTGAAATAAACTGTACCAGTTTTTCGATTAAAATTGTACCGCAAAAAAAGTAATTTGTATCATCGGAACAGCAGGTTAAAAATTTGCCATAAAAATGAGAAAATTTTCAATATACTAAAACTTGGAACAGATATTTGAGTAAAAAAGGAGCAAGTAAAACCTAAATGTATCGGGAAATCGCACAGTGAATGTCGTCTTATGTAGAAAACCTTAAGAGAAAACCGTACTGTGTTATGAGAAAACCAACTTTAATCTGGCTTGACAGATAAGCAAATTGATTTTGACATTGAAGCACAAATTACTATTCGGGATTCTTAGATTTTAGCGTGTGTTTTAGTCTCAGGGGGGTAAATTAAAACTGATCTGTTTTTGTCCTGTGACTGACAAGTCAAGTTTGCAGAAGAAAAATGTTAACTTACAAGCAAGTACACTCCTCCTTCTGCACGTACGTCTGAAAACCAACTCATGGTCCCCGATTAACGTAGGTGTAGGGGCGAGGGGTGACTAATTTTGAATAATTTTGACCCAGGAGGTGAAATAGGAAGGGGAATAGGAGACGCACTTCTAACAAGAAAAAGGAGCTAAAACAAAAATTCAGTATTGCCACCTGCATATTATTAAAATATAGATGGCAACTAAAAAACTAATTTCTAATGACACTGATACTATACAGTATACATCAAATAACCCTATTTTAGGCGATCTTCTCTTCCTGCGTCTTTGATTTGTGGTCTGTGGGCAGAATATGCCTGTGTATGCTTTAGAAGAGAGTGGAAGAACACTATAATACATACATAGCTAGTCGTGTACATATACATTCTGTCAACCAGAAATCTAAATGAACTCGGGTTTTTCAATGTAAGCATACTCACAGTTCGAGTCATTAGGAGATAATATGCCCCCTTTAGGGAATTGGTGAGATACGCTAAATATTTCATACTGTACTCATTATAAAATTTGATCTATAGAATCTACGATAAAAAAAAAAACAGGTGAATAGGTACTTATGCATTACGTGGTGCCCGCCGCTATATACTGTATAAGAAAACCAGACAGAAAACGAGACAAACAGGTATTTGCTAGATAAATGGTTCGCAAAGCGTGATTTGTTATTGTGTTTCAATATTTAAACTGTTGTTTTTTGGGGGGTTTTAGGGGGGGGCGGTACCTAGGTTAGGTTAGGTTACGTATTTAACGTATGTTATGCCTTACCCCTCCCCCCCTCCCCCCCCCCCCCCCCCCCTAATGTGCAAATATATAGCCCGAATGTGTTTCTGAACTATTATATATTCATCCTATTTTATTTCATTAGCATAAACCAAACTTGACTTTTTTCGTGGGTACCGTATAATGCATAAGCACCGGTGGATATTACCTACCATTTTTTTCCCTCCGAATATAATGAAAATGAAAAAAAAATGATACTTAATTGATTATGTTACAAACAAAGCGATTGAAACTTATTAACTAACTTCAAAATATACAAAAGATGGAGATGGCGCTACCAGTTTTAAATTGATGTATTAAGCTACCCAGTATTTAGCCTATAAGGATTTGCCGCATCAAATTTCCATATTAAATACTCGAAGAGACTTTTCAACTTTTAACATGACCTTAAAAACTCTTGATGTGAGCACTGAAAAGCAGAACCAGACAAAACTACTTCTTTTTTCTTATAGTTTCTAATTAAGTACCACTTTAAAGCGACTGCCAATAAGGTTAGTCACTGTTTCCTCCCGAAGAAGATGTACCCCCCCCCTCTACAAGTCATCTTGTTATTCTTCTAAGACAGCCAATTAAATATCTTGTGATACCTGTTTTAACATTGTTTGGTTTTTAAGATACTGACTTGTTACACTTTATTTGGCTAACACGCAGTTTAATTGGTAATACTGTCATATTCAGATTTGCAGGGCTGTCAGGGCCAATATTCTGGTCATTTTTCACACCAGGATATCTACTCACTTTTGATTCTTGTGCTTTTGATCGACAAAGATGGCAAAGCCAGAGACTTTTGATGACACAAGTCTCGTAAGTGATAGTTGGTGGCTTATATTTACATTGAAGTTATTAAGAAATTGTTGCATAGAAGCTTAGATAGCAGTTGCACATAAGTTCAAGAAAAAGATTGGTGAAGAGATTTTAATGATGCGTGGATTTCAGACACAAGTTTCAGACATAGTCTAGGCTGTTTATCATTTTCTTCAAAGTAGCCTTATCGTCACTATAAGTCATAGATAGGAAGTAAAAAAGCAAAAAGTATAATTCTAGAAAACAGCTTCTAAGGCAAAGTTCTTTTCAGATCCTAAGCGCCATTTTTAGGACTAAGCTACCAGTACGTACTTACGAATAGATGTTGTTTCAACAATCTAGCGTTGACTATGTAAAGAGTGACTTTATTCTAACCCATTTATTTTTTTTTGGCCACCCTGTATAGGGTGGCCAGGAAATGATCGCAAAACCTGAAAGAGATTTTTTGCAATCAGGACTTGAAAGCTGAAATGCCCTTTTCAAGGATCAAAGTCAACAGAGGGTAACAAGCCCTGTCCCTTTCCCCATCCCCTGTCCTGTTTGCCCCTAGACAGGACATGTAGCCCCCTCCCATGGCTTTGTATAAAAATTTACAGATAGTCATTCACTCAGAACAAAAATGTCCAAAAAATGGGCTTTCCAGAGGAATATGATCCACACACCCCAAAATAAAGAGTCCCAAATCATTCATTTGGACAATTACTTGGGTCCCCTGGTCTTATCTGGTCATATCTGAAACAGGTCGAAAAGAAGGTGAGAGTACAAGAAGGTCAAAAAGAGTGCGCCTTCAAGTAAACGTTTTCATTTTTCCAGGGGGTAAGGGTCCTTGGAACCTTGGAGATATTCCAAATGCCCTGCCCCCACTCTGCGTACAAGTGCGCAACTAATTTTTTTTTTAATCTTTTGAAATGAAAAATTAGCCCTAAAACTAATGGTGCAGTATTGCGTTTCTTGATTGGATGGACTTTCAACTAATCTTTTGAAACACCTTGCATCTGTAATTCATATACCTCTTGTTTATATTTTTAATTTGTGTTTATCTTCTGGGGTATTGCCTATTAAATGGAAAATTGCCCGAGTTATCCCCCGGTATAAAAAAGGTGATAAAACTAATGTTGATAATTACCAACCTATTGCAATACTTTCTCCTTTGTCAAAGATTTTGGAAAAGTTATTTCACAAAAGAATTTTGTCTTATTTAGATAAAAAATTTTTTTTAACCGAAAGCCAGTTTGGGGTTAGACCAGGTCGTTCTACTGAACAAGCAGTTGCAGCCTCTTTGCTTAAAACTAATGATTCACTGAATAATGATAATTATGTATCATGCATTTTCTACAATGTAAAAAAAGCATTTGATACTCTAAATCATTCCATTTTGTTTGAGAAACTGAATAGCTCTGGAATTCGTGGAAAGGTGTTGGATTTAATAAAGTCATATCTACGTAATCGCGGATTCCAGGTAGACCTACGAGGCCATCTGTCTAAGCCTAACTCCCTGGATGATATTGGAGTGCCCCAGGGGTCTATACTTGGACCGTTAATATTTTTGATATATATAAATGATCTCCCTAATTGTCTATCCTATAAGGATAGCCTAGCACTTATGTATGCAGATGATACAGTGGCATCTGTTGAAGCTAAAACCCCTTCATTATTGATCGAGAACATGGGGTCGGAAATGAATTCAGTTATCCAGTGGTTTTCTTGTAATCGTCTAGTTCTCAATTTGTCTAAGACAGAATTTATGGTTTTTGGGAGATCTAAGCAAGGAGTTGCTAAGGCTGGGATTGATGAGTTAGTTGTTTCTGGGTGTAGAATTAGACGGGTTAAGACATATAGATATTTGGGGATTATCTTTATGCTTCCGTAGTCATTCTGACCATCTCCGTATAAAATTAGCCCAAAATTTAGGATGTTTACATCGGTTAAATTATGCTTTTCCTTTTTCAATTATTAAAATCCTTTGTCATTCTTTAATAGAATCATACCTTAGATATTGTCCCATTATTTACCTAAATACATTTCCTAATCATTTTAAACACCTCCAGACATTGCAAAATAAAGCCGTAAGAATCCTAGGTACTTTCTTTCATCGTCCTGCACGACTTCAAAATCTTTCTGAAACAAAAACTTTATTTTTATTTCTTCATATATTAAATCTTAATCAACTTAGGGAATTGCAATTATCGCTCTGGCATTATGATATTCAGTCTCCGGCAAGTTAGTTTTATGAATCACAAATTCTTGTTACCCCTATTCGCTCACTCGCTCCTTCGTCGGCTCGTTTTGGAGCGTATAGAATCCCTTTGATTAATTGTGAAAGAGATAAATTTTCAATAAGATACCAAATCCCTTCTATAGCAAATAGGCTAAAATTAAATAGTGAATTTAAAAATCTTAATAGCCTATCACTTTTAAAGACTAAATTAGTAGAATATATTATTAACCTTTGATGACGGGGTGATTCTTCTTGATAATTTGTTTCTTAGCATTATTTTTAGATTTTGCCGTGCTGGGCTAGCCTCCTTTGTCCTTCTCCTTCTATATGTTATGATGTTTTTTGGTTTATCTTCTTTATCTTTATTTTTGGTGTACTTGAACTCATTGTAATAATTGTTAGCCTTTCTTTTGAGTTTAGCTCCCTGTTGGCTTTATTTAATTATTTGTGTTGTTTATATTTGTATGAAATACAATTTATCTTATCTATTATCTTATCTTATCTTGATAATAATTTTTCTTAAAAACAGACAAGGTGAAGTTGGAAAAGACGTCGTAAATAGACATTTGTTTTCTTTGTTTTTAAGTATTAGTTTATTTCTGTACTGAATCGGGGATGATTCCAGGGAGAGGAGCCCCACCTTTGTTTGCAAGCTATAAATAAGGAGATGTTTACAATTCAATTATTCTTTGTATTCAAGACACTTGAGACTGAAAACTGACAGAAATACGTTTTTGCTTAGTGAATAATTAGTGACAAATTTCATATCTCGTTCCTCCTGCTGATACAAATATGCAGTGTCAGACTTGAGCTAGGAACAAAGCTGGTGCCATATATGCAATGTTTTTATCATGATTGCCAACTCGCTTCTACAATAGCTTTTCACCAATTTTTTAAACACATATTTTTTTTACCTTGGCGTGTAATTTAAATGTGTCTAGTGACACTGTTTTTTTCTAAGCTGATGTGATAAACTAATGCTTAAGCAACACAATCGTCAAGCTTGTTCATAAAAAAACAGTTGTTTTTTTACAGTTTTTAAGAAATGAAAGTAAGCAGCAAAATTAAAATTGAAAAGGAACAGAAATTATTCAACATATGAAAGAGGCTGCTAAAAATACAAAATTCCAAAGTTTTGTAGATGGGGACTTTGAACCTCTATAATAAGGTTTTCTGATATAATGAATTTAATGGTGTTATTTTAGTTAAGATCAGTTGTCTCCTTGGGAATGTTTTCCCCATTTTCAAAAATGTGGCAAATTTTATTAAGCTCGTAGCTCCTGATGTGCAATTTTAAACTTAATGAACTTTATATATATAAAGTTACCCTAATTAGCAGAATCTATTGATATACATTATTATCAAAACTCCTCTTTCAGTTGCTTGTCAATACTAAATATAGCAGCGGCATTAAAATTTGAAACGAACAGAGATTATACCGTATTTGAGGCGGGCTGCTAGAAATTCAAAATGGAACTTTAAATCTCTAAAAAAAAGTTTCTGATGTACTAAATTCAATAATGTAATCTACATTAAGATGAACTGCCTTTTGGGGGCATTTTCGGCCTTTTTTTGAAAATCTGGAAATTTTTCTCAGGCTCACAGCTTCTGATATGAAACTTTAAGCTAATGAATCTTATATATTTAGAACTACCATAAAAAACAGATTCGTTTTAGTGTATATCAAAACTCCTCTTTTAGAGTTTGGGTTGCTAATTGTCCTTACTTGCAGTTACTTACAGTTCATCGCCAGGAACAGGTTGGAAACACGATTACAAAAAGTAAAGCCCCAATATTCTGTCGGGTTTGGATAAGTCGGGCTAGGCTCAGTTTCAAGCATAATTAGGGCTGCCAAACAGAATGGAAATTTATAACAGATTATTTTTGGAAAGATGGGAAAGATGGAGGCTTGAAGCAGCAGGAAGGAGGAACTAACCAAAATTATAAGACCATAAAAATGTATGATATATACGAGAGATATAGTAAACCTTCTGAAACAGCACGAATGAGGAAACTAACCAAACTGATAAGACCATAAACATGTACGATATGTACGAGGGATATAGTAAACCTTCTGAAGCAGCAGGAATGAGGAAACTAACCAAAATGATATGACCGTAAAAAGGTACAAAGTATATAGTAAGAGATCATGGAGCAGCAAGAATGAGGAAACTAGCCAGAATGATATGACCATAAAAAAGTATGAGGTATATAGTAAGAGGTATAGTAAGCATAGTAAGAAATACTCCTTGAAGCACTAGGGATGGGGAACTAACCAAAATGATAAGACCATAAAAATGTACGATATGTACGAGGGATATAGTAAACCTTCTGAAGCAGTAGGAATGAGACAACTAACCAAAATGAAATGACCATAAAAAAGTACAAGGTATATAGTAAGAGATCATGGAGCAGCAAGAATGTGGAAACTAGCCAGAATGACATGACCATAAAAAAGTATGAGGTATATAGTAGGATGTATAGTAAGCATAGTAAGAAATACTCCTTGAAGCAGCAGGAATGAGGCACTAACCAAAATGATAAGACCATAAAAATATGCGATATGTACGAGGGATATAGTAAACCTTCTGAAGCAGCAGGAATGAGGAAACTAACCAAAATGATATGACCGTAAAAAAGTACAAGGTATATAGTAAGAGATCATGGAGCAGCAAGAATGAGGAAACTAGCCAGAATGATATGACCATAAAAAAGTATGAGGTATATAGTAGGAGGTATAGTAAGCATAGTAAGAAATACGTCTTGAAGCAGCAGGAATGAGGAACTAACCAAAATGATAAGACCATAAAAATGTACGATATGTACGAGGGATATAGTAAACCTCCTGAAGCAGCAGGAATGAGGAAACTAACCAAAATGATATGACCGTAAAAACCTACAAGGTATATAGTAAGAGATCATGGAGCAGCAAGAATGAGGAAACTAGCCAGAATGATATGACCATAAAAAAGTATGAGGTATATAGTAGGAGGTATAGTAAGCATAGTAAGAAATACTCCTTGAAGCACTAGGGATGAGGAACTAACCAAAATGATAAGACCATAAAAATGTACGATATGTACGAGGGATATAGTAAACCTTCTGAAGCAGCAGGAATGAGGAAACTAACCAAAATGACATGACCATAGAAAAGTACAAGGTATATAGTAAGAGATCATGGAGCAGCAAGAATGAGGAAACTAGCCAGAATGACATGACCATAAGAAAGTATGAGGTATATAGTAGGATGTATAGTAAGCATAGTAAGAAATACTCCTTGAAGCAGCAGGAATGAGGAACTAACCAAAATGATAAGACCATAAAATGTGCGATATGTACGAGGGATATAGTAAACCTTCTGAAGCAGCCGGAATGAGGAAACTAACCAAAATGATATGACCGTAAAAAAGTAAAAGGTATATAGTAAGAGATCACGGAGCAGCAAGAATGAGGAAACTAGCCAGAATGATATGACCATAAAAAAGTATGAGGTATATAGTAGGAGGTATAGTAAGCATAGTAAGAAATACGTCTTGAAGCAGCAGGAATGAGGAACTAACCAAAATGATAAGACCATAAAAATGTACGATATATATGAGGGATATAGTAAACCTCCTGAAGCAGCAGGAATGAGGAAACTAACCAAAATGATATGACCGTAAAAACGTACAAGGTATATAGTAAGAGATCATGGAGCAGCAAGAATGAGGAAACTAGCCAGAATGATATGACCATAAAAAAGTATGAGGTATATAATAGGAGGTATAGTAAGCATAGTAAGAAATACTCCTTGAAGCATTAGGGATGACGAACTAACCAGAATGATAAGACCATAAAAATGTTCGATATGTACGAGGGATATAGTAAACCTTCTGAAGCAGCAGGAATGAGGAAACTAACCAAAATGATATGACCGTAAAAACGTACAAGGTATATAGTAAGAGATCATGGAGTAGCAAGAATGAGGAAACTATCCAGAATGATATGACCATAAGAAAGTATGAGGTATATAGTAGGAGGTATTGTAAGCATAGTAAGCAATACTCCTTGAAGCACTAGGGATGAGGAACTAACCAAAATGATAAGACCATAAAAATGTACGATATGTACGAGGGATATAGTAAACCTTCTGAAGCAGCAGGAATGAGGAAACTAACCAAAATGACATGACCATAAAAACGTACAAGGTATATAGTAAGAGATCATGGAGCAGCAAGAATAAGGAAACTAGCCAGAATGACATGACCATAAAAAAGTATGAGGTATATAGTAGAATGTATAGTAAGCATAGTAAGAAATACTCCTTGAAGCAGCAGGAATAAGGAACTAACCAAAATGATGAGACCATAAAAATGTGCGGTATGTACGAGGGATATAGTAAACCTTTTGAAGCAGCAGGAATGAGGAAACTAACCAAAATGATATGACCGTAAAAAATACAGGGTATATAGTAAGAGATCATGGGGCAGCAAGAATGAGCAAACTAGCCAGAATGATATGACCATAAACAAGTATGAGGTATATAGTAGGAGGTATAGTAAGCATAGTAAGAAATACGTCTTGAAGCAGCAGAAATGAGGAACTAACCAAAATGATAAGACCATAAAAATGTACGATATGTATGAGGGATATATTAAACCTCCTGAAGCAGCAGGAATGAGGAAACTAACCAAAATGATATGACCGTTAAAACGTACAAGGTATATAGTAAGAGATCATGGAGCAGCAAGAATGAGGAAACTAGCCAGAATGATATGACCATAAGAAAATATGAGGTATATAGTAGGAGGTATAGTGAGCATAGTAAGAAATACTCCTTGAAGCACTAGGGATGAGGAACTAACCAAAATGATAAGACCATAAAAATGTACGATATGTACGAGGGATACAGTAAACCTTCTGAAGCAGCAGGAATGAGGAAACTAACCAAAATGATATGACCGTAAAAAGGTACAAAGTATATAGTAAGAGATCATGGAGCAGTAAGAATGAGGAAACTATCCAGAATGATATGACCATAAGAAAGTATGAGGTATATAGTAGGAGGTATAGTAAGCATAGTAAGAAATACTCCTTGAAGCACTAGGGATGAGGAACTAACCAAAATGATAAGACCATAAAAATGTACGATATGTACGAGGGATATAGTAAACCTTCTGAAGCAGCAGGAATGAGGAAACTAACCAAAATGATATGACCGTAAAAAGGTACAAAGTATATAGTAAGAGATCATGGAGCAGTAAGAATGAGGAAACTAGCCAGAATGATATGACCATAAAAAAGTATGAGGTATATAGTAGGAGGTATTGAAGCATAGTAAGAAATGTGTCTTGAAGCAGCAGGAATGAGGAACTAACAAAAATGATAAGACCATAAAAATGTACAATATGTATGAGGGATATAGTAAACCTCCTGAAGCAGCAGGATTGAGGAAACTAACCAAAATGATATGACCGTGAAAACGTACAAGGTATATTGTAAGAGATCATGGAGCAGCAAGAATGAGGAAACTATCCAGAACGATATGACCATAAGAAAGTATGGGGTATATAGTAGGAGGTATAGTAAGCATAGTAAGAAATACTCCTTGAAGCACTAGGGATGAGAAACTAACCAAAATGATAAGACCATAAAAATGTACGATATGTACGAGGGATATAGTAAACCTTCTGAAGCAGCAGGAATGAGGAAACTAACCAAAATGATATGACCGTAAAAAGGTACAAAGTATATAGTAAGAGATCATGGAGCAGCAAGAATGAGGAAACTAGCCAGAATGATATGACCATAAAAAAGTATGAGGTATATAGTAGGAGGTATTGTAAGCATAGTAAGAAATGCGTCTTGAAGCAGCAGGAATGAAGAACTAACAAAATGATAAGACCATAAAAAATGTACGATATGTACGAGGGATATAGTAAACCTCCTGAAGCAGCAGGAATAAGGAAAATGACCAAAATGATATGACCGTAAAAAGATATAAGGTATTTAGTAAGAGGTATGTATAGGTATACATCTTTGAGCAGCAAGAATGAGGAAACTAGCCAGATTGATATAACCATAAAAATCTATGAGATATATAGGAGGCGGTATGGTTAGTATAGTAAGAAATACGTCTTGAAGCAGCAGGAATGAGGAACTAACCAAAATGATATGACCGTAGAAAGGTATAAGGTATATAGTAAGAGGTATGTATAGGTATACATCTTTGAGCAGCAAGAATGAGGAAACTAGCCAGAATGATATGACCATAAAAAAGTATGAGATATATAGTAGGAAGTATAGTAAGAGCTACGTCTTGAAGCAGGAGGAATGAGGAAACTAACCAAAATAGTAAGACCATAAGTATGTATAAGGTAACATATATAGTAAAAGATAAAAATAAATAATACTTACAAAATAATTGTTGGGAACAAATTAGTGTTGATGTAGACTTTTCAATTTAAGTTCTGTCACAAAAACTTTGATTTTAAATCATGTCTCCGCTTTCGTGGTAAAATTATAACATTGAAAGCAACGAAGAATATCGCTGGCTTCATATTGGTAAATGTGGCTAAGTACCCCTTTCTACTTGTCAAAAATTAGCTATCCTTATATTAACATTTTTTTTTAATCCAGATTAGTTAGCTCATCTTTCTTTTATCCTCCTAAGTTTGGACAACTATCCAAACCAAACTTAGTGACTAACCCCTTGTGCTTGGAAATAGCTCCTAGGAGTCTGTATTAGCCCGTAAGTTAAATTTTGTGTTGCCTAACTATTTTTTCTTTAAAGCAAATTTAGAAATATCAGCGGCAATCCGCTTTTTTGTTGCGTAAGCCAGTCTGTTAACTATACATTATCATATGCAGCGCAATAGCGCTGCCTAGTAAAGAACGATGTTGGCACAATGTATTATTATTATTTTTTGGTTATTGGTCTTAGACCAGGGCACTTCGTATCGAAGGAGTTTTCGTAGAAACTTCGAAAAGGGCTGATTCGATTCGAAGTTGGAGTAGCTTGTACCCTTTTTAATAATCGAAAGTGATTGGAAAATAACAAACACCCCTTCAACGCCCACCATTTCTCCAAACACATCCAATAAAAATTTTGAGATAGCTATTTTGTTCAGCGTAGTTGATTTCCAGATAGAAATTATATTTTGAGGAGGACACTCCCCCACAGCCCTCAGGGCAAGGGTTGTAAGTTATGCCCTGGGGGCATATAAGGTTTTTATTGAAAACTTTGTCGTAGAAACTTGAAAAAGGGCTCATTCGGTTGGAGATTCAAAGGGCTAGTGCCCTTTCTAATAGTCGAAAGTGATTGGAAGGCAACTAACACCCCTTCCACGCCCACCATTTATCCAAACACATCCAATCAAAATTTTCAGATGGCCATTTTGTTCAAAGTAGTTGAAAGGTCCGGAAATTATATTCTTGAGGATGACACTCCCCCAACAGCCCTCAGGGTTGTACATTATGCCCTGGGGCATATAAGGTTTTTATTGAAAACTTTGTCGTAGAAACTTGAAAAAGGGCTCATTCGGTTGGAGATTCAAAGGGCTAGTGCCCTTTCTAATAGTCGAAAGTGATTTGAGGGCAATTAATCCCCCTCTCAGGCCCACCTTTTCAACCAAACACATCCAATCAAAATTTTTAGAAAGCCATTTTGTTCAACGTAGTTAAAAGTTTTAGAAATTAGGTCTTTGAGGATGATAACCCCCTCAGAGCCCTCGGGGCAAGGGTTGTAAGTTATGTCCTGGGGGCATATAAGGTTTTCATAGATAGTTATGTTGTAGAAACTTCAAAAAGGACTCATTCGATTGGAAATTAGAAGGACTTGTGCCCATTTTAATAGTCGAAAGTGATTGGAGGACAACTAACACCCCTCTCACACCCACCATTTCCCCAAAAACATCCAATCAAAATTTGTTATGTTCCTTCCAATATTATTCTATGGGACCTCTACACGTGATTAAAAACACGTTTTGAAACTACATGCTATTTGCTTATGTCCCTTTGGTACCTTTCCAAACGAGCGGGGATTCCCCACTGGTTTCTACACATTGCAAAAAAGTGAGCAGTATGAACGGGGATTCCCCACACAACTTTGTTTCAACTCCATGTTTTTCAACCAGACTGGTTTTTGAGGCAACACCTTTTTTTTTAGGGCCAATCAGAGAAAAGATGGAGTTAAAGGATGATTTACTCCTCTCTCTCTCTATCCCACTCAATGTGTTGTTGTTGGTAGCTCAGTTTCATTGTGGCAGTGAGAGTGTCAACACATGAAAAAATGTTCCATACATGCCCACTATGTATGTACACACTGGGCAGCTTGTCATCATGTGAGAATTGCACAATGATTGATGAGTATGATGAAAAGTGTAGATTATGCAACCCGTGTAAATTGCATAAAGAATATGCTGTACAAATTAAAGGTTGTAATTCCTGTCATGAAGAGGTGTGTTACTCTCATCCTAGAGGGCACCTATGCTCCAGTTGCCACTATGATAAATGTAATCAGTGGGAGAATACATATCCCGGTATGATTGGAAAGAATCCTAAGTGTGATTTTAGTTTCTTGCTACGAGATTGGTATCGTCGTGGTTTTAGAAAGCGTTGTCGTAGAAACTTCAAAAAGCGCTCATTCGATTAGAAATTGAAAGGACTAGTGCCCTTTTTAATAGTCGGAAGTGATTGGAGGGCAACTAACCCCCCTCTCACGCCCACCATTTCCCCAAACACATCCAACCAACATTTTGAGATAGCAATTTTTTTACACGTAGATAAAAGTTCTGGAAATTAGGTCTTTGAGGAAAAATAAAGAACTCCATTAAACCAAAAATGAGCAAAAATAAAATCAAATGGTCTACCAAGCGTGAAACTACAACAAATCAGCATCGATAAATAAATGAAACAATAAACGAACAGAAATTACAATGAATAACCGAGTCAAACTCAAAACGAGCAGAAATTAACATAAGTAGGGCTCAAAACCCCTATGCCGTCCCAAGGCCAGAACATAATTTGCACTTTACTGAAAAAAAAAAAATACAAATGTATGTGCATTGTCAATTTAATTTACGTATACTGATATTTAGTAATAAAAATGTTAATATTATTTGATTTATTAAAGATATAAAAGTAAAAACATACAGGTTTGCTAATCTATCTCTGCCATATGTATAACTACGGATTACACCATTAATGAGAAACTACCCATATTTTGCTATGTTTATTTTTCAGTTGACCTGCACTAGTTAACAGGTGAATTTCTGAATTTCTAAAACTAAATACAGAAGAACGGCGGTTCAGACCACGAAAGTTCTCTTTGTTTGAAAATGACATTTTTTTTTTTTTTTTTTTTTTTTTTTTTTTTTTTTTTTTTTTTTTTTTTTTTAACAGTCGTCTCGTTCACTTTTCTAAGGTCAATTTAGATTTTTCTTCAACCTGTTCAAAATTGATTAAAGATGGCTCTAAATATCTCACCTTCCATGAACAACAAATGAATAGGCGCCGTTAATTAATCAAAGTAAATTTAATACTTAGCATAGAAGCTCAAGTCACAAGTAGAAAACTATATGCGAAGATGCACTTAAACTACCTCTGAATATCTGGTTGCCATAGCTGGGTCTAGTATTAAAAATATACAAATAGACCTGATATCCTTGTATTAATGATGAAAATCTGCTATGAAAATGTACTATAGATATGACTCGAACTAATAGCTCTCTACGATTTATACTATTATTCTCATATTTTTCCTTATTATTGCCTTTTTTTATTTTTCAGATTAGTTTTTTTTAACTGGACAGAGCAGCTTGCCCAGTTTCAGCAGGCCGTGGGTTCGTTTCCGTCCAATGCTAGAGTTCATACCAAATTTTAATTTGCCGTTCTTAGTTTCAATCTTACTCAACTTTTATGTAAATTCAGGGACAGGTACAGAATTAATATTTGGGGGGGGGGGCACCGATAAAACTTGGCTTCCTCATGGTTATTTTTCATCCCTCAAATCCAATTACTAGTGTAATTTTTTACCTTCTTGGGGGGAGGGGACGTGTCCCATAAGGGGTCTACCCCTTTGTAAATACGACAGTTTATTTTTTTACTTGTTTTCATGTTACACGTTGAAGAAAATACTTTTTAGTAGAATGTGCCAATTTTTCATAATTAGCACTTTTTAGATCATCAGCAAAAAGGAACAGTTAAAATTCACATAGTCTAGTCGCGTTGCTGTCATTAGTCAACCACAAAAACTGCAAATTACTTTCCAATAGTTTCAATTACCCGAGCAATTACAGGCAAGTTAACTCACATAATCCGATTCTGAGTTCCACGGTAAAGAATTTTGTCTCATCATTATGTCCATGTGTGATACAGAAAATGAGATTCAAACCTAAAAAAAAATTAGTTTTTAGTTTGTCTTACAACAGGGTTCTGTTATAAGCTATGACTACCTTTTATCATTCAGACCTTGAAATCAAGGCCGCATCCAAGGGGGTTAGGGATTTTAATCCCCCCCCACACACATAAAATGTTTTTTCCGACTCGTAAAAACGTGGCAAAACTACATATAAACAAATATTGATGTGATTTTTTACCCCCTCACCCCCTTCGAAAAAAAAATAACTACCCCCAAACAAAATCCTGCTTGAAATATATTTTGTTTTGATACAGACAATTGCATGAGAATTGGAGATTGAACAGTTAAAACTTGTACAATTGACCTTATGATTGTGAATGTATCAAGAATCTTAATTACTGAGACCTATTTTTTCGTTGTAGGGGAGGTGGGGAATCTTCTTTGGGTTGGGTAAAGCTATAGTAAAGACGTTACATATCCGTTGAAGACACGCTTTCCGTTTTCAAAGGAACACTGTAAGATCATTTCCAATATTAGGGGGAAAGGGGGGGGTGAGCCCAATTCTATTGTGTTTGGGAAATTTTAGTGTAACTTTGCTATATCAACTCACCGCATCATACTCCATACTATACCATAACTATATCACAACTACATTACATTATGATGCATTATCATAGCGTACCATAATGCTTTATCACAGCTTACCTAATTCTCTATCTTTGCTGAGGCTGCCTTTCCAAAATACCCCTCCCCCTCAAATAAAAAATCATGTGTACATACCGGCCTGTAAAATAAAAAAAACTTTAATGTGCTTAAAGTAAACAATTGTTTTGTTGAGATTTTTTTGGGTCATTATACCCTTATGTGTTTACTTCCTCCGGATTTTTCCCCTTGTAGACAAAGGTTGCAAAGATCTGTTGCTGAACCTATACCAAAAATACAACCGGTATTTACAACCCATGCAAGATATGAAAAAAGTTTTGTGCTTTGGTTTGTTCGCCTTTATAGCTTAGATGCCAAATTTTATATATAGATGTATGTTATTTTAATTTTTGTCTTTTTGATTTTGTCGACAGTGTAAGTGTTGTGAAAATTGTATTTGTTTTGACCGTGTCACAGAATGTGAAAATCGCTTTTTGCATATGTAGACTTTTTGAATTATTTACTATTGTCTTGACGAAAATAACTAAGAATCGGCCCGACCGTGTAAGCGTTTTGAAATAAAGGAGATTTTGATTTGATGCCAGTCCGTTCAGAAGGCAATATCCCTTTTTCTCCCTTGGTTAGGGTTGTACCCAGGAGGGAGATTCTCATTCCTCCCCTCCCCCCTCTCCCGAAGTTTCTGTCGGACTCTTACAGAAAAAGTTCATCTAAACAAATACTTATTGAATTTTGTAGTTTGTTCTTACTCTCCCCCCCTCTCCCCAAAAATAGATTCTGGATTCGGCCCTGCTCTCAGTATACATAAAGCGGTTGGCTTCTCCAGAAGGAAACTTTAAAATTTTGAAAAATACTTTAAAAATTCTAAAATACTTACTTATATCAGCGCTAAAAGCGCATCATATCACTTAACCCCTACCCCAGCCTCTAATTTTTAAATATATAGCCCAAATCATACACTCTCCATTAATTTTTCAGGCGTTTGTCGCCGTTGATGTTGCTTGTTTGCCATTAAATCAATTTGAAGAAAAATTTCATGCATGAAAAATTCATTACGCGTATACAATTTGGGATATACATTTGACCATTAAGGAGCTGGACAGTAGACTAAAATGATGCACTCTTGGGAATAATATCAGTAAGACCCACCACTAAATTAGAACCTCTCTTTCTCCCTATCCTTCGTTTCGATTAATAATATTAGAATTAACAGCACAGAATTATTATGAGAGACTTACTCTAGAGAGTAGATTAAGGTACTTAAGGGGGGGGGGGGCTTTACTCTAGATAATCCGGCTAGTTCACTCATTATGAATTATTTAGCTTATAAGATTAAGCTTATCAGAATTGATTGGGATCTGTAAAGCTTGGATAACAGATTTGAGTAAATAAACTAAAAGCAGGGACCAGAAATATTAAACAAGTTCGAATAATAATTTAACATCCCATTTTGAGTACAGGATACGAAGATATTCAATCACAATCAAGCTTACAGTACAAGAAACATAGACTTATTGCATAAATAGATAACAGATAATGTGTAAAACGTACTTTAATATGCGAGCAGGTAAACAGACATCAGAGATATAAAAGAATGGTGGCAACAGGCTTTAATAAAGAAGCAGACCTAAACCCCGTTTTGCTTGTTTCAAACACATTAGGAAACCTTTGGTTGTCACATGGAAGAAAAAGGACAAGAAGCTCATTTATATTGGAATCCGTTTCGCAAACACTAAGGAACTGGTTAAACCGGAATAAATAACTGGTTTTTCTTACTTCAAATACCTTAAAAACCGGTTAGACCGGAATAAATAACTAGTTTTGCTTGCTTCAAACAGCTTAAGATACCCTTGGTCATGGAATGGAAGAAAAAGTGCAAGGAGCTCATCTATATAAGAAAAAGTCTTGCCGGCTCTAAAGAACCGGTTATCCCGGAATAAATAACTGTTTTTGCTCGCTTCAAACACCTTAGGAAACCTTCGGTGGTGGCATGGGAAAAAAAACACAAAAGCCAGTTGTGCCTGTTCTAAAACCAGCTGCTAGCCTCATTTCCTACCTTAACCACATCAGTGTTATTCTCGTACATAGCATTAATCACTTTAATGTATTTGTCTGGTATACCATACAAGGTTAAGAACTTTGCTAAAGCTCTTCTATCAACAGAATCGAACGTTTGGTCATAATCTATAAAACTGATGACCAAAGGGGTTTGGCAACTCAGGCCCTTCTCAATTATTAACCTAAGAGTGAAAATTTGGCGACAAATCCTCTACCTTTTCTGAAACCACACTGTTCTTCTCTTAAAACTTTGTCTAAAGCATCTCTCAGTCTAAAAAGTATCATATTACTAAGTAATTTGCTACATACACACACCAGACTAATACCTCGATAATTACCACACTCATTCTTATCACTTTTCTTATACAGAGGTTTAGTTAAAGTGTTCATAAAATCGGTAGGTACCTCCCCTTTTTCAAAAATCATATTTATAATCTTCAGTAACCTATTTCTAACCTCAGAGCCACCATATTTAAGGAACTAATTTACCAAACTAGCAGCACCTGGAGCCTTTTTATTTTTTAATCCTTTTAGTACTGTCGCTAATTCTTCCACACAAAATAAATCTTCCTTCACATCCAAGGTATCACAAACTTTTTCATTTTCCTCTATATCTTTTCCTGCAACTCTATCTCGGTTTAGCACATTCTCAAAATGTTCTACCCATCTCTCTTTAACTCTTTCCTTATTACTAATTGTGGCCACGTTCATATCTTTAATTGGGACAGGTCCGGATTGACTACTCCCTCTCAATTTATTAACATGCCAGTACAATATTTTACTATTATGCCGTCTAGCTGCATCCTCCAGATCCTCGGCAATTTTATCCATGGCCTCCCCTTCACACCTCCTTAGTTCATATTTTAATGCTTTCTCCACTTTCTTTAAATTCGTTTTGTGTTCATATGATCTATCACTCCGATAATTCTTGTACAATCCCCTTCTCCTCTCTATTAAACATAAAGCTTTTTCTTTAATATTCCTTGCTGAAGTCCTAACTTTCTTCCCTAAGACACTATCAGCAACTTCACAAATGGTTTTTTCTAACATTATTCCAACCATTTTCCACATTGCAAAATTTTAAACTCTCAAGTTTAGCATTCAACTGTTCCTAGAAAGTTTCTTTTAAATTCTCATCCTGGAGTCTACCAACATCATAACTTGCCGGTAGGTAGTTACCCTTCCGAAATTTCAGCTTTAAATTAACCCTATACACTACTAGATGGTGATCTTTACTTTTAACACCAATAAAAGTACTCCTATATACCCTAGTATCTTGTATTGTATTGATCCTGCCAGTCTTCGGTTTACTATAAAATAATCAATAAGGTTTGCTCTCTTAGCATCACGTGAATACCAAGTTAACTTATGGGCCATTTTATGACCAAACACCGTATTGGTTATAACTAGATTCTTATACCTACAAAGTTGCAAAAGTCTGTTGCTATTACTGTTTTCTTTTCCTATACCAAATTTACCTAAGCTAGAATACCATCTAGAATACCATCACATATCTTTTCAAGTCTACTCCGAAGCACTTAAGCCGGTTTAGAACCGTTCTGAGCGTTAAAATCTCCTAGTAAAAACATCATATTTCCACCTGGGACCCTGTCTATTTGCTCCTGTAACTGTAAGTAAAATTCATCTGAGTCACTAGTATCTCCGTTTGTCGGTTCTACAGGGGCATATACTACTATAACCGATATCCTGAATTTTTTAGTCATAAAAGGAGTACTGGTGTGTCACCGACAAGTTCAATATGCGTTTCGTCTTTGGTATTATTTGGTTCATAGACTGTTTGATCAATGATGGTAGTAACGTTTGCTGGCACTTTGTTTTTCATTGATTCATCTTTACATTCCTTAGTGATATTTTCTATCAATGCCCTTTTTATATTTCCGGCAATTTCACTGTCTATTACAGCATTATTTTTACACATGCAACAGTTCCAGCACGTAGACAAGATATGGTTTATGATATTAGTAGAAGAGTAGGCCTTTCTTCTTTTGTCCTTCCGTTGAATGCTAATACCCGAAAGCTGACAATAGGATGTATCAGTAGGTAATGTGTTACCAGCAACACTAGCAAGGAGTTGTCATCTATCATCGAAGATTATTTTTATGTTGGCATTCTCTTTGAGTGCAATCATCTCTGGAAATGATACTTTCACATATTCAGAATGTGTATAATGGAAATTCTTCGGTAATCCAAAGAAATCTAAACTCTCACTGTCATGACAACGCACGCGTACGACCTTCCGTTGAATGCTAATACCCGAAATCTGACGATAGAGTTTAACACTGGGTAATATGTTACCACAAGCAATAGCAAGAAGATGCCGCTCTTTATCAACTATTATTTTTATATTGACATTCTCTTTGAGTGCAATCATCTCCGGATATCTCAATCTCGCATATCCACCATCATAAGAGTTGAATGTTTTTGGTATTTCAAAGAAATTTAATTCCTCACTGTCATGACAATGCATGCATATGTTACCGATAGTGCTACCACTTATACTTGTTTCATAGTTCAAATACTTCTCCTTGTCAGCATTCAATGCTACAATAACACTATCATGTGAACACACTTTCTTAAAATGCTTCATCTTCACTTTTTTAAAGATATGAATTATGTTTTTATCCTTCCACTGCGTAAAAAATACTGATTTAATGCATGCAATAAACTAGGTAGTGTCGATTACCCGCCATAGAGTACCAGTGGAAAAGCCGCATCGTGTTTATGAGCAAATATAGAGTACGATTGGTAGAGCCCCAAGCAAATATGATGCCATTTTAAGATACGTAAAAAAAGATGAATAGTTTCCATGTCCAAGAAACTTCAGTCCAAAAAAAAGTGCTACTATAAACATTATTTTTCTAATAGTAAAAGTCACGACTAACATTTCTGTATCATTCTCATTTTGAATTTGAAAATATTAAATGTGGTTTTTATATGTTTTAAGTATGTTTTATGTCACTCTAAGACATGTAAAAAAAAGCTGAAAAAAATACCATGTTAAAAATAATAATAAAAAAAACTTCAAAAAGAAACAAAAAAAGGAAAAAAAATGGGGGAGGGGCCCAAAAAGTTGGAGGGTGGGGGCCCCTTTGAGGTTGGGGATATGGGACCTTTGGGGGTTGAGGTACTTGGTGATTAGGGTCATTGATGGTTGCGATCCTTGATGGTTCAAACCTATAATCATCTCACTAGTTGATTTCTAGGTATTTCTAAAGATTGTTCTGAATTTCTTTATTAAATTCTTTTCTTGGCATATACATCTCTATTAGTATCAACTTTTTAGTATACAACAATGTTAGAGCATATTTCATATGGACAACACTGTTCAGATGGTACTTGTGTAGTATACAGATCACATCCGAGTAGTAAAGCTAGGTCAAGTCACAATGTCATCCTGTCATCGTTAATCATTTCCATAGATTGATGCTAACGATGCCATTCCAAATTTCTAATAAATTGCCTATGAGTTAGCAATCCCTTCGGGGTTACCTTAACTGGTAAGCAGTTTAACCCTTTTTTGCCACCTTCATACAATCCAATTAAAAATGTTATCTAGCTGTGTTTCACCCCTATTACTCAATCTCCAATTAAGATAATTCATTGCATAGTTATGCAAATGCTATATCTTTTTTCGCAAATTGAGTTAGTTTACGCAAATGTTATAACTTTCAACTAGAAAAATTCTGACTGTAGTATCCCATTCCTCATTCTTTAATTACCAGCGACGCATTCCAAAGCAAACCAGTCTTGACTAAAGGCAATGGTCCCGAAAACGGGTTTTGGCGAAAGAGTTGTTCCACATGATTATATGACCTTCGGGCCAAAACTAGTATTTTTACAAAGAGACCACCGTTGAATACGCAATTTGACGATGAGAAAAACATGTCCAACAAGTCTTGTGTAATTCATTGTAGGGTTCACTTATACATGGATATTTGGAGTACCGTTAGTAGAAACATCTCTGATTGGCTAAGAAAATAGGTGTTGCCTCAGAAACCAGTCTGCTCGCGTCTGTGATTTTTTTTTCGACAATAATGCCAGTTTCCACTTCTAGTTTCCCAAAATTCTTTGATAAATACCCTTAATAATGTGCAGATTTCTGCATTAACATGAACTAGAGAGCAGCAACTTTAAGAAGAATCTCGAGTTCCATCTCTGATAAAAACAAAAAATTCGAATTTTTTTCGAATGAAAGTAAAGAGTAGTATTAAAATTAATAGGAACAAAACTCTAGCGTATATGAGGGGGCTCCTTCCTCAACAACCCCCTTTTACGCGAAAGTTTAATAAGCTTTAATGAAAGCATCTACTAGCGCAAAGCAAATAATATGGGTAATTGCAAGTGTTCTATTTACCAATTGACTTTTAAAAAGTTTGAATTAAAGGTTTTAGCGTTTAAAGCAATTCACATCAGAAAGATGTTTCACGTTTCCAGATCCTAATGTTTTCAGCGTTACCACAAAGTGTTTTGCCATCTAGTGTCACTTAACATAATCATAGAAACATTGACTATGCCTTTTAATGTCTTTTTAGTGCCCTTTTCAAGTGACAAAAAAAACGGAGGGAAACTAGCCCTCATGACCTTTTGCTCCAAAGTCGCCCCATTAAAATTTCGAGATTGCCATTTTATTCAGCATAGTTGAAAAATCGAATAATTATCCCTCATAAACCACTACAATGTCGGGTGAAGGGCTGCAAGTTATAAAATTTGCCCATTGTTTACATATAGTATTCATTATTGGGAAGTATAAAGACATTTTTTGTGGTGGGGGGGGGAGTGGGTTTTCTGGGGATGGAGTTTCTATGTTTGGATTATTCCATTGTGAGGGAAGTTTCCGGGGTGAACTTTTAAGGGGAAATCTTGCATGGGGAAGTTTGCAATTCATATATGAAATTATTTTTATTTGTCTTACTTTCGCGTTGGCGACTCCACTTCAAGTGTGGAAATTTTCGCGGAAGTTTTTTACGCGGAAGGGGGATTTCCTCCAGAGATATTCTCTATGGGGGGGGAATTATCACCAGGAGAAATTCTCCATGGGGAAACTTTCCGCGAGCAAAACTTTCTATTGGGCAGGCAGAGAATTTCTGGGAAAACCTTTCCACATAGGGGGGGGGGGATTCCACCAAGACCTTGAGAACGATCAGAAACTAAATAAAAAAAAAGTATTTATTTTAAATGAAAGTATGTTCAGGAGATTTTTTCAGGCGGGACCGTCCGCAAGTAAGTTTATAGGGCAGGGGGGGGGGGGAATTTTAGCGAGGATGGAATAGACCGAGGGTAATTTCCCAGGGGTAAGGATTTCGCAAGAGGAACCTTTCATAGAGGGATTTTTCGTCGGATGAATTTTCCATGAGGAAATGCTCATGGAGGGATTTTTCATCAGATGAATTTTCTATGGAGGGAGAAGTGGATTTCCGGGGAATATTTAAAAAACGAACGAAAATATAAATAAGAAAAACTTTTTCGACCGATAGTAAGGTGCAACATAAAAACTTAAAACAAACAGAAATCATTGCGTATATGAGGGGGATGTCCCTTCCTCAGTACCGCGCTCTTTGCGCTAACGTTTTGCCCCAAATCTCTAAGAACGACTTTTAAAACACAACGGCCCTTTAATTAGAGTCAGTAGCTGTTTTAAATGTACTAATACACTTTAGCGTGAAGAAAGGGATATCGAGGAGGGCCTCCCTTGATATACGGCATAGTTCCTGTTCGTTTTAAGTTTTAACGTTCCAAACGCGCGAACATTTCGTAAATCCCGTCCAAACAAACAGCCTCACCTTGGTTGGCTCTCTTTCTCCTCCCCCGTCCGATTCCTTGGGCTGTGATTATAGAAAGCATAATTACTTGTGAATATTCATTACATTCAACCTAAAAAAGATTCCTTTTTGACCAAGAATCTAGGGGGTGTCTACTTTCACAAATCACGTACACCAGATGGCCCGTGCCAAACTCTGCTGAAGTTTGCCGAGCGTCACAGAACTGTATGGCACACGTGGTATTCTGAGATGTACATCAGGCGGAAAGTGGGTGCCTCCTTTGTCAAGATTACAACATTTTTTTCATTGTTTATATGTCAGGTTTTGCTATCTTTAAAATTCTAATTCTATTAAAATATAGTAGAGTGTGTAGATAAATAAATAAAAATAATTAATAAATTATTAACTAATTAATAAAATAATAATAAATTCAAATAAAGATAACTAAATATTAATAATTACAGTAATTAAATTGAAATAATTATTAATAATCAAACGTTTAAATAAAAATTAAAAAAATAAATGATTAATTAATTAAATATTGAAAATTATTTTTTTAATAAATAAAACATTTGCTAAAATTTGGCCCAAAAATTCTATGGGAGACAGGGGGGGAGGACGCAAATAAAGATTTTGCTCCGGCAAGAGAAGCCAGTACCGCCACTGGCTATGTATTTATTAGCCATATGAATCAAATTTAAATCTAATTTGCTTATAATGTAAAGGATAGTTAACAGTTTCATTAAACAAAACATGTTATGTGCGCATCATTTTTCTTCCTTTGCAGTTTCCTTCCATTTAACGAACAATCGCCTTGTTCAGATTCTTTTTTCACAGTCACTTCCGTAAAATGTAGCTTTAATGTGTAGGTTATTAGAGCCAAGCTTTATATCCTTTTTTTTTAATATACTACTATAGATAATAACCAAAATAAAATATAAAAAAAATGGTGTAAATGTATGAACAATCTACTACATAAGGAGACATGTTAAGAAAACAATTCTTACTTCTTAATATGCAAAATAATCCTAGTTAACATATTTTCCAGCGGGAGAACCTTTATCTTCCCTTCTTTCACTGTATTTCCAGTTTTTCAATCACATTTTTAAATATTTATGTCTACTTTCCAAGAAAATCGTTTATAGAACAAACACCCAAGAGCCATCAAGCTAACCTAACCTAACCTAACTTAACCTAACCTAATTTATCAACATTTGCCTATTAATATCTTTTCGGTAGATGGCAGTGATAGTGTTTAACTTCCATATATATACTGTTTGAAAACGGATAAATGCAGTCAATCTTTGTTTATTTTTTCCAGTTTTGTTACAAAAATTGCACAACAGTGAAAGAAGTGATGATAAAGGTTTTTCCGCTGGAAAATATGTTAACTAGGATTATTTTCCATATTATGGAGTAAAAAAATTTTTCTTAATATGTTCCCTTATGTAGTGGACTACTCACACATTTACACCAAAAATATTACTTTCATCGGCGTTTTTTTCCACTAGTCTATCTCAGCTGTTCTGTGCTAAAACCTAGCATCTACACAGAGAATCGATTCTGAGAAAAGAATGGACCTCCAATAATTTCGATAGGAATCCAAAGGTTCCATTGTAACTGAACCCCCGTATAACTGAACCCCTGTAACTGAACCCCCGTATAACCGAACACCCGTGCAACTGAACCCCCGTGCAACTGAACCCTCATGCTACTGAACCCTCATGCAACTCAACCCCCGTGCATCTCAACCCCATTTAACTAAACCCCCCGTGTAACTGAACCCCCATTTAACTGTAACTGTGTGTAACCATGTAACTGTGTGTTAACAGAACACAACTGATGAGCGAAAAGTGATGAAATAGAGGGGTAATACCGAAATCTCAGCTACCATTTTTGGGAGACATCTGACAGTTTATAAGTGACCATGAAATTCCTGTGTTGTTTTAAAGTCACTTTTCTGTGAATAGGCAGCGTGGCGGCAGAGTGCACCTGGCAACGATAAATCACATCAGTCTAGTTTTTGTCAGGAAAAAATTACTCAGTGACAATTTATTGCTCCCGCTAGCATTATGCTCTTCTAGGTCCAGGCCCAGGGACCTAGTGGTAAATCCAGGCCTAAGCGTGCACATATTTCCTTTTGGTGAATTGACTTTCCCTTTAAGCACTCACTGAAAGTTCCAAATTAATACACAAATCTCTTTTTGAGATATACCATTTTGAAAATCTGCATGCACATAGTGTCTTTTGATTTAGTTCAAGTTCCACCTCAAATACCTCATTCTGTCAAATTTTCAACTTGATATGCGCAACCTTAATAGTGCTAGTTTAATAGTAGCAGAGGTCGTAGTAGGAGCAGTAGAAGTAATAATAGTGTTGAATTAGTAGTAGTAGTAGCAGTATTAGCAGCAGTAGTAGCAGGTAGATGCCCCAGAAGTTTCATCTTGATACGCTAAGCTGTCTCAAAAAAAAAAAAATTGTTGATACACCTGCATCAGCAATCTGTATGTTATTGGAAGTTACCAATTATTAAAATTTAAGGTTTTTATAGAAGGGATGATCGTAAAAACTTTGAAGGAGGCTCATTCGATTGGAAATTGAAAGATTGAAAATTTCGAAGAATCAAAGGTAAACACAGGACAATCAGCCTTTCCCTATTAACCAACACCCCCCCCCCCCCAAATATATTCGATCAAAATAAAAATAAACATTTTGTTCAAAATGATCTGAAGATCAAATAACTATGCCTTTGGGTTAACAACCACACCAGCAGCATCTTGGGCAAGGGCTGTAAGTTAAGCTAGTTGCTCATTGCTAACACATAAGGTTTTTGTAGAAAAAATTTTGTATGAACTTTGGGGGGGGGGCTCATTCGATTGGAGATCAAAATTTCCAGTGCACTTTTTCAGAGTTAAGAGTGATCGGAGGGCTTCCACCCCACCCTATTTTTCCCCCGAATACATCTGATCTAAATTTTGGGACGGCCATTTTGTTTAAAACAGTTTAAAGGTTAAATAACTATACCGTAGTTAAATAACTATGGTTCATTACCCTGTTGTGTTTTACCCAATGTAAGTACGGTGTTTGAGTTGCACGAGGGTTCAGTAGCACGAGGGTTCAGTTGCACGGGGGTTCAGTTGCACGGAGGTTCAGTTGCACTGAGGTTCGGTTATACGGGGGTTGAGTTGCACGGGGGTTCAGCTACATGGGGGCTCAGTTACACGGGGGTTTAGTTAAATGGGGTTGAGTTGCAGGGGGGTTGAGTTGCACCAGGGTTCAGTTAAAGAGGGTTCAGTTGCATGAGGGTTCAGTAGCACGAGGGTTCAATTGCACGGGGGTTCAGTTGCACGGGGGTTCGGTTATACGGGGGTCCACCAATTCTTAACTCAGAATCGATTCTCTGTGTAGATGCTAGGTTTTAGCACAGAACAGCTGAGATAGACTAGTGGAAAAAAAAAATACATTTTAAATGTTTTCACTTTTTTGACATTGATAAATGAAGAAGTATTAAGACTTTAAAGAATAAATATCAGAATATTAAACTGACAATCCATTTTAGTAAAGTGCAAAATATGTTCTGGTCTTGAGAAGACATGGAGGTTGTCAGCCCTACTCATTTTAATGTTTACTCGTTTTGAGTTTGACTAGGGTATCTATCATAATTTCTGTTCGTGAAATTATAATAGTGATTTGTGATAATTTTACACTTAGAAGATACGAAAAACCAACTCGTAGAATTTGACCATGCTTTCGTCCGTAAAAACTTAAACAATTTAGTTTTTGTTGGTTCCCAAAGCCAACTATAATTTCAAAGGAAAGCTAACCCTTCTTAAGCGTTTTGGTGCTATATGTTTTTCGCTTAATTTTGATAATGTTTCGCCTGCATTTTTTTCCTTTTTTTTTTAATTTGGCGCCCGCTACTGCCAAAAATTGCAGAAGTTCATATGTAAGTATTTTCGACAAAAATGGATCTGCAGTTTTTTTTTTCGAGGTTTTTAATATACTTATGGTGTGTAAATTCCTCTTTTTCACTTTCCTAGCATTTCTCAACGAAACCAGAAAAAAGGCGGGGTATTTTTTTATTTTTTGTGGGGGTATTTTCTGGGTGGGGGTATTTCCCACTCGGGGGAAGGGGGTGTTTTCTGGGGGGGGGGGTAAACGCCTAGAACCAATGACTTGATGTTGGTAAGAATTCTTTATTACTATTGAAGTTTTTATAGTAAAGAAACTCAATTTATGTAGTAAATAATGGTTTGGTTTTAAAGTTACTGTAATTATTCGATTTTGTTACCCAGAAGGTTATGATAGAGAAAGAGCATGTGGAAGTACAGAAGGGTTGGCCTCCAGCCCCCATTTTACTTCGTGGCTGAAGGGTGACGCAACGGAGATCAGCACCGCCGGTTCTGACTATGTAGTCCTGCGTGCAGTGCTGGAAAAAGGGCCATTGGAACGATTGGGCCCAATCGGGCCCCACGTGTGAAAGGGCCCCGTGCCGCCATAAAAACATAAAATTGATTTTCGAAATTATGAAATGTTCTTAACAATTTCAGTAAGCGTTGCTTCTGATTTCTCTTGAGAGAAATCATTTTCCAGGCTAAAATAAAAAAGAACAAAAAACTATGTAATATCAACAATAAATCAGGATATACTAAATAGTTTAGCAATTATGTTGACTGAAAGTGAAGACACGAGGAAAATAGATTTTAAAACCGTTATAGAAGCATTTACAAAACAAAAATTCAGGAATATGTAAATTCTTGTGCCCATATTCGGTGATGTAAATTTCAAAAGGCATTTTCAGCAGTTTCATAATATCTTGGGGACACAAACGTAAATTAACATTAGAACAAAATGAGTACAAAAAAGAACAGAAGAGGACAAAACCGTAAGCTTAAAACGAACAAACTGGACCAGCAAATAAGACAAGATCAAGAGAACGACCTGATAAATGTGAATGTACGACAGGTGATAATGAACAACCTAGACCATCAAAAGTGACAAGATCCATCCAAGCAACTAAAGCAAAAGGCAATGAAAAAATGCCTGAAGCAATGATAAACGACAATAAAGATCAAAGAGATATGTAGTTAAAATATTAGCGAAACCGACAATTAGAACAAGTCAAAAACGAAACTGAAGAATATAGAAATATGCAGTTAAAAGATAAGTGGCAGCGAGAATCCCAACGACTCCAAAACGAAAGTGAACAACAAAAAAAAAAAATAGTGCGGTTACAAGACATGTGACAATGAGGATAAGAACGAATCCAAATGAAAATGAAGAACAGAGGAATGTTTTGTCACAACGTTAGAAAATATACGACCGCGAGAACAAAGAAATATACAGTTAGAAGAAAATCAGCAGCAAGAATTACAAGCAACAATAGGAATCAGAACTTGCCAAAGATGAAAGTGAAGAACAAAGCATTGTAGGATTAGCAGACACGCTAAAACAAGTATCAAGAATGTGAAAAATGACAGTGAAGAACAAAGAACTGTACTGCCAAAATATAGCGAGAATCAGAACGAGTCAAAAATGAAAGTACGGAAGAAAAAAAGGTACTTGTGTACATAATGGTACACACTCGAGAACAAACCGGTTTGATCTGCCTGTATTAAGAGACGAATAGCTTACGCTCAATGGAAAACAAGTGAAGGGTGACAGAATACATTGGACTTACATAATTTGGGCTATATATTTGCAAATTAGGTGGGGGGAGGGTAATGTATTTGGACAGCGTGAAGTTAAAAAACAATTCTTACTTCATAATATGCAGAATAATTGTAGCTAACACATTTTGCATGCAGACCCGCTATACTTTACCCCCCCCCCCCCCCCAATGCGCAAATATATAGCCCAAATTTGTTTTTAAAGTATTATATTTTCATTATATTTTGGTATATTTCATTAGAATTGACCTAACTTCACTTCTCAAGTGTCTACCATTATGTACATAAGTACTGAAAAAAATTATTATGTGAGAAGAACAGCGCCATCACAATCTTCGATGCCAAGAAATCCTGGCATAGGACCTAGCAAAAACCTACAAAGATGCCGTAAACTACGCAAGTGTTATTTACAGGTCATTGGGACCCTTCAACTCAGTATGCATTCACCGTGGAGTCCTCCATTATCTCACAGGAAAAGTAGCCAACAAAGATGATTTACTCAAGGGCTCCTGCCTGTTTGGTCGAAGTGCATTCCTGCGTCAACAATTTCCAAATGAATTTCTTTGGCCTGTTATAGGACATCAGTTGCTCTTTAAAGAGTTCCACAAACAAATAAGAAACTGGAACTCACGTTTTGCTTTAGCTTCATTCAACGTAAGCGATGATCGAACAAAGAATAGTCGTAATGTATTCAGCTTCAAAATAGCTGGACATATTTATCACAAAGTCAATTTAGCAGCACACCCATCACAGACTCCTGAAGATGGTTTTGAACCATATTCATATGGCCCAATGTAATTTTTAGACCCCAATGGAGATGTTAAAGAACACCTTTCGCATCTTTTAAATTATTAGATCAGTCCTAACCCAACGGTTCTGTAAGAAGAAATATTTTATATTTTGAGACACAAACAGCTATACTAAAGGTTACATGAAAATTATTCATATATATATATATATATATATATATATATATATATATATATATATATATATATATATATATATATATATATATATATATATATATATATATATACATATATATATATACTCGTATATATATATATATATCTATATATATATATATATATATAAATATATATATATATATATATATATATATATATATATATATATATATATATATATATATATATATATATATATATATATATATATATATATATATATATATATATATATATTATATATATATATATATATATATATATATATTTATCTATTTATATGCTGGATTAGAATTTCACTTTAAAAATCTAATATATAGAGGAGGCCCCGCAAAAAAAATCCTATCGGGCCCCGCACCTAGTCGGTCCGGCCCTGTCTGTGTTGCATCTCTTTTTCTTTCTTTTTTCTTACCGCTTTCACCTACCTGTTGCGTCAATTCTATAGTTCGATCTGGCATGAGTTCGGCGACTAAAAGCAGCTTTAATACGTAGGTTATTAGAAGCAAGCGTTGCATTTCATTTTAACCCTTTTATTCAACATCGTTTGCTGGGGACACCAAATTATTAAAGTCAGTCTTCAAAGATAAAATTTCCAAAGAAAATAAGTATCAGGGTATTTTTAAACGAGACGTAAGCGTGGCTCCAGGCTGATACATTACAAGGACTTTTAATTCTGAATTGCTAATACAGTAAATGGAAAAGCGAAAAGGGATAAACTTACCGAGGTTGAATAACATTGAAAAGTTAATATTTAAATGATAATGTTTAAATTATTAATAACTAGGTATTTTGCAGACAGTCCTCATGTGCCTTAAGTACTCTTGGTTCGCATTACAAAAAAAAAAAAAAATGTAAGGCCTAGACAGGCTTGCCTATGTATGATTGTATTAAGACTTATAAAAAGACTAAAAAGAGTAAATTATAATATTAAAAAAATAGAGTGACCTCCAAACTCGCAGCAAAGTAAATAACACTTCTTTCCCTACTACCACAAAAACTGAAAATTTTCAAGAGTAAAAATGATGGCACAGGTAGTCAAGACATACATCATAACGTAAAAATGAGTAAAATGAGTAAATGATAAAAATGAGTAAATATAAATGAGATAAAAATGAGTAAAAATGAGTAAAAAATGAGTTAAAGAGTAAAAATAAGTAAAAAAGATGGCACAGGTAGTCAAGATATACATCATAACGTAAAAATGAGTAAAATGAGTAAATGAGTAAATGATAAAAATGAGTAAATAAAAATGAGATAAAAATGAGTAAAAATGAGTGAAAAATAAGTAAATGAGTAAAAATGAGTAAAAATGATGGCACAGGTAGTCAAGACATACATCATTACATCATTACATACATCAACGTTTTAAAGACAATTTACTATATTATCACTACCCTGGCCTTTAATTTCTTCGGGTAACAGAAATATATATATATATATATATATATATATATATATATATATATATATATATATATATATATATATATATATATATATATATATATATATATATATATATATATATATATATATATATATATATATATATATATATATATATATATATATATATATATATATATATATATATATATATGAAAAGGTTCTAGTTGAGGGGCTTCTTGCTATCTTGGAAAGTAGTTGAGTTAGGCCAATAGAATTTTCAAGAACGAATTAAAATTTCTACCTTTCATTATTCCTAGGGATTGGAAGATTGCATAGATGATAAGTGATTACACCTATCCAAATTATGAGAACAAAATATTTTACATTGTTTTTGGGGTTTTCAGTCGTCTTTTTATTGGCTTTAGTTTACAGAAATACAATTCCGAGAGGATTTTCAACCGCATCAAGGTTGCTTCTACAAATTTAAGAAATAAATTTACATTTAATTTAAGAAATAAATTTAAGAAAGAAATATTTAATGCCTTATAAATTAGAACTGAGAAAAGCTATGAGGTTCAAAACACTTTCCTTGGGTCTTATTTTAACAACAGGTCTATTTTTAAGGTTTTACTTTCACAACACAAAGATTGCCAAAGGTCACCAAATGTCAATGCCCTTTGGAGAGGGAAGATTGGAGATAGGTGCCACAATGTCCCTTTGCAGGGATCATTGATCTATTCCTGAAAACACCATTCGCCTAACTCAACTAATTTCCTATGTAGACAAAAGCCCTCATTAAGAATTATGTCATTTTTACTTTTTAGTGCACTTAAAGATAACTACATCCATTTCAAGTTTTTTATTTATTTGAACTATATTGCAAAAATATTAAATATCCTAGATGCTTACTACGTCAGTGAACTTTTCGCTAAAGATGATAAAAGTATTCATTTGATCAAATAATTTCGATTTTAATCAAGTCTGTATCCAGAAACTTCGTTCGGAGGGAGGAAATCTTTCTCAGAGGGGGGGGGGGTACAATTTTTACGCATCAAAATTTGTTTATTTTAAATTTATTTACGAGCTGGATAACAGCTTTGGGGGGGGGGTCAAACTCAGTAATGTTTTCCTTCTGGCCACGGCCTTGGTTTCGATCGAATCCCGTTAGAAGATTAAAAGACAAAATATAATGACTCCTTGTGAAAGATCAAAAATAATAGGCCAGTAAATGCAGATTTTTATCTTTGATGTGACACAACACGATTTTTATAGTAAGTCTTAGGCTAGGCATCACAGCAAATGTAATTGCTCGATTTTGTCACCAATCTGGTTTTGAACAAAACCCTGTGTATTTGATCAAATGAATGCCCTTGTCATCTTATTGTGACATCTCCCATGCACAACAACTTGATCATTTTGCATTTTATTATTCTAATGCTGTTTTTCTTTTTTCCTCTCCTGCACAAAAACCTTATATAAATCAATATGAACCCCTTAGAAAGTTAACTGAGGAGGGGAAAGGTTAACTTTTTTTTTTACTAAGAATTTCAAAATAAAAAACGAATCTCTAAATGACAAACGGGTCTATGGCGAGTAAAGAAAACTAAAAGAACAACAATCAAACGAATATTTAGTCCGTATGGAACAAGACGTCTTCAGTGTAGAAAAAAACACAAAAAAACAAAAAAAAAGCAACTAGAATCCAAAATTAAAATAATATAAATAAATAATATATTTAAAACATAAACAGAATAACTAAAATATATATATGCACAATTGCTCACAAATACGATTACCAGCTACCCTCTTGAACATCGCAAAACCATGGCTCCCCAGTTTGGCTTTAGATATCTTATACTAAAAATTTGTCAAACTTTTCTAAATTTTTAAGAATTGTAATTAGTTGTTTAGTTTCCACCATCTAACGGAGCCGTGTGACTACTCCCTCGTTTACCTTTGAAGGCGCACTTGTGAAGACTTATAGCGACTTTCTCAAGAATGAATGGCATGTGATATAACAGCGCATATTAGTAAGTAGCCTGGAATCACATAGTAGCATACGGTCCACAGCAGAAACGTATACAGAATTTTTGATAGTGGAAGATTGCAATATTAGAAATAACAATTTTGTCTGATAATTTGAACAACAAGTGCCAAAAAATTAAGGAAAATTTAAGATTTCATGGGACCTAGAAACCTAAACCCCCTCCGTGCTTCCTTAGTCCATGGGTATGACATCCATTTTTCAAGAAAAGAGAAGTTTTTACATTCCTCTGTTTTCAAAAGCATGTCGAAGTTCAGAAAACTGGAAAGTTTTGTTTATGTTTCATTTTTCAATAAAAACAAAATTGAGCCGAAAAAAGCATTTATACAACTGAACCATAAGAAAATAGCTTCGGTTGAATAGATTTTAAATGCTCACTAATGCTTAATGAAGCCAAAAAATTAAACTTCTTTACAAGTCGAAGCTACCGCTCAATTGACAGATTTATAGTCCAAATTGTCTGCCAAAAAGTCTGCTAAAACGGAAAGTAAGACTTGACTAATTAGTAGACTTTTGCATAACAGTTTCTTCAGGGCCATTCATTACCGCGACAGCAGAAGATACTTGACAGTTCTTTTCCACTTACGCGGTTATAATATTTGCAACGAAGTATTTTTTCATCTATTCCCTTAACGTTCCTTGGGGGGGGGGGGGCTTTTACATGCATAGGTATACAATCCACAAGTAATAGGGGAGGGGGGAGGATCAGAGTAGTAAAAAATAGGCAATCTGTACGGAAATTGTGATATCATAAGGACACATTACACAAGTTATGTATGTGCAGGTTGGCTAGGACGCAAGAATTCCACTGCTTATACGCATACCGGCACAAGGATGGTTAAGGTTTGATGGTCCCTGTGCACTTTTTAGTATGCTATTTTTTTGCTTTCCTAAGGTTTTTACGCCACCGAAAGATAACAATTTTAATTTCATTCTGTATCTATGGTTCAGTTCTATCCATCTGCCCAATCAGGTTGACGTACATGGTATTTCATCTTGATAATACGTTAGAAATTGTATAAAAGTCGTTGAAAAACGGTCAATTGTCCTATTTTTAAGCAAGTTTATATCCTTTCCCAAGAAATAGTCTAAGTAATATCATAATTCTGGCTCTGGGAATAGATCCGAGCCTAATAACTCCAATGATAGAAGTATCTTGTCTTTTATGCGCCAGTTACTACTGCAAGCTTGTCTCAACACCAATTATTTCAGAGGGAATATATACCTTAAAGTCAGACCCGGGTCGAATAGGTGCGGGGCCAGATTGAATTTTTCTTTTCCGGGGCCCTCTCTATATATTAAACATTTAAATAAGATATACCTGCTTAGTAGTTTACGTACGTAAAGTAGACATACGTAGTGCAAAATATCTCTAATATACGACTATCCGATTAGATTCATTAAATTTGATATGACCTTTTCCCGGTATCACTTTTCTGTACTATAAAGTGCATATTATATAATAATGAACACATTAATAGATCTCATCCAGCAATGAAAATCTAAAATAAATACATTTGCAATTGAAAAATAATACGAAAAAGGATAAAAAAATCTTTTTTTGCTCATTTTGATAGTCACGCGGGGTCCTTGCGATGCGGGGCCCAATCGCTTCTATCACCCTTTATCCAGCCCTGCTTGAAGTACCAAGGACATCAAAACCAGAACATTCTCTGACTCCTGGCTCCAACATGTCCATGGCTGGAAAAATAGGCAGTCACGGCCGAAAACAATAAGAGGTGTCAGAGGTTTTTTTGGGGAGTTGATAATGCATGCATAAGCTCGGCCACTTGAATCTTTCGTATTTTGAATTTTTTAATTCCATGAGGATTCTTGAACGAACCAGTGAGGTATTCGCTTCCTTTGGTTCGCCCTGTGTCCAGATAGAGGTGATAATGAACTTTTCTTGTATAAACGTTGTCAGCCAAGGGAAAGACCTATCTAGCATAGTGGAGGACACATACAAGATCAGTGTAAATACATCGCTACTATTAAAAACGTTGTCACGGCATTAAGTCACCGTCGACCGACACACCGGGGACCACTTCGTGTAAAATATATTCTCTACGTAAAAAACAAAACTAATTTAAAAATTTCAGGTATTTTTCTAGTTTCAATTCAAAAAATATTTTTGTGAATTTTTTGAATCATAAGTATTTTTATAGTTTACCTAATAACTTTAGAGATTCTGAACTTAGATCTAAAATAAAATAAAATTTATTTCAAAAGTTTCAGGTATTTTATAAATTTCAATTCAGAAAGTAGAGTTGATGCTAAGACACTATAAAGACTTTTTCATTTTATATGATAACTTTAGAGATTTAACCTGAGAGGTGAAATACAATTAATTATTTTAGAATTTTCCGGTTTTATATGTAAATCTGCTAGTGCTCATTTCTATATGTAAATGTACCAATGTTAAGTTCTATATGGAAATGAACCAGTATTCATATATGGAAATGAACCAGTATATATAAATATACCCAGTGTTCAGTTCTATATGTTAATGTACCAGTGTTCAGTTTTATATTTAGATAGTCCCTGTGTTCAGTTCTATGTGTAAGTGTACCAGGCTCAGTTCTATATGTAAATGTACCAATGTTCAATTCAGTTCTATGTACCAATGTGAGAGGTACATAAAATATAATAGCGAATTGAATAAGCTACTTCGAACAGCTAAAATAGAATATTTCAGAGAAGAATTTAAAAAGTCGGAAGGAAATCCTGCGAAGACCTGGAAAACAATCAACTCGGTAATCCGCCCAACCAAGAGTTCAGTTGCCACAGTTTGTACCTCATCGCCGGAGGAAGCAGCTGATCAGATGTGTGACCACTTTGCAAATATTGGAAAAAATATGGCAGGTACACGATCCTCCTCCTCTGTAGAAGAGTCTTTTGTTCAGTTTTTACCTATGGCTAGTGATGTTTCTGCTTTATTGCGTCCGATTAATGTTGAGGAGCTCCGAAATACAGTTTGGAGCATGAAGAGTAATGCCGCAGGTAGTGATTAATTTTCCCTGAAAGTTTTGAAGCATGTATTTCCAGTTGTATCAGGGCATTTGCTGTACCTATTTGATCAGTGTATGAAATGTGGTATTTTTCCGGATTGCTTTAAGTAAGCTAAAGTTATTCCGTTATTTAAAGGTGGTGATAAGAATTCTTTCCATGATTATAGACCTATATCTCTTCTCCCAGTGTTAAGTAGAGTGTTTGAAAAGATGATAAATGCTAGAATGGTTGAGTTTCTAGAATCGCAGAGACTTTTAAGTCCAACCCAGTTTGGATACCGAAGAGGAATGTCGACGGATCAAGCCGTTCTGTTTTTGGTGACGTTCGTAAATGATGCCCTGGATGCTGGTTGGAAAGCGGCCTCAGTTTTCCTCGATATTGTGAAGGCCTTTGATTCGGTTGATCATGGTATTCTGCTTGCAAAACTTGATAATTGTGGATTTTGTGGTGCGTTCTTAGACCTTTTAAGGTCTTTTCTTCATAATAGTTCTTTGTGTGTGAGTGTTGGAGGTGCCGTATCGGGTACAAAGAAAACTGAATATGGCGTGCCACAAGGGTCTGTGCTCGGGCCTACACTGTTTTTAATCTTCATTAATGATTTGTGCGGAGCTGTGGAGGGTTTTGTCGTTTGACCTGAATTTTCCCGTTAGTGAAACCATAAAGTTTAATTATTGCGCTATTTGCGGATGATGCGCATTTTACAGTGGCAGCGAAGACGGAACTGCAACTCATGGAGAAGCTTATTACGGGTATGAACCAAATTGGGAAATGGACTGGAGCTAAAAAACTGAGGTTAAATAATGTTAAATCACAGTTTCTAGTTTACGGAAGAAACCCCAATTACTATCCATGGATTAATGAGCTTAGATTTGTTGATACTTCAATCCAGCGACTAAAGACTGTCAAGTACCTTGGTGTACTGATAAATGAATGTTTAAGTTATAAACCCCATATAAAGTTGTTAAGTAGCAAGATTGCAAGGAATGTTGGGATTATGAGAAAGCTGAATAAATTTTTCCCCTATGATGTAATAAGGTCTTTGTATTTTTCTACTGTTCACCCGTACCTTTTGTACTGTAATGTCGTTTGGTCGAGCACTTTCCCGAAACATCTACTTCCGCTTCGTTCGATACAGAACTCAGCTATAAGAGTGCTTTATGGTGATAAAAAAGTTACATCAGTGAGAAGGAGATATGTCGAACGACATATTCTGCCTTTGCACGGAGTTTCTAACTTTTATTCAGCTTTGTTTTTGTTTAAGTATGAGCGTGGATTATTGCCACAATGTTTCGGTCAAATGTTCGTGGCTGGATGTAATGTCCATGAATACTCAACCAGAACAGCATCCCAGATAAGACGACCTTAGGCTTTAACTCGAAGATCATTCTTCTCTATCCGTCATGTGGGACCAGGGTTTTATAATAGTATACCAAATGAATTATTAATTGATGAAAATATTGCTAGTTTTATAAGTAGGTTAAAATCTCTGTGTTTTGCTGAGTATAATATTTCTTAACGATTTTCTCTTGAGGGGTCTCTCAGTTGTATTTTGGTTATTTTTTATTGTGGTTGTGTTAGGGTCGTAGTGAGAGAACGGTGATAATTAGTTATGGTTTGTTTTTTTTTTATTTTTGGGGCTGCACTAAGTTGGAGGAGGTTGTGCCGTGCTTTTTTTTCTCTCTTTTCTTTTTTATTTATTGTTTTACGTTGTTGATAGCGATGTATATATCAGGTTTTTTTTTTTAAGGGTGTATAGCCTAAACAAGTTTGCTTCTGGTGGCTGATTTATTTATTTGTTTGATTTGAATAAAAACCCTTATCAGTTAAATGTTAATGTACCAGTGTTCAGTTTTATATTTAGAATTCCCTGTGTTCAGTTCTATGTGTAAATGTACCAGGCTCAGTTCTATATGTAAATGTACAGGTGTTCAGTCCTATAGGTAAATTCTTTGGAAAAGATATATTAAAAAACTGGTGACAGACTTCTGACGTATATTTTGATATAATCAATATATTTTCTGCGTTTGCATAGATCATTATAGCATAATATCAAGTAAGTAACCGGATTGGCGACGCTTCTTGACTAGTAGGGTCCCTGCGTTGGCCCTGTAGTGTGTTGCTACAGCCGGGATCAATTTCAGGGTCCCGTGTTACCAAGCTTAGTTAAACCCACTGCGCCACCACAGGGCTAGCATAATGTCATTGTTAGTTATGAAGGCATTTCAAATTCTAGGCATCATAGCAGTGCAATTAGTATGACACAATTTTTGGTATAAGCGTCATAGCACTTCGTATCAATGACGCCATTTTAAAAATTATCAAGACGTCATTTTAAATCATGGCATCATTTTAAAAATAAGTGACGTCAAATTATCATGACGTCATTTTAAAAATATATAGACGAATCCTCAGACAGTCCTAATTAATTCAAAATTGTCTATTGTGCATAAACATTCAGTAGTTTTCAAATGTCACTCTACTGTCAAATTATATATTGCATAAATTATGTACTGGACTATGCACTATCTATTGATCATAATATCAGTGAAAGTGCTCAAGTAAACATGCCTCAGCAAACAGATGAAGAAATTGAAATACTTCAACACAAGATTTCGTCATTGCGTCCTCTGCAGGGCCGATGCAAGGACGTTAGCAGGCAAGAAGCGTCAGTAATCAATTACAGTATACAGCTACTGGAATCTCGAATCCGTCAAGAGACAGAGACAAATTCGGAGATGGTCAAAACCTTAAATAAGAAACAAATTGACTTGTTGGATACAGAACTGTCTTGCAGCATCTGTTACGAAGTGTTTGTTAAGCCAGTTAAATTACCGTGTCTTCATATATTTTGTAAAACTTGCATCCTTCAACATGAACGAAACCAAAAAAATTGCCCCCTGTGCAGGGCCAATTATGCTTCAATTGGCCATGAAAATACTTTTTTGGTCAACTGCATTAAAAATCTTATCGAATCTGCTTATACCCAAAATGAAAAGAACAAAAGGGCTGAACTTGTAGTCACACGTAAGCACTTGGAAATTCAGCTTCTTTTGCAAGTGATAACCCAATCTTACGTGTATGGTACACACACGTATGTATGGTATCCACTAATTTTGTATCACCCAATTTCAACTTTAACTCTGGGATATAAAATTCTGAAACTCCTAATAAGTCCGTTTCATAATATCTGATTTCATTATTCAAAATGTTGACACGATAGTCGTTTTTTTTAAGTTGCACATTCCAAGTTGCAATTTTCATATCCTTTAAATTATTGAAGCTGTTATGGCCTCAGGAAAGTAGCTGTTCCAGAACCAGTACAGGATGGGGACTGACACTTCGTATCAAGTCTACACAAAGCGCTTAAGCCGGCTTAGAACGGGGCAGCAAGAAGTTCCTGGGATCTCCAGTGTGAATAGAGGCATTGTTCAGTCCTGGCACATCTTGGTCACAACTTAGCTTTCATAGTTTTTCACACTTTGTGATGCTCTTCCATCGACAAAAGGCGAAATCGTTCATAACCAATCTCAAGCCTATTACCTCTTACTCATTATATATTCATGCCTACAAATATTAGGCTGATTCTAGGAGGCAATCCATAATAGATAACTTAGTTAGGAAGAGTTTTTCAGCCCGTCCAAAAAACACAAACCAAACCTAGAAGAATTATCCTGTAATCAGAATCCAGTGCAAGTGTTGGGTCGTTTACTAGGTTATAATGTCCTCGAGGAGTGCTTTTCCTCAAGGTCACTCTGCAGCCCTGTTTACCGTTACAATTTTGATTTGACAAATTTGTGAAAGGTCTACTCCGACGCCACTATGAAGCCACGCAAGCAGGATCCCTGTATTAGAGATAGGTACACAGAAAGAAGCTTTTGGTGGAGCTGAGGCCCAAACTATCTCAGAACACTGGAACAACTCAAACCTTTTATACCCAGACTATTCTCGTCAGGGTATTTATGAGTTTGCAACCATACCTACAAAGAATATGGTACCATAAGTGATATGTGTCGCACCATTAATAGAAGGGTCTCTAGTTGCTTTCCAATGTAACTATTCAACGGGATAGAGAAAAATTTCCATTAGATTAGTATGGGGTTACTACTTAGATTCCCCATTGAGAATGAAAAAAAATATTCTCAGTGACAAGTTGAAAGACTTTCTTTGTTTTAAAAGGACAGTTTACTTATATGTATATTCAGAGGGATGATATCACCCATTTTACTGCAGATAATCTTTGTCTGTATAGCCTACACCTAGGAATATCATACATTGTCATGTATTTTGTCAAAAATTGCATTTTATTGAAGTGTTTTGTTATTAATTCGCTCTTTACAATAAATAATGAAATATACCCATGCTTTACGTAACTGAAGTTAATTATTTGGTACTTGTGTATTACACAGCAAACACTCAAGTTTACGCTCTGTAAAACTTGAGAAAAAACCGGTTTCTTCGTTAGTTTCTTTCAGCTTACCGTGATACAAGACAAAAAACAAGTGACAGAATAGATGGAAAATATATAATTTGGGATATATTTGCACATTAGGGGGGAGGGTAGAGTATTTAGACAGTTTGAAGTTAGAAAACATTTTTTAACTTCATAATATGCAAAACAATTGTACCCAACACATTCTACATGCAGACCCACTATAATTTACCCTCCCCCCCCCCCTAATGTGCCGATATGTACCCCAAATTTGTTTCTAAAGTATTATATTTCATCATATTTTGTGATATTTCTTTAGGATTGAGCGTCAAAGAAACATGTTCTAATTAAATGAAGCACTTGAGTCTTTGCCGTATAATACACAATTACCGAACATTTTTACTAATAAGTAGGAAACGTTTACTATTGGCAGTGGCGTAGGATGAGGGAACCGCCCCGGAAGCCGGCCTCTCATGGTGTTTCAAATATATAAGATCAATTAAACTTAACGCTACCCATCAAAAGTTACGAATCTGAGAAAATCTGCATGATATTCGAAAAAAGGGGAAAAACATCCCTAAAAATTTAAGGAATCTTGTTGAAAATCGTACCTTCAGATTCAGCGTATCAGAGAACACTACTGTAAGGTTTGAAGCATACATCTGCGAAAATGAGGAATTTTGCATTTTTTACCAGAAGAAATGTCAAGGATGTGTATTTGTTTTTTGTTTCTTTGTTCTTCCCAGGGGTGATCATACCGACCAACGGTTACAGGAAATCGGGAGAGGCCTCATTTAAACGAAAATTGAAAGTTCTAGTGTCCATTTTATGTGTCCAAAAATATTGGAGGGCAACAAGTCTACCTCCCATGCCCTTTTATCCTTAAAGTCGTCCAATAAAACTTTGAGATAGTCATTTTGTTCAGCAAAGATTGAAATGTCAAGTAACTTTGCCTTTTAGGTCAAAAGTTACGAGCCTGAGAAGTTTTGATCATTTTTTTTTTTAAGGGAGGAAACACCCCCAAAACATTAAGCAATCTAAATGAAAATCGCACTATAGAATTCAGCATACCATAGAACCGTACAGTGGAGGTTTCAAGCTCCTATGTACAAGAACGTGGAATTTTGTATTTCTGCGAGAAGCAAGATCACTGATACGTGTTTATTTTATTTTTTTTTCCAGGGGTGATTGTATCAAACCAGTAATTTAAGAAGATCGGGAGAGGGCTCATTTTATCGGAAATCAAAAGCTTTAGTGCCCTTTTTAAATGAACACAAACATTAGAGGGTAGTTCTTATGCTGCCCCCTCTCTTACCCTTTTTTCTCAAAGTCGTCCGATCAAAATTTTAAGATAGCCATTTTGTTGAGCTAAGTCAAAAGATCTAATAACTATGTCTTTGAAGATAAATCGACCCCCACAGCACCGGGGAAGGGCTGCTAGCTATGAACTTTGCCCATTGTTTACACATAGTATTGGTTATTGGGAAGTTGAATTGAATTGAATGGGAAAAGAAAGAAAGAAATATATAAATATTTACCGAAATTCACAGTATTTTACATACAAAACAACAAAATACTTCAACTTAGTCTCCCCCTTAAGGCTCTATGGTCAGGAAAAAAAACACGGGAGAAACAAAACAAAAAATTAAACAAATACACCCATCAAGCATTTTTTAAATAGTACACTCACATTACCAACCCAAAAATCTCCCCCCCCCCAAAAAAAAAAAACAAAAAACTAAATCCAAGCTAGGTATGGGAGCAGTACATGATTCCACCTACATAAATAAACAGAAGACCCAATCCGGAGACATCAACTCCAAGGAAAACCGGGGAAAACTTAATTATTAACAATAAATTCTCTAATATATAGACGACTGGGGCTGCCAATCGTCTGGCAGCACGGGGTTGCCAAGCGATTGGCAGCCTCGTGCAGACCCCTGGAGAGTGTTCCAAATCCTGTTAAAGGCTATCAGAGGGTTAAAGTTAAGCCGTACTGACGGAGTATGAGGTATCTGTAAATTGTTGGAAGTTCGGAAATAAAAGAGATGTTAGACTACATGGAGACTGGCCATGTAACCTCAAAAAATTGAAAGAAGCACAAGACAGGCATTATTTAAGAAAACGATCAGAAATTAAAGGAAACAAACAAGTTTTTTTCAATTGAAAGTAAGGAGCAAAATTAAAACTAAAACTGAAAAGAAAGTATTATGTATGTGAGGGGTTCCCTCTCTCAATAGCCCGGTCTTTAGGCTAAAGTTTCTTAGAACTTTTAAAAAAGCTTACTGTTGTAATTAAACGGCGCTTGTGTTTCAGGAGTCTTTTTAAAAAAAAATTCGAACAAAAAGTCAAACTTTAGGTAAAGAACAAGGTATAGAGGAGGGGTTAACCCCCCTATATACGTAATAATTTATGTTCGTTTTTAATGTTGCTCCTTACTTTCAGTTGAAAATTTTTTATTTAATACTTAGTAAAGTCTACTCTTTTACACTGAAAAGGAAACTATGGCTCAGAAACCCCTTTGGAATTGAAATGATTTAATTGTTTTGTTGTTTACGAAGTTGTTCTTTATTTGTATTTTTGTTTTCAGTTGCGTGGGTCTAATATACGTACCCACTAATTGAATTGACGTGAGCCTAGGGACGAGTTCACCGCATGGTGTAAGAAGCACACGTTTTAATAGTTCAACGTGGATAGCACGCCTGATCCAGAAATTAATTGGAGAAGCCCCAATCTCAAAACCGGATGGAGAAAATTCAGAAGACATTGTGAGCTCATGTTCTCAAGTCAAACTAAGTGGGAAAACAGATGCAGTCAAATGCTCAAACTTACTGATCTGGGCTGGAGAAGAAGGGCAAGATGTATTCTCCACTTGGACTTTAACCGACACAGAGCAAAATAAGTCGAAAGTTTATCTGGATAAATTTGAAAACTATATTCAAGCAAGTGCAAACCCCATCTAGGCCAGATAGATTTTCCACCAGAGAAACCAAAAGGATTGAGAGACCATTGAATCGTATGTTACTCAGTTGAAAGTGTTAGCAAAGGACTGTGAATTTAGCACTTTAGAAGACCAACTCGTTCGAGATTGATTGGTCTTTGGAGTCAAGAATGCAAGAATTCGAGAGCCGCAGCTCAATGAGGGAGCCACACTTACTTTGGCTCGAGCAATTGAGTGCAGTCGAGCTATAGAAACTGTACAAGAGACCCAAGCACTAATGCTCAGCGAACAGTCTCAGATTCCAATAAAACAGAAGGTGGAAGTGGTTCAAAGACAGAAAAATTCCCCTGTATTTTATTTTTGTGGTGGCCCATACTCAGGAAACCACAAGTGCCCAACAAAAGGAAAGCAGTGCAGCAAGTGCAGGAAGATGAACCACCTCCCCAAAATGTGCAAGAGCAAGGCGGTACACGAACTTGAAACTAGAAGCGAAGCTGAAGAAAGGATGGAATCCATGATTGAGTCCATCTCCAGTAAAGAAAAGGCGGAAAAACCTTATGCGCTAATAAGGCTGGCAGAGCATGATATTGAACTTGCCTTCAAGATCGACATCGGTGCGGAGGTCAACATTTTGCAACTCAAAGACTTTGATAAATTAGCAAAAAAGCCAGCAATGCTGCTGACTTTCTGACCAGTTATGCTGGAAGACAGCTGAAGGTACTGGGACGGTCAACCTCAAAGTTCAGTACAAGAGCCAAAACCCCCAGACACACAATTTTCATGTGGTCTGCATGGATAGCGAACCCATACTCAGCTGCTATTCAAGTGAACGCCTTCAGCTGATCGAGTTTGTCCTCAATATCGGCAGGCCTGCTCCTATTAGACCAGGAGTACGAAACCTTTAGATGAATTCACTGAGGTTTTTGAGGGCATAGGAACACTGCCTAGAACCTGTAAGATATATCTGAAAAACAGTGCAATCCCTACTGTACAGCCACCAAAGCGAATTCTATTTGCTCTGCAAGCTAAGTTCAAAGAGGAACTGGAAAGACTGGAGTCACTTGGGTTCATAGAAAAACTGACCAAGCCAAAACAGTAGGTGGTCTCTTTGGCCCTGGTAAGAAAGACGGATGGGTCACTCAGGATCTGTTTGGACCGTATTGACCTAAACATAGCAATTGAGAGACCGCATTATCCTATACCCTTATTTTATGAAGTAGCAGCAAAGTATGAAGGCGCCAAGAAATTCTTCAAGATGGATACCCGAAATGGATACTGGTCGATGGTGTTGGACTTATCATCCTCCGAGTTAACAACGTTCAACGCCATGTACGGTCGGTATAAATGAAATCGATACCCATTTGGACTGATTTCGGCACAGGACGAATACCAGCGAAAGATGGAGGAGGTCTTTGGGGAACTGGACATCGGGCTGACTGTTGATGATATTACAGGCAATGGCCGTAATGATACTAAACGTAACGTCAAGCTGAGAGCAGTACTCCAAGCCGGAAGAGACAAAGGAGTGCGGTTCAATAAAGAGAAATATGTCTTTGATACCACTTCCATCACCTTCTTTTGGACAGATATTAACAACGAGCATAATCACCCCTGATCCAGAGAAAACCAAGGCGTTAGGAAACACGCATGTACCTCAAAATCAGGAAGAGCTACAGAAGTTGTTAGGAATGTATAATTACCTGTCCAGAAACATCCCCAGCCTATTGACGCTGAAGAAACCCCTTTGAGACCTGTCCAAACAGCAAAAGCTCGAATGGACTCCAAGCCACGAGGATGCCAAGAGAGGGATTCAGGATGCAATTTGTCAAAACCAATCATACTTTGACCCAGAAGCAAAGGAGATCGATGTGATTACAGATGCCTCCCAGCATGGTCTGGGCGCACAATTGATAGTAGACGGAGCAACCGTCGTTTTTACATCTCGCTCTCTAAGTGAGACGGAGCAGCGTTACTTGCAAATGGAAAAAGAGATGCTTGGAATAACATTTTCTTGTCTAAGGTTCCACCAATATCTGTTCGGACGAACAATATGCGTGACCACGGACAACAAGCCTCTGGAGTCGATCTTTGGGAAATCGATGCAAAAGGCACCTCCAAGGCTGCAGTGAATGATGTTGGCTGTTCAGCCGTATGACATCAAGCTGAAATACAAATCTGAAAAGACCATTCCTGTAGCGGACGGCCTATCTCGCCTACATCTTGAGGATATAGACATGGAGTCACAAGTGGACCTGGAAGTTGTGGTTCACTTAGTCCTTCAGACTATACCCATAGCAAGCCAAAGGCTAGTCCAAATTAGCCAAGAAACATCAAAAAACGAAATACTGAACCTCCTGATGCAGACGATACAAGTAGGCTGGCCAAGCAATAAAAAAAACCTAGGCACAAAATTTGAGTCCTTCTGGAATTACCACCAAGAGCTACCAGAACTCGATTGCCTTGTTGTAAAAGGAGAGCGCATAGTCATCCTGAGATGCATGATACCGAGCATATTAGACCAGCTACACTCTTCTCATTTGGGAATGGGAAGACTAAAGATAGGGCCAGAACTCTTGCATTCTGGTCAAGCATCACACGAGATATCGAGAGAATAGTCCGTCAGTGTGAGGTATGCGCCAAATTTGCCCCGAGCCAACAGAAGGAACCGATGATCCCGCACAAAATACCAGACTACCCCTTCCAGCATGTGGCTGTCGACCTGTTCCAGCTCAACGGACAAGATTACATGGTCACTGTCTATTACATGAGTCGTTTTTTTTTAGGTTGATTGCCTGACAAACACCACGTTACGGCAGGTCATAGCCAAACTGAACTCTCATTTCAGCCGATATGGAATTCCCGAGCGACTTACAACCGACAACGGTATCCAGTTCAATGGAAAGGACCTTGAGCAGTTCATGACGGACTGGCGAATCATCTATTAAGCCTCGAGCCCAAACTATCCCAAATCCAACGGCATGAGTAAAAAGGATGTTCAAACGGCTAAAAGACTTTTGATGAAAGCCGCTGAGAGCAAGAGTGATCCATATTTGGCACTCTTGGAGTGCCGAAACACACCCATCGATGGTTTTGCCCCGCTGAAATAATGATGGGACGCCAGTTGAGATCTCTCACACAGTATCACACAGATCTTGCAGCCAGGGGTCATCCACTTTGACAGATTCAGACAACAGAGGAGAAAGGCCAAAGAGACCCAAAGCAAGTACTACAATCGAGACGCTAGGAGTGTGAAACCACTAAAAACGGTCAGAAAGTGTGGGTCCAGTTGACTGACCAGGGACCCTGGAAGAAGGGAACGGTTTTCAAAACTATTGATTCTCGTTCATACTATGTTCGTTTCGAAGAAGGAGGGACATTCAGCCGTAACAGAATTCACATTAAACCAAGACAAGACAAGACCGTGACATACCCACATGACGGTGACAATTGCCAAGCACAAACCCAACCTGCCGAAGAGGAGCGGGTATAAATGACACCTCGCCTTCCGAAAACGCGTCCGATTCTATAAACGATTCCCACGAGACTGCGGGCCTCTTCAGAGCGGAGTTTCTGACACTGGGGGTAGGCTTTAAAGAGAAAGAAGCGGAGGCCACAGACCCGGTTCAGGCAGAACAGAATAGCTACGGAAGAAGCGCGACGGTCACTCGTTCTGGTCACCATATCAAAACTCCGGCCAGGCTGAATTTGAGCATCGAAAAAAGTCATCGTTGAATTACACGAAGAAAAGAAGGAAGATGAAACGATTTGATTGTTTTGCTACTTAAGAAGTTGCTTTTTATTTGTATTTTTGCTTTCGGGTGCTTGGGTCTAACATACGTACCTACTAATTGAATTGACGTAAGCCTAGTGACGAGTTCATTTCACGAATGATTTTTCTTCCGATATTCGACGACCACTTGCACATGCGTGACCTCACTTCTCAGGAAACTGGACTTAAGTATATTTGCATATAAAAGTTTGGGGCTTCTGGTAAAAAGTCCAGAGATGTGTTGAATTTGATGGCATGCTTTTCATCAAGTTTACTCCCCTTTCAAAGAAATATCTACCTTTATCCAACTACTACTACTACTAACAATTCACTGCAGCATCAAGGCGCCTTGAGCCAACACAGCTACGCATGTTCATTCTCCATCGCAATCTATTTAAAGCCTCCCTCCTTACAGCATCCCAAGAAGTGCTAATTTCCCTTAAAATCCTTCCTTACGACATCCTCCCACCCACTAGGGATGACCTGATTTTCGCTTGGCCGCAGATGGCTGGTCGATATGGACGATCCTTAGCAATTTGTCAGCCTTCATCTGCAAAACGTGTCCTAGCCATCTCGACCTTTCGCACATTGTAGCTCTAGAAAGCGGGATAGAACAACATTTTTCGTGCAGCTTGCTGTTTAAAATACGGTCAGTCAGACGGGTACCCAAAATAATTAAAAGACGATTCCTCTGGAAATCATCCAACAAATCATCCTCCGTCTTTCGGAGTGCTCATATTTTCAGACTTATGCTTGACCACTGTCATCACTGTAGCTTCCAATTTTCAAATCTTGGCTTGCATACTTATCTTCCTGTTCTTCCAAACTTTTTTCAAGAGCAGGGGTAGATGGGCATGATTTTAATTTGGAAGGGGGCATCCGCGGCGGCTTTTGTCAATGGAGACTGGCGTAGTTGAATAAGGTTTTACGATATTTTTAGTGGACAGTAGCGAAAGGCCTTCCCCCCTAAGTCCCTGAAACTGTAGTCAGTACTCTTCGGGGGGGGGGAGGTAGACTGGGATCCTGAATTATTCTTGGAGAGAGGGGGACGAGACATGAATATCGACATGAATATTATTTCTGGAGGGGAGGGAGTCGAAACAGTGAAAATTGGTAAATAATGAGAAAAGTGTATAAAAATGAACAAATGAACGATCTTTCCTCGCTTTGAAAGAGTTTTTTTTTCCAGTTAATCGTAGAACTAATCTTTATTGATTAGTGTTTTCAAGCTGTATCTTAAAAAAAATCAGTTTTGGTAAACCCTTGGCAGCATATAATAACGATTTTCCTTTAACTTTGGAATCCTTTATGCAAAAAATAAAATAACACACAAAAACAAAATTTGCTTTCAGCAATATGATAACTTTTTTATATTGGCTAAACTCAAAGTTAGCCAAAAAAGAAGTAATGCGTCATTGAGCATGGTAAATTTAGTCATTGCGCTTGTTCTAAACAGATCACTGACCTTCTTATTAGCATATACTATATGGCACTTTAACTATGCTGAATTAATTACACTTTGTCATGCTTCACGCAATATCTGCAATCAATGTCCGATAAAAGGAAAATCTTTTAAGTAAGACCTCCATTCATCGGGTAATTCTCAGCTCCATAATCTTAGATGACATGCTTTGCGACCCCCTAAAGATACTTACCGCTTCGTCTGCTTCTTCTTAAACAGATCTTCTGGAAAAAGTAGACATCATTTTAATAATAAAATAAGGTCGTATTTCATAGGATGTTCATATCTTGAAAGGTGTTTCACTTTTATTATGATAGTTTGATGATGGTGAAGAGTTCCTGGTTTTTCTACTTCTATGGAAAGGGTACCATCACACCTGCGTACAGACGGGGATTCCCCAAATGACTGTCTAGTGATATTTACTAAAATCACTTTGAGCTTTAAGAGAGGGAGGGGGAGGGTAGTGCAAGGCCATCTTCAGATGGCACCCCTGAATTTAATAGGTTTCTAGTGGTTGTTTGATGGGAAGGGTCTGGTCCGGAATGTTTGTGGGTGTGGGATTTTGATGTGTGGTAATTTCACGACCTTATGTTGGCCGCTGAAGCGAAGAGTGAAGGACTTTGCTGAGGGTGGAATGAGTAAGGTTGAAGTAACTCACACAAGGAGCTATTGCCGAAGTGAAGCTCTGGATAAGGATTGAAGGAAAGGATACAAGGGATAAAACTCGATGTTATCCATGTCCAAGGTTACCACTAAGAGAGGGGCCTGAATAGTGCTTGCCACTCAGGAGACTGCTGACTCAAATCGGATTGTGAGCCATATTAGCCCCTTGATCAGGGTACTTATGCTCGCATGCCTAATGGTTACATCAAGACGCCATGGAACGACAACTGCAACCACAGGGATCATCCTAGGACTTAAAATTACAGAAAATCTTTTTAGGAAGAAGCAACGAAAAGTGTTATAAGTTTACAGATAAATGGTCAATGCACCGCGATCATAGATTTATAATTTTAATAATACGTCTATGACCGTGATACATCAGATGCAAAACAGGAAGAACAGAAGCCATGTTGACATTTACAACCTATTGATGCCTAAGCGCAAAGAGTATCTATCCGAGTAGGGAGGACTGAGTCTCTAATTTGCCATAAAGGTACTTGTAATTAGCGCTATAGACTGTACAAGGAAACCAGACATGAAAGCAGAAAAACGGGTATTTGCTAGATAAATAGATGGTAAAGCGTGGTTTCTCATTTGCAATATTTAAACGATTGTTTTTTGGGGTTTGGGGGGGGAGGTACCTAGGTTAGGTTACGTATTTAATATATTTTATGCTTTACCCCCACCACCCCACCCCCTTAATGTGCAAATATATAGCCCAAATTTGTTTCTAAACTATTATACATTATCCTATTTTATTTCATTAGCATTAATCAAACTTGACTTCTTTCGTATATAGCGCTGGTTTAGTTATAATGCATAACTACCGCCAAAAGTGTAAGATAATCAGTGTCGATACAAGAAGACGTCTGATAGAAGAATGTCTATCCAGAACAAAGCACCGGCTTGAAACATTCTACAATATTAATGTTAGGAACAGAAAGGGCATTGGACCCATGCCAATTCTGTTCCAAATGTCTAATACTTCAGCTTCTCAGTGCTAAGTTCCATCAGCTCAGAAAAATTGGGATAAAAGTTTCCATTTGCACCAGCCTTTTAACTGTTTGCTCTACTCCAAACGTTTCAGCCTGAAAACTGCAGCAAATTCTCTTATTGAAGGGGGGGGCTACCACTGAGAGGATGTATCTCCAGTTTTCTATGCTACATTTTTACTGAATCCAGTTTTCTGGTGCAATAACAATATTAGTTTATTGACTGGGAGGGCCCAGAAACTAAATTTAGGTTCATGGCTTGCTAAAAAACGACTGTGCGTAATTGGCGTTTGAAAGGGCCATTGACGGATTTTGCCTAACCACCCTTGACACAAATTTTGTCAGGTGTTTTGCCTACCAAGGCAAAACACCTAGCAGGGGGGAGACGCAAAAATCCTCCAAAATTCGTGGACGATGAAGATTTTCGAAAAAGTCAGATGTTTATGTTTCAGACAAGTATCGGACTTTTATGTATCAGACTTTTACATTTCAAAACAGGGTCATCGAAAAGTAGCAGTGCTATTTAATAGTTGTGAAAAAACGAAGCACAGCGGCGACAAATAAAAACGACCAGTTAGCCAGTCTCGCTGGTTTAATATAGTACATAACTAAAACAGAAAATAGCCATGAGATATAAATAAAAACGTAATTTTCAAAGTCTAGGGGAGGGTAGTCTGCCCCCCCCCCTATTGACGCCACCGGCATGGGAAGGTTAGATGTAATGAAATTAAGGAAATTCTCCCTACTTTTAATCCTATCCTGACTAAACACATCCTGAGACTGAAAAGGTCTGCTATAAGAAAGGATACAGAAGCCATAACAGGGACTAGAAATTTTGGATCCCCCCCTTACGGTACAAAAGAATAAGGCATTTAAAATAATATCGAAAAGAGAAAAATGAGAAATACTCCCCTTTAAATCCCCTTTAAATTTGGCAGTACTCCCTCAGCGAGACATACGAAAATTTCGTACTTGTACTCTTACAGAAAGTCCCTCCCATCCCTTGTTGTGTGGAGGGAGAATGATAGAGCTGGAGAGCTCAGGCCTTCCGATATAAATTTGAGGACCTCTTCTGCTCATGTACAAACATTCAAATAATTAGGCCTAAAAGAGCAGTCTTCGAGTATCCTTACTAAAAGATCTACTACTCCCCCCCCCCCCCCTACACCAAATATTTGCATGTGTATAGCACGCTCGTGCACTGTAAGAAGAATGTGTGTGTTTTTGTTGTTTCTATATATTATATATATATATATATATATATATATATATATATATATATATATATATATATATATATATATATATATACCCTAGGTACTTCAAAACAGTAAAAAGAAGATAAAGGGAATGAACATCGAAGGAATAATATTACAAATCAATAATTTCATGATTATTAGGCATAGGTACCACCCTGCATTCATAGTTTGCACCCATTCATGTCATGCATGATGGAAAGAATTCTCAACTAATACCTTAATTGACTTTATAATTTCAACTTCATAGAGAAAAGAAAAGTTAGCCATGCAAGAAGCATGGCTAACTCGAGCTGATTTAGTTTTAAAGGCTTGACTTGAGAATGATACCTGTCAAACAGTTCGTGGTAACGTGTAAGTACGGAGCGACCCGGCTCAATGGTAACCGAAACTCTAGAAAACGGGTTTTTGATACCAATAGATATATCAAAAGAATCAGATTTCAATGCTGATTTCAAATACATAACTTTCATCAAGTTTAGTGCTACCCATCAAAAGTTACGCGCCTGAGAAAATTTGGCTGATTTTCAAAAAAGAGGGAAAGACCCCCTAAAAGTTATAGAACCTTAATGAAAATCACACCATCATATTCAGCGTATCAGAGAACCCTACTGTAGAGGTTTCAAGCTCCTATCTACAAAAATGTGGAATTTTACATTTTTTGCCAGAAGAAAGATCACGGATGCGTGTTTATTTGTTTGTTTGTTTTTTTTTTTTTTTTTTTTTTCCCAGGGGTGATCGTATTGACCCAGTGGTCCTAGAATATCGTGGGAGGGCTCATTGGAACGGAAATTAAAAGTTCTAGTGCCCTTTTTAAGTGACCAAAAAAATGGAGGGCAACTAGGCCCCCTCCCACGCTTATTTTTTCCCAAAGTCACCCGATCAAAATTTTGAGATAGCCATTTTGTTCAGCATGGTCGAAAATATGATAAATATGTCTTTTAGGATGACTTAATCCCCCGAAGTTCCCAGAGGGAGGGCTAAAAGTTATGAACTTTACCCAATGTTAGCATATAGTATTGGTTATTGGGAAGTATACAGAAGTTTTCAGGAGGTTTTTTTTCTGGTAGTGGGAGGGAAGGGTGGGTCGGTGGTTATGTTGGAGGATCTGTTCATGAAGGAAGTTTTCATGGGGGAAGGGAAATTGCCATGAAGGGGGCGCCGGACTTGCCAGCATTATTTATTGGTTATTGGGAAGTATACAACCATTTTCAGGAAGGATTTTTTCTGGAGGGGGGGGCTAGAGGAGGGGGTTACTCTGGAGAATATTTCCGTGGAGGATGTTTCTTTGGGGAAAGGGACATTTCTATGAAGGGGGCGCCGGATTTCCAAGCATTATTTAAAAAACGATCAGAAATTAAGTAAAAAAAAACAAGTTTTTTCAACTGAAATGTAAGAAGGAATATTAGAACTTAAAACGAACAGAAATTATAACGTATGTGAGGGGGTTCTCCCCCAAGTCAATACCTCGCTCTTTACGCTACAGTTTTTTTTAGTGCTTTCAAAAGAGCTATCTATTCTAATTAAACGGCCTTTGTGATTCAGGGGTTTGTGAATCAATTTTTTTTTAACTTTTAACGTAAAGAGCGTGGTATTGACTAAGGGGAGAGCCCCCTCATATACGTAATAACATATACGTAATAAAAAAAAACAATAAAAAAACAAGCGATACGGCTCAATAGTAATCGAAACTTTTAAAAACGGAATTTTGATGTCAATAAATATATCAAAAGAATGTGTTTATAATGCTGATTCTAAATATATAAATTTTATTAAGTTTAGTATTACTCATCAAAGGCTACGAGCCTGAGAAAATTTACTCGATTTTTTAAAGAGGGGGGAAACATCCCCTACAAGTGAAAGAATTTTAATGAAAATCACACCGTCAGATTCAGCGTATCAGAAAACCCTATTACATAGGTTTCAAGCTCATATCTGCAAAAATCTGCAACTTTGTATTTTTTGCCAGAAGAAAAATATACGAATATAGAAGTTAGTTACGTAAGTTAATTTGTAAAGACATCCATTTAGCAAAAGAAAAGTAAAATTTTTATGCAAATAAAAGCTGCATTAACTAAAAAACGATCAGAAATTAAACAAAAAAAAACCAGTTTTTTAAACTGAAAGTAAGGAGCGACATTAAAACTTAAAACAAACAGAAATTATTCCGTATATGAAAGGGGCTGTCCCCTCCTCAACGCCTCGCTCTTTACGCTAAAGTTTGACTCTGTCTCACAACTTTATTTTTTAAAAAAATAAAAAACTTTAGCGTAAAGAGCGAGGCGTTGAGGAGGGGAGAGCCCCTTTCATATACGGAATAATTACATTTCAACTGAAATATAAGAAGGAATATTAGAACTTAAAACGAACAGAAATTATAACGTGTGTCAGGGGGTTCTCCCCAAGTCAATACCTCGCTCTTTACGCTACAGTTTTTTTAGTGCTTTCAAAAGAGCTATCTATTCTAATTAAACGGCCTTTGTGATTCAGGGGTTTGGGGCTGTCCCCTCCTCAACGCCTCGCTCTTTACGCTAAAGTTTGACTCTGTCTCACCACTTTATTTTTTAAAACAATAAAAAAATTTAGCGTAAAGAGCGAGGCGTTGAGGAGGGGACAGCCCCTTTCATATACGAAATAATTACATTTCAACTGAAATGTAAGAAGGAATATTAGAACTTAAAACGAACAGAAATTATAACGTATGTGAGGGGATTCTCCCCCAAGTCAATACCTCGCTCTTTACGCTACAGTTTTTTTTAGTGCTTTCAAAAGAGCTATCTTTTCTAATTAAACAGCCTTTGTGATTCAGGGGTTTGTGAATCAAAATTTTTTTTAACTTTTAACGTAAAGAGCGTGGTATTGACTAAGGGGAGAACCCCCTCATATACGTAATAACATATACGTAATAAAAAAAAACAATAAAAAAACAAGCGATACGGCTCAATAGTAATCGAAACTTTTAAAAACGGAATTTTGATGTCAATAAATGTATCAAAAGAATGTGTTTATAATGCTGAATCTAAATATATAAATTTTATTAAGTTTAGTATTACTCATCAAAGGCTACGAGCCTGAGAAAATTTACTCGATTTTTTAAAGAGGGGGAAACATCCCCTAAAAGTGAAAGAATTTTAATGAAAATCACACCGTCAGATTCAGCGTATCAAAAAACCCTATTACATAGGTTTGAAGCTCATATCTGCAAAAATCTGCAACTTTGTACTTTTTGCCAGAAGAAAAATATACGAATATAGAAGTTAGTTACGTAAGTTAATTTGTAAAGACATCCATTTAGCAAAAGAAAAGTAAAATTTTTATGCAAATAAAAGCTGCATTAACTAAAAAACGATCAGAAATTAAATAAAAAAAACAAGTTTTTTAAACTGAAAGTAAGGAGCGACATTAAAACTTAAAACGAACAGAAATTATTCCGTATATGAAAGGGGCTGTCCCCTCCTCAACGCCTCGCTCTTTACGCTAAAGTTTGACTCTGTCTCACAACTTTATTTTTTAAAACAATAAAAAACTTTAGCGTAAAGAGCGAGGCGTTGAGGAGGGGACAGCCCCTTTCATATACGGAATAATTTCTGTTCGTTTTAAGTTTTAATGTCGCTCCTTACTTTCAGTTTAAAAAACTTGTTTTTTTTTTATTTAAATAACTAACTGTAACCACTGGAGTCACCAACAGTTGACTAGCAGTCTATGAAGCTCTGTTCTTTATTGAAATTAATTAAAAAAAAACTTTCCGAAAAATAAGCTTTTCAAAGAAAAGTAAAGGCCATTTTAAACTTAAGCTCAGGAGATACAAATACCTGTTAAAATTCAAACTCAAAACGACCAGAAATTACTATTAAAGAATAAATGAAACCCAAAACGAACAGAAATTAAATAAACAATCATAGCAAAAATCATACAACAAGTAATAATATAAATGAATAAATAGATCTTAAAGCGAGTAATGCTTAGATTGAATATGAAAATCAAGCTTAAAACGAAAACAAATATTTGGCTATTAAAGTATAAATGAAACTTAAAACGAACAGAAATTGAATAAACAATCAATGCGAACAAACATACAATATATATTTTAATGTAAATGAATAAATAAATCTTAAAATGAGTGAAACTTAAATTGAATATGCAAATCAAGTTTGAATCGAATAAAAATAACTACAAACAAGAGTTTGGGTATCGTCTCACTGCAGAAGCCTAAAACCTACTGCGTCATTGGCGCTTTACTGAAAACAATTCTTTGAAATATTTTCACTTTTGTGACTTTAAGAAATCAAAAATTAATTAAGATTTTGGGGAATAAATATCAGCATATGTATATTAAATTGACAATGCACATTTTTTTTCAGTAAACTCATTTGAATTTTTTTTCAGTAAAGTACAAATTATATTCTGGCTTTTAGAAAGCATAGGGGTTTTGAACCCTAGTCACATTAATTTATGCTCGTTTTGAGTTTGACTCTAATATTTATTTTAATATTTGTTCGTTTTGGGTTTCATTTATTTATTGATACTGATTTGGGGTAGTTGTATGCTTCGTAGATTATATGATAGTCCGGACGCCAGGTGTTGGAAATTTGAACCATACCACGACGGAATGGGGCTGCTACGAGAATTAGCCTACCCTCCACCCCCTAAATTGACCATGCGGGTTCAAAAATACCAATGGCACTTGCTTGCGAGTGGTGGAACACTCCGAAACTTGACATTTTATTATATCTTGGTGTTTCATGCAAGAAAACGCATGTTCCACAAAGTTTGAGGTGCAGTTTTCCGCTCAAAAAGAAATGCCTAGAAGCCATAGAATGTTTTCATAACAAATTAACACGATTAGTTACAAAAAATGGCAGAGTTAAAAAAAATGGCAAAACTATATGAGTCTTGAACAGTCTTGGATAGTATAAACAAAATCAAATTGAATATTAGATATATAATCATATTAATTGTTGAAAGATCCATCAGTTCAAGATTTTTTTTCACTGTAATTTTTATTTTCATTTTCAATGCTGCAAGAACTGGAAAATAATAAATTTGTAATATACGAGTAATTCGTTTTCAGTGAAGCACCAATGACGCAGAAGGCTTTAGGTTTTTACAGTTAAAGAAGGGGGCAGTATCCAAATTTTGCTTGTAGTGAAACTATATTTTTCTTGACCAATCTTGAAAAGAACTAATAAATTAAACTGAATATTTGATGCATAATGATATTAATTGCTAAAAGCTCATCAGTTCAAAATTTTACTGTAATTTTAATATTTATCTTCAATATTAAGTACAAAAGAAAACATTTGTAATATAATTCGTTTTCGGTAAAGCGACAATGACGCGGTAACTGAAAGCCTTTACTTTTCTTTGAAAATCTTATTTTTCGGAAAGTTTTTTTTTAATTAATTTTTGTTCGTTTTTTATTGCAAAACGTTTCAAGTTTTTATGGCATGGGGGGGGTGCTTACTGTCCGATTATTCTTGACTTTAAAAAACGGATCTAGAACTTTCAATTTAAATCGAATGAGGCTTTTTTCAAAGTCTATACGATTACCTCTTTGATAAAAACCTTATATATGAACAATAGACAGCTTGCATAACTTGTGGACAGCGATTGACAACAATGAATGGATTGAAAAAATAGCTCTAATAAGGGGGTTTAGACCATTTCACTTGCTGACACAAAGGGATCACGACTGTTTGGAATTGACCTTAATAGGAATTTGTGTGCCAAAGCAATTTTGCATCTATCACAGAGTATGTATCTTAACCTTAGAATTGGATAATTATAATAGATTTCCTATGTGTTCTTCCCATAAAAACCCCTTCCCATAAGTTATAAACCCCCCTTAATAAGTTATGCCCCAGGGCATAACTTACAACGCCTACCCCTGGGCCCTGGTGGGCTGTGTTGACACCGGAGTTTTTTGTTATCAGAACTTTGAACTATTTTAACAAAATGTCTATCTCAAAATTTTTATCTGATGCATTTAGGGCGTGGAGGAGGAAGAGGGGCTAGTTGCCCTGCAATCTCTTTTGACTCTTAAAAAGTGAACAAGAACTTTCAATTTTCAATCAAATGAGCCCTCTCTAAAGTTTATACGAGCATCCCTTCCATAAGAAATAATATGAAGGATTCGGAGAATCCTTAAATTACAACCCTTGCCCTGAGGGCTTTGGTGGAGTTGTAATCCTCAAAGACCTAATTTCCAGAACCTAAAACTACGTTTAATAAAATGGCCGTCTTAAAATTTTGATTGGGTGTATTTGGGGAAAAGGTGGGCGTGAGAGGGGGGTTAGTTGCCCTCAAATCACTTTTGACTATTACAAAGGCCACTATCCCTCGGAATTTCCAATCGAATGAGCCTTTTTTGAAGTTTCTACGACACCGCCTTCTATAAAAACCTTATATGCCCCCAGGGCATAACTTAAAACCCTTGCCCTGAGGGTTGTGGGGGAGTCTCCTCCGCAAAAACATATTTTCTATCTGGAAATCAGCTACGCTGAACAAAATGGCTATCTCAAAATTTTGATTGGATGTGTTTGGGGGAATGATGGGCGTAGGGAGGGGGCTAGTTGCCCTCCAATCACTTTCTACTATTAAAAAGGGCACTAGCCCTTTGAATTTCCAATTGAATGTGCCTGTTTTGAATTTTCTACGACAACGCCTTCTATAAAAACCTTATATGCCCCAGGGCATAACTTAAAACTCTTGCCCTGAGGGTTGTGGGGGAGTTTCCAATTGAATGTGCCTGTTTTGAAGTTTCTACGACAACGCCTTCTATAAAAATCTTATATGCCCCAGGGCATAACTTAAAACTCTTGCCCTGAGGGTTGTGGGGGAGTTTCCTCCTCAAAAACATATTTTCTATCTGGAAATCAACTACACTGAACAAAATGCCAATCTCAAAAGTTTGATTGGATGTGTTTGGGGAAATGATGGGCGTGGGGGGGGGACTAGTTGCCCTCCAATCACTCTCGACTATTAAAAAGAGCACTAACCCTTTAATTTCCAATTGAATGAGCCTGTTTTGAATTTTCTACGACAACGCCTTCTATAAAAACCTTATATACCCCCAGGGCATAACTTAAAACCCTTGCTCTGAGGGTTGTGGGGGAGTGTCCTCCTCAAAAATATATTTTCAATCTGGAAATCAACTACGCTGAACAAAATGGTTATCTCAAAACTTTGATTGGATGTGTTTGGGGGAATGATGGGCGTAGGGGTGGGGGGGGGGTCTAGTTGCCCTCCAATCACTTTTGACTATTAAAAAGGGCACTATCCCTTTGAATTTCCAATCAAATGAGCCTTTTTTGGATTTCTATGACAACACCTTCTATAAAAAACCTTTTATGCCCCCAGGGCATAACTTAAAACCCTTGCCCTGAGGGTTGTGGGGAATTGTCCTCCTCAAAAACATGTTTTCTATCAGAAAATCAACTACGCTGAACAAAATGGCGGTCTCAAATTTTGATTGGATGTGTTTGGGGGAATGATGGGCGTGGGGGGGGCTAGTTGCCCTCCAATAACTTCCGACTATTAAAAAGGCCACTATCCCTTTGAATTTCCAATCAAATGGGCCTTTTTTGAAGTTTCTACGACAACGCCTTCTATAAAACCCTATATGCCCCCAGGGCATATCTCAAAACCCTTGCCCTGAAGGTTCTGGGGAGTGTTCTCCTCAAAAACATATTTTCTATCTTGAAATCAACTACGCTGAACAAAATGGCTATCTCAAAATTTTGATTGGATGTGTTTGGGGGAATGATAGGCGTGGGGGGAGGGCTAGTTCCACTCCGATCACCTTCGACTATTAAAAAGGGCACTAGCCCTTTAATTTCCAATCGAATGAGCATGATTTGAAGTTTCTACGACAACGCCTGGTATAAAAACCTTATATGCCCCCAGGGTATAACTTAAAACCCTTTCCCTGAGGGTTGTGGGGGAGTGTCCTCCTCAAAAATATATTTTCTATCTGGAAATCAACTACGCTGAACAAAATGGTTATCTGAAAATTTTGATTGGATGTGTTTGGGGAAATGACGGGCGTGGGGGGAAAGGGGGCTAGTTACACTCCAATCACTTTCGACTGTTAAAAAGGGCACTAGCCCTTTAATTTCCAATCGAATGAGCATGATTTGAAGTTTCTACGACAACGCCTGGTATAAAAACCTTATATGCCCCCAGGGCATAACTTAAAAACCTTACCCTGAGGGTTGTGGGGGAGTATCCTCCTCAAAAATATATTCTTCTATCTGGAAATCAACTACGCTTAACAAAATGGCTATCTCAAAATTTTGGTTGGATGTGTTTGGGGGAATGATGGGGGTGGGGGGGGGATTGTTGCCCTTCAATCATTTTCGACTATTAAAAAGGGCACTAGCCCTTTAATTTCCAATCGAATGAGCCTGTTTTGAAGTTTCTACGACAACGCCTTCTATAAAAACCTTATATGCCCCCAGGGTATAACTTAAAACCCTTTCCCTGAGGGTTGTGGGGGAGTGTCCTCCTCAAAAATATATTTTCTATGTGGAAATCAACTACGCTGAACAAAATGGCTATCTGAAACTTTTGATTAGATGTGTTTTGGAGAAACGATGGGCGTGGGAGGGCTAGTTACACTCCTATCACTTTCGACTGTTAAAAAGGGCACTAGCCCTTTAATTTCCAATCGAATGAGCATGTTTTGAAGTTTCTACGACAACGCCTTCGATAAAAACCTTATATGCCCCCAGGGCATAACTTTAAAACCCTTGCCCTGAGGGTTGTGGGGGAGTATCCTAATCAAAAGTATATTTTTTCTATCTGGAAATCAACTACCCTTAACAAAATGGCTATCTCCAAATTTTGATTGGATGTGTTTGGGGGAATGATGGGCGTGGGGGGGGGCGCGTTGCCCTCCAATCATTTTCGACTATTAAAAAGGGCACTAGCCCTTTGATTTCCAATCGAATGAGCCTGTTTGAAGTTTCTACGACAACACCTTCTATAAAAACCTTATATGCCCCCAGGGCATAACTTAAAACCCTTGCCCTGAGGGTTGTGGGGGAGTGTCCTCCTCAAAATTATATTTTCTATGTGGAAATGAACTACGCTGAACAAAATGGCTATCTGAAAACTTTGATTGGATGTGTTTGGGGAAATGATGGGCGTGGGGGGGGGGGGGAGGGGGCTAGTTACACTCCAATCACTTTCGACTATTAAAATGGGCACTAGTTCTTTAATTTCCAATCGAATGAGCCTGTTTTGAAGTTTCTACGACAAAGCCTTCTATAAAAACCTTATATGCCCCCAGGGCATAACTTAAAACCCTTGCCCTGAGGGTTGTGGGGGAGTATCCTCCTCAAAAATATATTTTCTATGTGGAAATCAACTACGCTGAACAAAATGGCTATCTCAAAATTTTGATTGGATGTGTTTGGGGGAATGATGGGCGTGGGGGGGCTAGTTGCCCTCCAATCATTTTCGACTATTAAAAAGGGCGCTAGAACTCTCGATTTCAAATCGAATGAGCCCCCTTTGAAGCTTCTACGACGGCCTCTTTCTATATGAAGTGCCTCTTGGGAAAAAAAATAATATAACATTGGAGCCGTATGGCCTTTACTATAGGCAACGCTACAGCGTTGCCTCTGAAATGGATTGAAATTATTCACAGCATATTCTATAAGTGTTTTGTCGTTACAGTCTATTGCTTTGACTGCTTGAGCCCAACGTATATACTAATGACTGGTGTTTATAATAATATCTTAGAACGCAATTTATGGTTAAATTATTGGGATTATAATTAATTCAAGCAAGTCAAATTTCATTTAAGGTTCATAATGACCTCTGAGAACCAATGAGAAAATATAATATTTTGATACTGGCACGTACCTTGTATTTTCTTGGGGGAGAGGCAACAATAAAACAACAAGTTTATTTGATAATTTGAATAAGAAGTGTCCACATATTCGGGAAAATTTAGGATTTTCGAGAGGGGTCGGACCCCTCTGGCGTATGTCCCTGTCTTGGTACTCTAGACTCATACTCTAAAAATTTAAAAAGTATGTTTGGTGTCACAAGTTTCTCACATTTCTTGTGTTTTTATGTTTTTTGCGTTATCTATTCAATTTTTGGGTGGTTCCAAACTGAACCCTTTGGGTTGACGTAGTCAAAGAAAATTGGTTTCTCTTAGAGCGTGCGGAATGAGTTATTCCTTTCCTGTAGACAAGACAAGATTTTTTCATAATTAATTAACCATACAATGAAAATATTCTTGTAATCCCCCAAAGGCTCCTAGGCCTTTAAAAGATTTATTTCCTACATTTCAAAGAAATGACAGAACAGAAAGAAATGGAAAGAGAATCTGCCACCATTTCCAAAGAAATGGCAAAACCACTTTAAATATGTTTAAACTATACAATGAAACACAGGAAATATTTGATTTGAACATTGTGTATCTGGACTTAGGTACAAGGTAACATTCTACAGGAGCCAGAATGCAGAGATGCTATTTCAGAAGATCGTGGGGAACGACATCAGAGCGTACACTGTGATCCGCATGCTGAGCCATGAGTAATGACCAAACCTGCTCTATTAGCCTTCGGAGACTTTTTTGAAAATTTTGCGTAGCGGCTCAATAAGGTAAAATGTTGGAAATCCTTCAAAATTAAAAAATTTAGTCAATCTGGGATAGTTACTCCAATGCAGCATTCAGCAATGGGTTGCTCTTGTTCAAATATCCTCTGTGCTAGGCGGCACGAAATGTACCCCGTGTGGCCATTTCCTCTGGACAGTACCGAAGATACTTATTTACATATCGCAATGTTTGAATATTTTGCGTTTTCTCCACTCACAACCCGTATATACAGCGTGGTGAGCCAGAAGGCTTTAGGCGTAAAATCTTAAAACTGAGACGAATAGCTCTCGGAATCTTGGGTTTAGCGCCACCTATCTATAAGTTTTATTACGATACGCGTTCATTTCTATTCATATAAAATTTCAATTGTATAATTTCCCCTTCTGCCACTAATACATATGGTGTTTCAAATTATTCCCTTCCCTGCGAAGTTTACATAATTTTCTTTGCTGATTTATTTTTTTATTCTCTTTTTATTTGCAAATCTAGATATTCTAGTCATGGTATAGTTGATTACTCAAGAATTCAAATCAGGGATGGCAAGGAAACAATATATGCAAAACAAAGTCGTTCATAAGAAAACTGTAATAGATTATTGGGTGAATAGTAGAAGTGACAAAGCTTCGGGGGAAAGGGGTTTCCCCTACCTGAGGTGCAGCTGGATATATATAATATGCACGTTCTCATAGAAAATGACATTCTGCATTAGTAATAGCTTTAGATATAGGATTTTTGACCAGTTTATCAAATTTGTTAGTAACAGAAATTTCAAAACCTTACTTTACGGTACACAATTCGTAAGGCTCTGCAACATCAAACGAATCTGATAAAGTTATACAAAGGGTAGCTGGAGCCAGTATTCCTCGGCAATACATTTACAATCAGTCATTTTGGTGCTTACGTGTAATACCAGCCACACTTAAGAAGAGAAGTTAGGTTAATCATAATAAAATAAACCAAAATAGAATGAGAATATAATATTTTACCAGCAAAATTATGGAAACTACAACAGGCAATTATGGAAAGCAGGCCACTCTGAACGCATTATATTAAATACCTAACCTAACCACCTCTATATATTAAATATTTAATTAAAATATACCTCCTTCGAAGTTTATTTCACTCAGCCTAAGCTGATTATCTCCGAGTGCACACAGAGTGACGAGTTTTGAACAGATCAAGAACAACAGTGTGGTCGGTATAATACGTAAGTACCGTCATTGGTTCAAGAGTCAATCGTGTTTCATCTCACGATTGGGGGATGGGGTTAAAATTTTAAGGATTTTTTGTGCGTAAAAAGGCAACTGAAATTATAATTTTGTGTTTGGGGTAAGGGGCAAAATGTTAGCTCTCTGGTTATCAGAAGATAGTATACGCTATTGCACGTTTTTTCTTGTAAATGCTTTCATCCGATAGACTCTGATTAGTTGATAAATGATTCTAAGTAGGCTGCTGGAAAAGCATTTAGGCTGAATATAAATCATTTACAAGAGAGAAAAAAATGAAAACCGAATTCCTTTTGTTTACTGCTAGTAATTACCAGTTTATTTTGTTTTTTTTTTTAACAAAACGTTTTTTTCAGCCTGTAAGATATGTCAACAACAAATGTTGCATCAACAGCGTGAGGCATTGCCCACTTCTCACCGTGGTTGTATAGAGCTTGATGTCCCATTTATTTTCCCATTCGTGGAAATTTCCACAGCCCGAGACCTCTTTATGCCACGCATGGGACACTTCGAATCACCTGGTCTGCCGGATTTTTGAAAGTTGACAACCCTTTACTGCGTACTGTGCTATAACAACTCTTCCCGATTAACTATATATTATAATTTTAAATGAATCTTTGCATTTCTGCTGAGTGACCCGCCATTGGGCCGCCACTGGCAATCTGCAAAAACCCTACATACGAAAGCATAAACAAGTTGTAACCTGTTTTCAACAAAGGATTTTGAATAGGTTCGTAGGATATATTCGATTGTAGCACAGTTATCATAGTCCAAATATTTGCCGGGAATTCCAGCCTTGAAAACCCTCTAATTAAAGACTGACTGTACCTGAGAGTAATACCGTTTGCAGAATAATTTGTACAAGCCCGCATTTCTTACCCTCATCCCCAATCACAATTTCTTTCGATGATGTTAGCTCGTTCAACAATGATTAAACTATTATTATCATTTTCCATCAAGAAAAACAGAATATATAATCCAAATTATAGTGAAAAGTTTAACGCACTTCAACAGAACATTGTAGTCGCACTAGTCCACGAACGAGGAGATTCAATCACAACGGCTGTGAATTTAATAATTCTTCTTGGAACTGCTGGTACTGAGCTTGTAATTTGGTACTTCCATTACGGCGGATCGGGGGTATGTCCCACATTGCTGATCGACGCCACTGGTTATCCCTAATACGGAACTTGAAGGACTTGATAACTGGTATTAGACCCCGGCGCCGCACCAATGAGGGAAGACCGGTGGAGGAGGGGCCAAAAACAGCGACGGCGCGCCGCCGGTAAGATGTCGACGGCGCGCCACTCGCGCGATCAATGTTGACCGCAAACATAAATGTTTTCATCAGTATGTCTCAAATCACAGCTTAAATTTACAAATTTACTTTCTCTGCTCATTGACAATATACTTTTATAGGATACTTCACCTAGTAGCTACTGGTAGCAACCAAACTGTCATATTCATGTTAAAGTCTCTCACCTCCCTTCACACTCCCTTTTGTATTTTTTTAAAGCAACCATATAATGTTCAATGAGATCCGTCTCTGCTTTAAATTAGAAAAAATAATTAATTTTTTGGCATCCCTGCTTTAAAAAATAAATAAATCTGAGATATTCTCATTAAAATATAATACCCCCCCCCCTCTGCATACCACCTTGATAGAATACCATCTCTATTTTGAATTTAAAAAAAATAACTTTTTGGCATCCCTGTTTTCAATAAAAAAAAATTCAAGGTACTATCACTTAAATATAATAACTCCCTATGCCCCCTCCTTCTGGATACCATATTGATAGGATATCGTCTCTGCTTTAAATTAAAAAAAAATAACTTCTTGGCATCCCTGCTTTCAAAAAATCGAGGTATTATCATTTAAATATGATAGCTCCCTACCTCCATCCCTCTCGATACCACTATGATAGTATACGATCTCTGCTTTAAACTAAATAAAAATAAATAACTTTTTTGCATCCCTGTTTTCAATAAAAAAAATTCGAGATATTATCATTTAAATGTAATACCCTCCCTACCCCCCCCCCCCCCCTCTGGATACCACCTCGATAGGATGCCGTCTTGGTTTTACATTTAAAAAATAATTTACTTAATAATTAACTAGGTCACTTATATGGTTCAAACAAACACGCGAAATAACGTTAAACAGCTCCAAATATTTCAATGGTTTCCCAGGGAATTTGATATCATTTTCTTCCGTCTCCACGTTAAATGAAAAAAAAATGATTATCTTTTCGGCATCTCTGCTTCCAGTTAAAAAAAAATGAGGTATTATCATTTTAAAATGAAAGCCTCCTATCCCTCCCCCTATAGGCAATAATTTACAATTTTTTATGAATCATATTTTTGGAGTAACTTCCGTTTCAATCTTTAATTTCCCAACCTTGTACACAGCTTAGTCTATAGCTGAATTTTGTCTCAATAGAAGGTTGTTTTTTTTTTTTTGGGGGGGGGGGGTAAAATTTTTTCAGGAAGAAGATTGTATTTTCTTTAACCTATCAGGTGTTCAACAATTGTGTATTAAACATTAAGGAAGTCGTATCTAAAAAACAGCAAAAGAAAACAAATTCTGCAAACTTGCGATTCAGCTGTAGAAACAATTTGCCGACTATCAATTTCAAAATCCAACTGAAGCTGTATAGTAGTGGAATACATTCTATTCAACTTAAAAATAAAATTCTTGACTACAAATGATATAATAATAAGAAATAGCAATTGGGAAGTTGCATTCGAAATGATTTAATCTCATTTCATAAAGACGAGACTTTTTTTGTCAACATATGAAGAACTGTGTATATTGCAATTGCATCTGTCAGGTTAAAATTAACGAACAAGAGAGCTGTGAAGAATTATGGTATGCAAAGTAATATTTGGTGGGGAAAGTCACTGGTGATAAATCGCTAGGGGTGGCACCGTTATTGGGTGATTTTCGGGGATTCAGGGAACCAAATTTTTTTTTTCGGCGTGGCTATGCCGGCGGCGTAGCCACACTTCGGTGGCGATCAACCGGGCCTCTCGTTGGCGGCGTTCGGTCGATCCGCCGGCGCGGCGCCGGAGTCATACTGGTATATCTGAGCTTGTTGATCAATCTTTGCTCTTTTTGTAATGACTAATTCTACTAGGAGCGGATTTTCACCGCAACTTCAGTTCAACTTCAAGTCAAGTATACTTTCCAATAAGTAGTATCAGCTTGAGTGATGGATGAAGGCTCCTTTGAATAATTGCAAACCCATCAGACTGAAGTAAGTGGACCGCAAGCGAAATAACCGATCAAAGGTATTTGTACAAAAATAAGTTGTTCAAGGGGGTTTCACTTCTCGTAATAGCCAAAGAGTTTTATAATAATGTGCAAGCAGTTCAGCAGACAATAGAAAAACTTGTGAAAGAGCGGGCAAAAAGTTGTTATTGACCTTGCCGTAAAGTTGCGAGTTCGAAAATGAGATTTTCAGAGTTGTTTAGTTGAACTCCCCCTTTGTAACTGAACGACTATAAAAAAAGGAAAAAATGAAACGCGTCCTTATATAATCCGTAAAAAAACATATCTGTTGATCAAGCCAATGAACCATCAAGACTTCAAAGAATATTAAATATTCTTTTAGAAGCATTTCTAAAAAAAATATTCTTCTAAAAAAAAATTAATAAAAAAATATAAAGAAAATATAATTCTTTTAAGAAGCATTTTTGTGCTTGAAAGCCTTAAACAAACACAAATCAAAACATCGGGAATAATTTTCCCCCATTTCAGTGGTAGATTATAATAAAAAGTTTCTAGTTTGCTACATTTTCACGGGCTTCATTAATTTAGCCACTAAGCCCCTCAATTCTTTTGGTATGTTATGGCATTTGGATAGTGCCTATAATATATATAAATACATTCCATGGGCCAATACAACATATAAAATGTTTTAAAAAAGTAGAAGTTATGATGATTTTTAAAGCTTGGGTAAATTTATTAGAGTGGCCATGGCACATAGAATTCTTTTTTCTTTTTGATAAATTGTGAGTAGTTTGATGTTAGTAAGGTTGTGAGTTGTTAATATTATTTATGTTATTAGGGTTATCAGTATTACTGTCTTGTGTGCGAGTATTATGTGTTATTTGGTTGTGGTACCAAGGTGTCTTATTGTGTCTTTTTGTTAATCCTTTTGTTATTGCTGTGTTTTTATTATGTGATGGTATTGTTATTGTTATGTGTATTTTTACTATGTCCGTAAGTGTTTTTTTTTTTCGAGTGTATTCGAAGTTTTTTTTTCGAGTGCTTTTTTTTCGAGTATAAGAAAGAAGAAAGAACGTAGTTGACCAAGCATTTCTCCTTCTATCATAATGGAACAAATTTTCTGAATCTTTAAGTTTTGTTGGGTAGTTTAAAACTTAGTTAAAGGTTAAAATATAATATTTAGAATATATTTTTATCTTTAGAATTACCATATAAACTAGATTCGTTCAATGTTTATATTGCTATCAAAACCTTTTTTAATTTCTGCTTACTGTAAGCACGAGTCGCTCTTTACTTACTGTCCGTTGGCACATAACGTTTAATATATAAAGAAAAGTCATAAAACACAACAGTTCTATTTAAACCTCAATAAAAAAAAGTAAGAAGCACGCACCTATCCACCCCACACACTTCCCCACAGCACCTATCTTCAGGCTTAATCGAGATGAAGGTAGATTAGAGATTAATTTACACCACCTCCCCCAGACCCTCTTTTATATTTACCTGAATGCTCACGGAAATTTAGAAAGTTTTAGTGTAAAAATGATCTATTTGAGGCAACCCAATCCCCTCCCCCCATTCACGGAATTCCAGGACCTCCCCTATAACAGCTGATTCGAAATTATGCATAACTTTACATAATTAAATCAATCATGAAGTGGATCAGCTTGATCAAATGAAGCTTTAAAATAAATATTCATATTAACCGTTTATTTAGCGTGGTACTTTAGGAACTACTTTAGGTACTTTAGGAACTACTTTAGGTACTTTAGCGTGGTACTTTAGGAACTACTTTAGGTACTTTAGCGTGGTACTTTAGGAACTACTTTAGGTACTTTAGCGTGGTACTTTAGGAACTACTTTAGGTACTTTAGCGTGGTACTTTAGGAACTACTTTAGGTACTTTAGTGTGGTACTAAACGAAAACAATTTTATAAATCAATTTGACAGAAGTCAGTAATTGACTCTGTATTGTTTTAAATGCTGAAAATTTCTATTTTTCAGAAAGAAACGTATTTTAAGCCTAAGATAAATCTATAAAAAAAAGCATATCTCCCAAGTTTAATTTGTCTTTGAAAATAATTTCTTTTGTTTCTTTGACTGAATTTTTGCTTAACGTTTTTTTGTATGCCACCTCAAGCCATTGCTGTTTTTGAAACTGGAAAGGTAATATATTTACCTATATTTTTTAGATAATTTTAAACAGATTAAAAAGCTTAAAATTTTCAATCGAAGTCTTTGAGTGAACTTCACATGTAGTTATGATTTCCTATAGCCTAGATCCTTTTTTCAAGGTCACTTCATATCCTATTCAGAGACTGGCCGAAAAATAAAATTTTACAAATGTCATCCTTCATTCAGAAAATGTTGGCCATTTTAACCTTAGTCATTTGTTAATTTGTTGTTTCCCAGGAAATATCGAACCAATGGTGTAAAAATTTCGAAAAACGGCTCATTAGAAAGAAAGTTAAAAGTTCTATTGACCTTTTTAAGTGGCAAAAAAGATTACTCTACACCGAAATTAGATTTTTTTTTTTTATCATTTTGTGGCATAAAACGACAATTTTAGCCCCAAAGGTGTCGAAAAGCCATCAAGGGATAGCTCTGAGGTAGCTAATGGATTTCAAATTATTGAAAAACTATGTTTTGAGCTTTCCAGTTTCAGTGACAATAATGCCACGCGATGGTGAATTTATTCTTAAAAATCCATGTAGTACATACAAAATAAAGGATTAATATAGACACTTATTTTAAATCTTGATTTAGCGAAGTTTATTTAAAGCTTAAAATTTTCAATCGAAATTAAACGAAAATTAAAATTTTCAACATAGCTCTCTTCAGGTCCACTTTCCAATTTGGTGCCATAAAACAGCAGAAAATGCCACTTCTCTGTGTTAAAATATTTTTGGCTACTTAAAAAGGCCCGTAGTACTTTCAATATTCATTTCAAAGCGCCATCTCCTGATATCCTAAGAACATTGGTTCGATACAATAGCATCAGGGGAAAAAGCGAGGAAAACAAGCAAATAAACACGTATCTGTGATCTTCCCTCTCGAAAAAAAAGCAAACTTCCAAATTACTGTAGATGAGAGCTTAAAACCTCCACAATAGGGTTTTTCATGTGCTCAATTTGATGGTGTAATTTTATTGAGACAACTTAACCCCCCCCCTCCCCCCTGTGCTCCTAAATTCACACAAACCGACATGATGTACCTCTTTCAGCTCTTGATCAATCAAACACTAAGGGAATAGTCCTAACAACTATATGTTAACCATAAGAAATTATCTAGGTCACAGAATGACTCTCCTAGATTAAAATGCACTGCAATTAATCCACAAATGGTGTCTAATTAGGGTCAATCTCGGTATTTAAGAATTTTTGAACATGCTGATAACAATTCCAAGGATAATTTTAGAATTTGAAAGACCAAAACGTACTTATTTCCACAATAAATGATTGATTTTTTTTAATGGATAAATCGCTACAACTGCTTTTACCACGATTAAATAAAAAAAAACAAGTTTTTTTAACTGAAAGTAAGGAGCGACATTAAAACTTAAAACGAACAGAAATTATTCCGTATATGAAAGGGGCTGTCCCCTCCTCAACGCCTCGCTCTTTCCGCTAGTAATTTTTTCTAGAAATAAAGTTGTGAGACAGAGTCTAACTTTAGCGTAAAGAGCGAGGCGTTGAAGAGGGTACAGCCCCTTTCATATACGGAATAATTTCTGTTCGTTTCAAGCTTTAATGTCGCTCCTTACTTTCAGTTTAAAAACTTGTTTCTTTTTATTTAATTTCTGAACGTTTTTGAAATAATGCAGCTTTGATTTTGGCTCACCGTACTTGAATAATTAAAACAAAATTTGCATATTAATTTTACTTTTTTTGGCTAAATGGCTTTCTCAAAAATTTGATCTGACGTAATTTACGGATTAACTTACGTAACGAACTTCTATATTCGTAAATTTTTATTACGTATATTAGGGGATTCGCCCCCTAGTCAATGCCTCGTTCTTTATGCTAAAGTTCAAATTTTGTTCCAATTTCTTAAGAGTGATCCCTTAATCACAAAGGCCTTTAATTAGAATAAATAGCTCTGATGAAAGTACAAACAAAACTTTAGCGCAAAGAGCGAGGTAATGAATAGGGGGCGGACCCATTCAAATACGTAATAATTTCTGTTTGTTTTAAGTTTTAATGTTGCTCCTTACTTTCAGTTGAAAAAATTGTTTTTTTTATTTAATTTCTTATCGTTATTTTTTATAATGCTGGGAAATCCGGCGCCCCTTCATAGCAATGTCCCTTCCCCCATGAAAACTTCCTCCGTGGAAAGATCCTCCTATGTAACACCCGACCCATCTCCCCAACTACCAAATAAATTCCCCCTGAAAAGTTATGTGTACTTCCCAATAACCAATGCTATATTGTAAACATTGGGCAAAGTTCATAATTTGCAGACCTTCCCCCGGGACTGTGGGGGATTAAGTCATCCTCAAAGACACAGTTATTGTATTTTCCGACCATGCTGAACAAAATGGCTATCTCAAAATTTTGATCTGGTGATTTTGGATAAAAATGAGCGTGGGAGGGGGCCTAGTTACCCTTCATCTTTTTGGCCACTTAAAAGGGTACTAGGACTTTTAATTTCCGTCCTGAGCTCTCCTGCAATTTTCTAGGACCCCTGGGTCGATACGATCACCCCTGGAAAAAAAAAATAATAATAATAATAAAAAAAAATAAACACGCATCCGCGATCTTTCTCCCGGCAAAAAATACAAAATTCCCAACATCTTTGCAGATAGGAGCTTGAAACTTCTATAGTAGGGTTTCTGATACGCTGAATCTCATGGTGTGATTTTCATTAAAGTTCTATGACTTTTAGGGGATTTTTCTCCCTTCTTTCGAAAATAAGGCAAATTTTCTCAGGCGCTTAACTTCTGATGGGTAAGACTAAACTTGATGAAACTATATATCTGAAATCAGCATAAAAATCGGATTCTTTTGATGCATCTATTGGTTTCAAAATTCCGTTTTTTAGAGCTTCGGTTACTAATGAGCCGGGTCACTCCTTACTTACGGCTCTTTAGCACGAACTGTTTGACTAGCACTGCTGTCTCAACATTTGCTTATTTTTTATTGTCTTATTGCTTAATCTTTGAGGTTTTATTCTCACGGTATAAAAAATAATTTTTTTTTGCACTTATAATTGTTAGGAGACACTTACAGATAAAATAAGGGCAGAGTGAAATGTTCAGACCAGTAGCGGTTTTAGGCCTCATAACCCGAGGGGGGGCAAGGTATACCTAGGTATACCAAGGTGTATAAAATAAAGGGAGATTAATGTTAGATGTAAGAACAAGCGGGGGGGGGGCAGCTGCCCCCTTGCCCAGGACTAGAACTGCCAGCGACTCAAACACTCCAAATGGTTGGCCTAGAGGAAAGCTCTGGCAAGTTTTTTGGTAGGAAAATGGAGAAGAATATTTTCTAACCCATCGATGTGGGGTCATATTTCATTTTAATTGACCGAATGCAGTCGTCTACCGGTACTCTCAGTCCGATCTCATTCGCAGTGCAACTGCTGTTACATTAATTTTTTCAAGCCGGATTATTTCTACAATGGTTACTCCTAGCACGACTACTCTGTTTTTACTATTTATAATCATTAATTTCTACTATTAATAAGAATAAAAAGCCGATGTTACTGCTATCAATATACTACAATGACAATATCAATTAAAAAGCAAAAAAAACGAACAGAAATTACCAAAATGAATTTGGTTCTGCTACCCGTCAAACCTGCAATTTATTATTTTAAACATTTATTCAGTTTGATTAAAGCGTTAAAAATTAAATGTAGATCAAACAGGAATTATTTTTTTTTTATATCAGTATCAGAAACAATGCTTTAACGGTGCCTTACTAAAGAGCCAAGTTCTTTTAACGTATTATTTATTTCTACATTCCTTTCTCTTTCCCCAGGGCTACTCTTTATGAAAATGATGGTCTTAAAAACTTGAGAAGGGACTCATTCAATTAGAAATTCAAAGGTATAGTCCCCCTTTTAAGATTCAAAAGGGGTCAGTCTCATCTCTGATCGGTTTGACACTGGAAGCCTTGGGTGCTTGGGTATGGAGGTCCAAATGTGAAAAGGATTGTCTGTGACACGGATCCTACAATCAAATGCCAGAGAAAAGGCCAACAATGTTTTGGCAAAATCAAAATTTTGTCTCGAAAGTTGCATCCTTGTGTGTTTTGTATTGTTTTGTTCCCCCCAAAAAACGTGACTCGATAAATGGCATAACAGGGCCAAAAAACTTCTTTTTTTTGCATGGCTGGAAACTCAAAGCCCTAAGTTCATGTTACATGGAGACCCTAATGTAAAAATTGACTTTTGTTAGGGTATTGGTCCCACATATTTGAAAGGAATGTGTTCGAAAGAGAAAACAGGAATTAAAATTGACTGCTTATCAGATTAAAGAAACTAGATCGATTGCTTAAAACATAACGAAATTGAAATAATTCTTCAAAGCCTCAGCAATTATTAGATTTTTTCAAAGTTAGAATCATACTGAAACTGTTTACAATATTCTTCGTTTATGACATTGATTATATCATTGACGCTGATTGTTTATGACATTTGAATTACGCTAATGTTATTATTGGTGTTTTGAATTAAAAATTGCAGAATACAGTCAAAATAAAGAAATCGTTTTTAAGCGGAATTTTGAAACTTTTCCACCCTTGTAGACAAAACTTCCCCAAAATCTAAAGGGTAAAGTTTCCTATTTTTTCATTTTTGACAAAAAGAAACAGGAAATGCTGGTACATTATTTAAGATCTTTATACAAAATCTAATGAAGGGAAACCCCTTCTTATTCATTCTTTTGATTATTCCCCACCCACCCCCCAAATAAAACTTGGCACGGCCCTGTTGGGGAGCCTAACTGTTCAGGATGCTTTTTGTTTTTAATTGTAATGTGCAAAGATATTAGTAAAACATCAAAAAATATATTATTCACATCAATAAGTTTTTTCACAGCAGACCATTTTTTACCTTAAGAGCATATAGAAGACATTCCAATTTAGTACCGTGTGTGAGATATACAAATTACTGAGTACAAGCGACGTAAACTCAAGAATAAATTTCAGGAGAGTCGGGCAAATTCATCATCAAAACAGCAGAAAAGAGCAATTACGTGAAAATAATAAAAAATAAATAATATTGGTCTATCTGTTTCAATTTTGTCATGGACGCAGTGGCAACTGCAACCTAGTAAAGAGAAAAAGTCTAAAACTAAACTTTAGTTTTAAAAATATAAGTTTAAAAAAAAATTTATATGAACTCAAAAAAGAGCCTGAATCCCCCCGAATATTACGTCGGGTCGAAATAAACAAATACGCCATGGTTGAAAATTATGTGCAGAAGAATTAGAGCAAGGACAGCAGCAAGGAAAAACACTTTTCGTATACGCAGCAGTGATTTGTTGCTTTTTTCCTGGCCAGTTTTTCATAATTCTGTAAATATAGGGATATATTTCCAGCTTGTTTCCAACAGTTTTTTCAGAATATATTTCGTAAACTGCAAACCATTAAATTTTGTTGGTTTCATGTTTCAACTTCACTCTTTATTTTCACAAAAAAATTGTCTTTTAAAAATAATTAATAAAGTTACTACTTAAGGCTTACTTAATGGAAAACAATTCAGTCATTGGATAACAATCATATGAAAAAAACTGAAATAGCCTATCTTAGAATAAGATTTTCAACCTATTCGATTGGACAAGAGAAGAAACTCTGCCGCTCTGCGGCGTCTGACCTTTAGGACCACCTTATCATAAGGTTTCAACCCTTGCAATTATGCCGAAAAAAAAATCTGATATCGCATGAGCAGTTTTAGTTTTATGAGTAGATTTATTGATCCCGAATTAGACACTTTTTGGGATTTATGTGAGATAGGCCACAGATAGACACAATCATGACCAAGAAAAATTATTTCTAGCATAACTATAACCATTTACATACCGAAGCTAAAAAGGATACTGACAGAGCTAAAAATTATTTTTATTAAATTTTGGACATAAACAAAAAGAAAAGTTACAGAACTGATGAGACCTCCAGAGATACATCTTTACACCAAAAAGCATATAATATTTATTTTTGGAGGGATGGGGTATTCATATATATATATATATATATATATATATATATATATATATATATATATATATATATATATATATATATATATAATATATATATATATATATATATATATATATATATATATATATATATATATATATTATATATATATATATATATATATATATATATATATATATATATATATAATATATATATATATATATCAGTTCGTGGTAACGAACTGTAAGTAAGGAGCGACCCGGCTCAATGGTAACCGAAACTCCAAAAAACGGAATTTTGATACCAATAGATACATCAAAAGAATCAGATTTTAATTCTGATTTCAAATATAAGTTTTCATCAAGTTTAATCTTACCCATCAAAAGTTACGCGCCTGAGAAAATTTGGCTGATTTTCGAGAAAAGGGGGAAAGACCCCTAAAAGTTATAGAAACTAATGAAATCACACCATCATATTCAGTGCATCAGAGAACCCTACTGTAGAGGTTTCAAGCTCCTATCTACAAAAATGTGGAATTTTGCATTTTTTGCCAGAAGAAGATCACGGGTGCGTGTTTATTTGTTTTTTTTCTTCTTTTTCCCAGGGGTGATCGTATTGACCCAGTGGTCCTAGAATATTGTAGAAGGGCTCATTGGAACGGAAATTAAAAGTTCTAGTGCCCTTTTTAAGTGACCAAAAAAAATGGAGGGCAACTAGGCCCCCTCCCACGCTCATTTTTTTCCCAAAGTCACCCGATCAAAATTTTGAGATAGCCATTTTGTTCAGCATAGTCAAGAATCTAATAAATATGTCTTTTACGATGACTTAATCCCCCACAGTTCCCAGGGGAAGGGCTGCAAGTTATGAACTTTGCCCATTGCAGTAGTAAGGCATCAATAGATATCACGAGTGATTGCGTAATATGCCTTACCACGGGCCAGTGACATATTACTATGAACCCTACATGGGTTGGCAGACAGGTTTTCTATTATGACACTCATTTTTGTGTGTCAGTCGATTAGAGAAAGCTTGGTGGTTAGTCCATATAATAACTTGATTGGTTGGTTTTTTAAAAAACTTGCCAAAGCTATAATGTACTCAATTAAAAAAACCCGATATAATGTCCGTACACTGCATCCCAATTTTTCATTATGTTTTAAGACATTGTTTATAGTACACCATATGTTATTAACTTTTGAAAACAATGGATTCGTCAATTTTCAATGTGAGTACACTTTTCATTCTTTTATTTCCCAAAAAAAAATTAAAGAAAAACGTTTTACTAGTAAATTCAAAATTCAGAGGGACTTAGCCCCCCTCCAACAACACAAAGCTTAAAATATGATGCGTATATTCGATAGAAACGGCAAAGCACGCTTTTTTCTATTATGTAAAACAAAAACTCCCTTTTCCATTGGTCTGTTAGGAGCATAATTCTGTAGTTTTAGTTCTTTTTTCGTTCAAAAGAATCCTTTCCCAATCCTGCATTTAAATGTACTATCTTCTTCCGCTCTAAATAAAGCCATCTGTGTTTAACATGTTACCAAAGAGGGGATGATTTCAAAACAACATTCCGCTGCAACCCGGATCTAATTACTCTAACTGTTATCGGTCTGATGTGATCTGTTCGCGGTATGCGTCGTATCGGGATTAAGAAAAAAAAAGGACGGATATGTGCGATTCAAGACTCATTGACAAAAGAGTTTGTTTTTTGACCAAATTAGACAGATATTTTTCAATTGTATTTGATGAAAGTAAATGGATTTCATAGATGATTAAGAGGCTTTTATAAAAATTTATGACAGGGAAGAGGGCAATGAATCAATTCTAACACAGTTTTTCTTTACTTGGTATCCGTTAAAAACGAAATTTTTGTGTTAAATAAGTAATTCTTGTATCTTTTAAAAGAGCTTTACGGGGTTTGAGAGAAACTCTGTTCCCTGATTCCGTGTGGTTAGAGGGGATTCTTTGTGCAGACTAATTTTTTCTTCTGTAAAAAAGGGAATTGTTTTTTTTTCCATGCTAAATTTTGCCTTCTTTTTAAGAAAGAGGATTCCTACAATTACCCTTCCCTGGAAAAGAGAGCTAAGACTAACGGCGTTGCTCCAATACAACAAGTGGAGATAGGCGGTCCATTGGGGGCCACTCACATCCATTCCAGACCGACGCTGCCTACTCAAAACTCACCAGTGCCAGCTCCTATGCATCCAGGTAGAAAGCTGAAAAGAGAATGGATAGTTGCTCACATGATGGGGAGCCCCACTGGCTCACCTGTACAAGCCAGTGACATCGCCACCACATCTATGCAAGAAACGGACGGCACTCAACAGCAGTCTGAATTTGGAAATGTGAGTATTTTCACCTCTAGCTTCTACCTATTTCTATCCAACTTTTTTTTTTAAGTATTTTCTTTTCGCCATTTTTCAACACCGTAAAAGTGTATGTCAGAGATATTAAAATGTTAAAATGATGGTCGTGTTAAATATTCGGGAAACATACGAGTAGAAAAATGCTTCACTACAGATATGGCTATTGTGTTTTTGTGAACTTTCTGAGGGAGGAGGGGGTAACTTTTTAGTTTAAATAATTCTAGGAGGAATTGGGTTTTGTCGGATGGTATGGAAAAATGGTACGTGTTAAATATTCGGGAAACATACGAGTAGAAAAAATGCTTCACTACAGATAAGGCTATTGTGTCTTTCTGAGGGAGGAGGAGGTAACTTTTTAGTTTAAAAAATTGTTTATGAATAGAAAACACTTCACTACAGATATGGCTATTGTGTTTTTGTGAGGGAGGAGGGGGTAACTTTTTAGTTTAAATAATTCTAGGAGGAATTGGGTTTTGTTGGATGGTATGGAAAAATGGTACGTGTTAAATATTCGGGAAACGTACGAGTAGAAAAAATGCTTCACTACAGATAAGGCTATTGTGTCTTTCTGAGGGAGGAGGGGGTAACTTTTTAGTTTAAAAAATTTGTTTATGAATAGAAAAACGCTTCACTACAGATAAGGCTATTGTGTTTTTGTGAACTTTCTGAGGGAGGAGGGGGTAACTTTTTAGTTTAAATAATTCTAGGAGGAATTGGGTTTTGTTGGATGGTATGGAAAAATGGTACGTGTTAAATATTCGGGAAACGTACGAGTAGAAAAAATGCTTCACTACAGATAAGGCTATTGTGTCTTTCTGAGGGAGGAGGGGGTAACTTTTTAGTTTTTAAAAATTTGTTTATGAATAGAAAAACGCTTCACTACAGATATGGCTATTGTGAACTTTCTGAGGGAGGAGGAGGTAACTTTTTAGTTTAAAAAATTTGTTTATGATAGAAAAACGCTTCACTACAGATAAGGCTATTGTGTTTTTATGAACTTTCTGAGGGAGGAGGGGGTAACTTTTTAGTTTAAATAATTCTAGGAGGAATTGGGTTTTGTTGGATGGTATGGAAAAATGGTACGTGTTAAATATTCGGGAAACGCACGATTAGAAAAAATGCTTCACTACAGATAAGGCTATTGTGTCTTTCTGAGGGAGGAGGGGGTAACTTTTTAGTTTAAAAATTTGTTTATGAATAGAAAAACGCTTCACTACAGATAAGGCTATTGTGTTTTTGTGAACTTTCTGAGGGAGGAGGGGGTAACTTTTTAGTTTAAATAATTCTAGGAGGAATTGGTTTTGTTGGATGGTATGGAAAAATGGTACGTGTTAAATATTCGGGAAACGTACGAGTAGAAAAAATGCTTCACTACAGATAAGGCTATTGTGATCTTTCTGAGGGAGGAGGGGGTAACTTTTTAGTTTTAAAAATTTGTTTATGAATAGAAAAACGCTTCACTACAGATATGGCTATTGTGAACTTTCTGAGGGAGGAGGGGGTAACTTTTTAGTTTAAATAATTCTAGGAGGAATTGGGTTTTGTTGGATGGTATGGAAAAATGGTACGTGTTTAATATTCGGGAAACATACGAGTAGAAAAATGCTTCACTACAGATAAGGCTATTGTGCCTTTCTGAGGGAGGAGGGGGTAACTTTTTAGTTTTAAAAATTTGTTTATGAATAGAAAAACGCTTCACTACAGATATGGCTATTGTGAACTTTCTGAGGGAGGAGGGGGGGGTAACTTTTTAGTTTAAATAATTCTAGGAGGAATTGGGTTTTGTTGGATGGTATGGAAAAATGGTACGTGTTAAATATTCGGGAAACATACGAGTAGAAAAATGCTTCACTACAGATAAGGCTATTGTGTCTTTCTGAGGGAGGAGGGGGGTAACTTTTTAGTTTAAAAAAAAATTGTTTATGAATAGAAAAACGCTTCACTACAGATAAGGCTATTGTGTTTTTGTGAAGTTTCTGAGGGAGGAGGGGGTAACTTTTTAGTTTAAATAATTCTAGGAGGAATTGGGTTTTGTTGGATGGTATGGAAAAATGGTACGTGTTAAATATTCGGGAAACATACGACTAGAAATGAATATGATATTTCAACATTATGAAATAATGCTTATTTCACATAGAAAATAAAACTTTTTTCTAGCAGATTAATGATATAGCACCACCACCGACACCATTGAGTGATGAACCAAGTGTATTTACAGGACCAATTCTTCCACCACCAACGGAGTTCAGTGATGAACCTACACTAGTTCTAGAGAATATGGAGTGGCATAGGGGTTTCCTCAATGATGTTTTTGGGGAAATGGCTAGCCTAGACGACTTAACCTGTGATATTGACATGCTTGAGGACCCGGAGTGGGCAGATAGTTTTTATGCGTGAACATTTGGGTGATGTTACTAGTGCATCTGAACCGGGTCCTCATAACGAAATTCCATCACAGGACAATACAGGCTGGCTCGACCAATTGTCCCCAAACACCTTGGAATATGTACTAGGGGACCTCATGCCATATCCCCCCAATGTGATTGAACAGACTGGAGTGGTGGTGTTATTGACAATTCCCTGTCGCCCTCCACCATTCCACTTAATGATATAGATAGTAGTAGTAGAGTAGTAATACAACAGCAACAGTATCCCCTCTTCCGGATTTTTTTCTGTCCAACTCTGCCTTGCACCACACATTGGTCTACAGCGCCAAATTCGGTGACCCCTCCAACTCTCTAGTGTCGGGGGATATAATAACAGATCCCCTGGCCATTACACATTCATATACTGATAAGATTCGAGCCATTCTTGAACAACAAATGGGGGTGTGGGGAGTGGGGGTCAGTTTAAAAGCATCAATAGCACTAAAAATATTTTTTTTAACGAAAGTGCGGGTGAGATGTATTCGAAATACTTGCACACAGAGATGTTGGCAATTCACCCGCATTTATCAAATTATGGGGAGGTTTTTCTAAATTGGGCTAATAGTATTAAAGTAAGTGGGAAAATTATAACGAGGGGGTAGTGGATCTGTGGTTTTATTTATTGAAAGTTTAGATGTTAATATTTGTAGGTTTAAAAAGGATTTTATTGTAAGAGGGGGAGCGGGGGAATATTGAATTAAAATATCATTCAGATTTAGAGGGGTGTAGGGGGATCCAACGAATCTGTTTCGATACGAGGCTGCAGTGTTTCAAGTATGCATTTTTGATTGCAGCATACAGCCTCTGCGCGATGATGCATCTAAGAAAAAGTTGGATAAAATGGCAGGTAATGGTAGGGAGGGTTCAAAGTTCCCAAAAGTAAATTTTAATTGTTTAAATGGTCAATTTCCCGTGACACTAAAAGGAATAGATATTTTTGAGCGGGCTAATGCACATTTAAAGATTGGTGTCACGGTGTTACAGTATGAACCAGAATTTGAAGAGGGTCAGCGTTCCGATAAGAAGGGTGTATTATTTCCAGTGCGGGCTCCTTCAATTGAATCAGTAGAACATTGGGTGTGGCTTCTATACACCCCACCCACAGACTCCGATTCAATTGGTCATTTCAATCCAATTACTGATATTAGTAGGGTTCTAAGTGAGGGTAAAAAGGGGAGGTGTGTGTTATTACTGTCCAACATGCCTCTCAAGATTTCGCTCTGATTTAAAGTTAAAGCATCACATGAAACACTGTAAACGTCATGGATACCAGGCTGTGGAGACGGTAAGCGGAGATAGAGCGATCTTACGTTTTAAAAATTTTCAAAACACGCTCCTGCAGAGCAATAAGATCGCTTTGGACTGCGAGCTAAGCTGACAGACGTGTGCGATCCGTCAAATTCAAATCGTGTTTAAAATACATGAAGCCATAGGGGTCTCTTACGCTCACGCGCAACGAGATTCCAATAATACCATGCAAGTGCTGGATGTAGTTGAGATGTTGAGTGACGGTGAAGACTGCATGCGCTCGGCATTGGTCAGTCTAATCAAAACAGCGAACGGTGCAATTTCGCGCCTTCGTTATACAAACTATCCTATGCTCCTATCACCAGATGACATAGTGGCCATTAAAAATCGTAAAATGTGTTGGGTTTGCAAGGGAGAATTTGATGATGGTGTTGGGAATGGGGGAGGAGGAAGGTGATCGACCATGATCATTTGTGGCAGGAAATTACATCGGGAGGGAGTAACTTTAGAGGGGTAGCACACCAGTCATGCAATTTAAACGTTAGACAACAATATTTCGTACCTGTTTTTATACACAATTCCAATTACGACTTAAAGTTTGTTCTTCCGGCGTTGGCCCGCATTGCCAAGGGAGGAGTTGTAGATGACGCATGGATAGATGGTTCTTTTTCATATAATATCATACCCAAATCATCGGAGAAGCTACTGCTGCTAGAATTCATGTGGAAAACAGTTGACAAGGGTAACACGTGCCTGAATAAAATCCGTTTTTTAGACTCTTTCAGCTTCTTCCCCAAATCTTTAAGTCAATTGATTCAGGTACAGAAAAGTGACAATTTTGATAGCTTCCCCCTCCTCAAACAGCGCTTCCCCGATGATGAAATGTATGATTTATTAACGTGTAAGGTACTATCCATATGATTATTACAACTCTGGCTCGAGGCTAGATGAGGTGTCACTACCGCCCATTGAAGCTTTTTACAATTCTCTTACTGAGAGTGAGTGCACCACTAGCGACTACGAATTTGCTAAGAGGGTTTGGGCAAAGGGCGGATGTAAAAATGGGTGGGATTATTGTAAACTTTACTTGGCCAGTGACGTACTCACTCTTCTGGACATTGTGTGCAAAAATACGGATAAAATCTATGGGGAATTTGGGTTGGATTTAGGTTATTATTTTTCCACTCCCCATTTGGTGATGGACTTGATACTTAAAATCAGCAAAGAAAGAAATAGGTCTGATCGCCGATGTGGATCAGCATCTGTTTGTAGAGAGATCAATGAGGGGTGGGTATGTTTTTCACGGGGATCGTATCATGAAAACTGATCCGAGTGGACAGCACACCGATGAAAAGTCGGACGCAGTTTTTTTGGATATGAATTCTCTTTACCCATCGGCAATGTCTCACTACTGTTTGCCGTGTGGCAATTATAAATGGCTTGACAATCCGTGTGCTTCGAATTTCCCCGACATTGCCAGTGTTGAGGAGAATGGGGCACAGGGATGGTTTTTTTGAAATTGACGGTGAAATACCCATGGAAATCCATGACTCGGTAAAAGACTTTGTTTTTCCGTGCATAAATAGACCGGTGGGTAGGGACTCTCTGAGCCCCTACAATTTATCTTTAGTAGAGGACGGGAGTATGCACTGGGTACCTTCAAAACAAAAACTAATTGCCGACCTCAACCCGAAACAGAATATCGTTGTTCATCACGTGCTATTGAAATGGATGGTGTCCAATGGTTTCAAGGTCACAAAGATTCATAGAGCCCTCCAATTTGATCAAAAGCCTTACATGAAAACGTTTATTGACACCTTTGTCAGTAAGCGTTCACAAGCGAAAACGAAAGTTGAAAAAGAAGTCTATAAACTCATTTTGAACTCAGCTTTCGGTAAAATGTGCGAGAGCGTACGACACAGAAGTCGATGTGACATTGTAACCAACCCCAAAGATTGTGCTCGAATCATTGCGGATCCAAACTTCACATCGTTCACAATCATAGACTCTAATATGGTGCTCCTACATCGCAAGAAAAGAAACATTGTATTAAATAAAAATATTGCAGGCGGAAGTGCAATAACTGAAATATCCAAGAAACTCATGTTGTCATTTTATTATAATGTATGCAAGGTACAGTGGCCGATTGAGGGACAAGTTCAAGTGTACTTACGGGGACACTGATTCACTCCTGTTAAAAGTCAAAACTGAAAATCTATTGAATGATTTGGAAAATGGCGAGTACATTAGCTCACGAATGGACTACCACTAACTGGGACGAATCCCTCTACCCAGAGCTAGTGAAAACGCCAGGCCCCAAATCAATTGTTAATGCTAAAATCTGAAACGGGTAGCGATCTGATATCCAGTGGTGTGTTTCCTGGTCCGAAGGTATACTGTGTGGAAACGCACGGCAAGGATATCAAACAAGTTTGCAAGGGGGTACCTACACACTTTGTAAAAAATAATTTCGACATGAGTGTGTATAGAAACTGTGTGGAACGTAGTTTAGTGCCAAGGGCGAAAGTCATGGCGATTCGCTCTTTACAATTTAAAAACTACACAGTTAGAGTTGAGAAAAACGCCATGTCGGCCATATCGGACAAAGTCTATGTACTTGAGGATGGTGTGAAGGTACTACCACACGGTCATTATTTAATTTCAGACCGAGTTGAATGTATAGAGTACAGAAAACAACTCGGTCTAGAAAAATTAACTTAAATTCATTAAAAAAAAAGTATAAATTGGGTGGGAGGGTTTTTTTGGGTAATTGGGTGTTTTTAAAATTCTTTTTAATTCTTATCATCACAAACAATTTCAATGTGTGTGTGTGTGTGCAAGGCAGATCAATTTCCACTATTTAATGCCAGCCCCGGCCGGGCCCGCCGCAGCGGGCCCCCGCTTCCCGGCGCCCGGCGACTTCCCGGCCCGCCCCCGGCCGCCGCAGCGGCCACCCCCGGGGGGAGGGGGGACCCCAAATTTAAAATGCTGTAAATAAAGTGTATGATATTATTTCACAAGTGCTTTATTCCAATAAATGTTGTATTTTTTTTATAAATAAACAAAAAAAAGTGTATTTATTTAAGTGTTTTTTTTTCTAGTGGTTATGTAAATGTTGTATTTTTTTATTATAAATAAATTAAAAAAGTGTATTTTTTTTATTCATGTTTAATGTGCCTTTTTCAATGTAGTATTTTTTTTAAAAGTATTGTCACCTTTTTATGTTTAATAAAAGAAAATATTATTCTTTATTCGTCTCTTCTTCTTCTATTATTATTCTTGAACGGAGTAGTAGTAATAGGGAAATTATTTAGTCATTAGACAGCCATAGTCTACAGTTAGTTGTCTAGGTGAACTGTTGAAGGAACATGTATCAATTTAAAACACCACTCAGATCGTTTCTGTGTGGACCGTCAATGTCGGGCAAAACAACACTCTTAACTAAAATAATTAAAAATTGCGATAAAATGTTTGTGGAAAAGCCGAAAAAATCTACTATTCTTACAGTATTTGGCAGGAGTCATATGATAAAATAAAAGCAATTGCTGCCACGACGGGGTTGGTGCAGATACAATTCATACAGGGACTTGATGTTTTCAGCATTATTGAACCAAACTCTTGGTTGATCATTGACGATCTGGCTGAATCTATTGAACAATGGTCCCAGGAAATGCTACAACTGTTCACTGTTCGCTCTCATCATGAACAGATTTCCGTTACTCTGGTTCTACACAATCTCTTTCATCAGAGCAAGTGTATGCGAACACTTTCATTGAACTGCACCTACTATATTATCTACAGAGTTGTTCGTGATTCTAGCTCGCTAATAACTCTCAATAAACAAATCTATCCAGGGCCCCTAAATTTCTGCTCTCAGCATACAATTAGGCAACTAATAAACCCTACGGCTACATCCTATTGGATCTTAGTCAAAATACACCCGAGGATCTGCGTGTAGTCACAGATATTTTTGACAATGAAATTACAGTATATCTCCCCGTGAACACTAAAAAGACCTATTAGTTGCTATCATGACACTGAAGAAACTACATGAAAATAGGCACTTGTTTTCAGTTCTAAGCACTTCAAAACCTCCGCTTAGAAAAGCAATACTCAAACACGGTATTGACAATGATTTCATTAATCTAATATCTGAACTTTGTTTAAATTTGACCGAGGGTAATGTTCAAGTGCCAGAAGTAGTTAAGAAACAGGCAAAGCAACATCGTTCCATTGTACGTACATTGGCCTCTAAAAAGAAAGGAAAGAATTTTAAAAGGAAACGACTTCTTCAGGCGGGTGGTAGCTTTTTCACACTTTTACTGCCAATAATTGCAGGACTTGTAAACAGTTTTCTCTAGATGGCAAAACCCTATAAATTGACTCCAATAGAACTTGCTCTCTCACCCATCGAACACTTTGAGGACAATCTGAGTAAATTCCTTGACAATGAAAATATTGAGGATGATAAAAAACTGCTTTTACTTCAAGATGCACTTCGCCGAGTGGAGAAACACAAGTCCTATCGGTCGAAGCCCACTGCTGCTGCTGATCCCAAAAAAGAATTATCTCCTCAGGATTCTGCTTCTGGAGCACAATTAAAGAAGGAGGAATTGGATTCAATTGTATTGAAAATTGGAAATCTAATGCCCCACTCATATCGTGAACAAAGTAAACGACTCCTAACCTATCTCTTGGAAAGTGGTCAAATTCAAGTTGAGAGCAATGGGGAAAGGATTATAATTCAGGGCAAGAGCTATAATCTACTTGATTTAATCTATGATATGGTTACAAATCGTAAAGGACTATTATCATTTGACACTCATCTATACAACTTTCTAATACATTAAACTTCCCCAAAAGTCTTATTGGCAATAGACAAATTCTAAAAAAATTAAATGAACGTGCATCATCATCGTCATCATTGACACCATTAAAAAATGAACTTGAAGAAGAAGAAGATTTTAAATCAATTTTGGAAAATACTAGCACACCACTGATAGCTAGACAAAAGCGAAGACGTATCAAGTCAACGTCACCACCACCACCAACAGCCAGTATACAAAAGGGTAGCGGCCATTACACAACGTGTTTACGTTCAAAACGGCTGAAGTTCTGAAAGGTGTTTATGAAAATATTGGTGATGCAGGGAGTTTAAGTTCCCCCACCACTCTTTCCAAAGTCACTGGTGTTCACACTAAAAGTGTACGAGACTATCTACAAAATGAACCAAGTTACACTCTGCATAGAAATCATAGACTTCCTGCCAATCAATATCGAAAAACTAAAGCCTTTTACCCATTGCATATAATGCAAGCAGATCTCCTGACTCTAGATGAGCTTCAAAGACGTCACAATACACCATACAAGTACATTCTACTTGCAATCAAAGTTTTTAGTCGCTATGCATATGCAATTCCATTGCGATCAAAGAGAGGTGTTGAAGTTGCTCAGGCCATTGAAAGTATTCTCGAACAGGATTCATATAAAAAAATTCAAACGGATCGCAGTAGTGAATTTGTTAATCCTCATGTTGCAAATGTACTAGAGAAATATAGTACGCTGCTCTATCATAGTCACAGTCCTATAAAGGCTGCATTGGCCGAACGATTGATAAGAACTATTCGACTTTTAATTTCAAGATATTGTACATTGAAAAATACATCGGCTTTCATTCATGATCTAGATAAATCATGTTGATTTATAATCAACGACCTCATCGATCATTGTCCAACTCTACGCCAACGGAAGTTCATCATTCTGATCATGATACAATTGACACCTTTCTTAAACAGTATTCCAATGAATCGGTTGTCAAGAAGAAGAAAAATAAATTCAATGTTGGTGATACTGTTCGAATTTTATATGATTTTCATACTTTCGTACTGAACGTGAAATCTTTTTGATTAAACACTTGTAGTTACCTATTGGGGACTCGGTGTAATCTAGCACGTTTTCAGAAAATCACACAACCATATAACTGTGTATTAAGACTGGGTAGACAGAAACACAGTCGATTAGTGTGTATTATTTTTGTATATTTAAAAAGAGAATATGGTAAAATGCCTGAACAGCACTGAAAAGGTACTTTTTGGTTTCTTTAGCTACTAAACTTCGTGGAGTATGTTGTATTAGCTGTTATTGTTAAAGTTAGAAAATCGCTTAATTTGGTACTTGTTAATGAATTAAACAAAACACACCCAAGAAATGAAGTTAGGTTAATCCTAATGAAATATAACTTTCATATAACTTTTAGTTTATATAATAGTATAATTTGGGCTATATATTCGCACATTGGAGGGGGGAGTATTTAGACAGTGCCCCTAACCTAACTTACCCCCCCCTAATGTGCAAATATATAGCCCGAATTAGTCAAGTCCAATGCATTCTGTCACCTGTTATTTGTTTTTGTGGCTATGAAATTGGTTTTCTGAGATCAAGCCTAAATACAATTCTTGTTTCGTTTAGTTTACAAGTACCCTTAATTTTTAGAATTACTTACTTGGTACAACAAAAACAGGTGATTGGTTATTATTTGACTTTTTAGGAAAGTTTTAGTCTATATATTAACATCAACAAACCGGCATGAGGATTGGCCTGTATTGAAAATATTTATAAAAATAGCTAAATTAATGAATTGTGAAAAATAAAATACAGTTTCAAACATTAGATTAAATTCTTGTTTAATTACCAGGTTAGTGTAAAATGACAGGTTAATTAGAAGGTTAATTAACATACAATGAGGGAAAAAAGTGGCACAACAGCAAATGTTATTCATGTAGTTTTTTTTACTTTTTAAAATTCCTTAGCAAGAGTAATAATTTTTTTAACCTACAGGTCGAAAGTTGAATCTTGACGATGGATAAGTACTTGTATTAAATTATAAAGAAAGTTTTCCAGAAAAATATTTCAAAGAAAAGCAAAGAGCAAAATCAAAACCTAAAATGAACAGCAATAAAGTCAACTAACAAGTCAAACTTAAAATGAATATAAAATACCACAAATAAGATTGAGGCTACCCACAAGGTACTCTAAAAGCTAGTTAATTTTCAAAACGGTCACAGTCTCAAAACCCTTTTGACCCATTGTCAGGCCCTTTAACACCCTCCATCTTCCAATAAAATTTTGGTAGGCTGTGATATAGGTTTCAAGCCCACCGATATAAAGTATATTTTGGCGTGCGACTCCAAACAAAATTTTTGTTTAACATTAAGTTCACTTGGTCCTAGGACTTACCGCTATGACTTTCAAACCCATCCGAGACAGAACTATTCCTGGCTCACTATTGGACATTATAGGTAGAGTTATTTCAGGCTATTCGGAGATTCAAGATCAAACATGCCCCCCATTTTATTGTAAACAAGGGACAATTTGCGTATTTACGACCCTTGCTCCTAGGGCTACATGGAATATGTTATCCCGGAGGCATATTTGTTGAAGCTTTCGATGATTTTGAAAAAAAAATGGTTATCTGTAAATTCAGCTCCGATAGCAAGGGTGACACCAAGAGTGCCTGTGAAAAAATGGACAAAACAAGAGGACTGATAACCTTCCAATTGCAATTGATCCTGAAAAGGTATCAGAACTTGGGACTTTCTGTTAAACAAGCCCCCTTTCTAAAAAGAAAGCCCTCTTTCCTCTTTTCCTCTTTCTAGTTTCTATCGCGTCCATACGCAGTGGCAGATGCTCTTTAATGAGGACCAAAAGAGTAGTTGTCTCCCTCCCCAAGACAAAAAATCTAAGTAGCATCAACCCCCATCCTCAAAGCACCCTTTCGTTAAAGTTCCAGTTGGATCTCCCATTCGTGAAAGAAAACAAGGCAGCCTTACCAGACTACACATGATATTCATTTCCTTTTAATAAAATCTACTGAGAATATGCAATCTTGATTTTGATATGTACTCGCTTGCCTTTAGGCTTAAGGCATATAAAAAATGTACACTCTATAGGAATGACCGTAAACCAGCTACTCTAATTGTAAAAGTACTCCGGAAAAACCGTTAACCGTTGTAAATAATGACGGGGTTTTTTGTCAGATTAGTAACTGGCTGAGATTTAAGGCCCATTCACAATGATATTTTAATAATGCCAAGATTTAGCACTATTTGTGTCAATAAGAATTTTTCATAGAATTTCCTTATTGGCACATCTTATTATGAATGGGTCTTTCCAATGAATAAATATATTATAAAAGTAGATACTTTTTAAATAAATTAGAAAGATTTTTTGGTTATTTCCCCTTTTT
>CM051262.1:72480162-72590162 GCA_027921565.1 Artemia sinica
GAGCAGGTAGCCCCTTCATATTCTCTTTCGTTTTAAGTTAAGGGAGGATTTTTCTTCGCCTTAAGATTTAATGTCTCCCTGTACTTCTATTCGAAACAACTAGTTTTTTTGGTTTCATTATTCAATAGGCTAGTTAAGACCGAAGCTAGTGGCTCGAGAGATTAATTGACCAACTCAGTCTTAGTCTTAATATTATTTTTTAACGCTGTGTTCTTAAGGCTGGACGGTATGAAAACCGAAAATTAGCTATGCAGAAGAGATTTTACTGTACAAAAATGGGGCGGTAATCTTTTGATGAATGCAAACGGGTTTAGAAGGCGGTCCTTAACTTGACTCTGCAAAATTTGAATAGCAGGGTTTCAAGCTCTCACCTGATTTTAAAAGACAAAATCGCAAAAAGGAAAAAAGCGGACAGATATGTAGAATTTTGTTTCCCTCTTAGGATTAGCCTTTAGTCAAATTTAGAAAAGACTATAAATTTAAAAAAGAAGAAGGATCAATTAAAGAAAAACGTAAGGACGTTTGATAAAACATTGACAGGAAAGAATACACTTATTTAGCAAGGGCACCGGCAGAAAATTTTCCAGGGGGGTCAGACGCCAAAATAACAGTGGTGGTTGGGGGACAGGGAATATATTTCAGGATATTTATTTTTGTAGGAATAAGTTTATTTTTAAATACTTTTAGTGAAAAACTCTCAAATAAAAAGAGAAATTAAATTGCATGCAAAATGAAACAAAATACAGTAAATTTTAAACAACAAGGATTCCTGGCAAAGGGATCGCTTTATTTAATCAATAATATATGTAATTAGTATGCATTTAATCTTAAAGAAAATAAGATTCAAACCCAAATTACAGAAAGATTTATTGCTTCCATAGAATATAACAGATGTCTTTATGCAAGTTCCTACTCTTTAGAATAGTTTACAGAAAGAGTAGAGATACAAGCGAAGAAAGAGTAAGAAAGAGTAGAGAAACAAGCGAAGAAAGAGTAAGAAAGAGTAGAGAAACAAGCGAAGAAAGAGTAAGAAAGAGTAGAGATACAAGCGAAGAAAGAGTAAGAAATAGTAGAGAAACAAGCAAAATGCATGGCAATAAACTAAACGAACAAGATAATTATTATAAAGTACTATAAAGTATGAATTTCATTGTTTTAGTGTTTTCTTTTAGTTCTACTTAAATCCTAGGGCTATATCTGGGACCAATAAAGGTGGGGGTACATTGACAGAAAAGCCATCATGATCTTTGGAAAAATACCGGGAATACCTTTTTGGTATTTTCACTAAAAATTTGAAAAAGAGAGAAAAATTAACTCCCTAGATCTTGGAAATACCTTTTTTCCCTCCCTCTCCCCTACATTATTCGTCAATTGGCGCCCAGACATACTACCAAAAGAAAATAAAATATTAGGAAATTGTAGATATAGGGATATAGCCTAGGACTGGAAAAGGTGTCGATGGGAACATAATGGTAGGGTACTACCTTTGGGTACATTTGCAGTGGGTCATATAATTTAGCTAAGATGAAAGTGAAGACGTCATTTGATGCCTTTTTTATGCTCTTTCATAATTCAATAATCGCTTTTGGGGCTAATTGCATCTTGAGCCCTTAAAGGGGTGCCAAAGTAATTTTACTTTTGTAACCACACAAAGAAGTTATCAATACTAGTTAAGTTATTGAAAAGTGGCTAAAAACATATCACTAGTTTATAAACAAATTGTTCAAGAGAAATATATTCCAAAAATAGTTAATTATAGAAATTCCAACCTCATTTATTAGGTAACTCAAATAAACCGTTTCAATTTGAAGGTACGTTTTTCGAATTTCGTCGACTGAAAATAGCGCTGAATTTTGTAATTGGTAACTTCGCCATTGAAACGCATTATATGCATCCTATTTTAATGTTTCCTTCACAGGAGGAATCTTCGTACACAATTATTGCTTTTTTTCATTGACTTTATTAGGCATAATGAAGCAACTGTTGACGAGAAAATAGCACAAAAAGAGCGCAAACGTATAGGGCTATATATGGTACCATTAGAGAGGCGAAGACACAATTGCAACGACAGTGGCTTTATATTTGGAAAGAGCATTGAATAAAAAATCGATACTTGTTTAGAATCCAGGAAACACGCGATAAGTGAAGTTTCGTTAATGCTAATGAAAAAGAACAAAGTATAATAAAATATAATAGGTTAGTTCAGAAACAAATTTGGGCTATGTATTTGCACATTAAGGGGGGGTGGGGGTAAAGCATAGCATATATTAAATACGTAACCTAACCTAGGTACCTTTTTCGGTAAAATTTCGGCAGTTCATATTATCGACTTCCTAATAAAGTGAACACACTACTCGGTGGCTTTTTTTATGCCCTTTCCAAATATAACAGTCATTTTTGTTGGAAATGAATGTTTGCTTTCAGTTTATTTCTGATGCAAATGAGAGGTAAGTTTAAACTTTACCCCCGCCCCCCTAATGTGCAAATATATATCATGAATTGGTATATTTAGGGGTAGGGGTAAAATTCATTAAAGACAGAAATGATTATTATATTCGTAAAGAGCATAAAAAAAGGCATTGAGTAGTATGTTCACTTTATTCGTAAGTCAATAATATGATCTACCGAAAATTTACCCCTCCCCCCCCCTAAACCCCAGAGAACAAAAATTTAAGTGGTACTTGTCAATTAGCCGGAAATTCTCTACTGAAAGAAACCCATTTGACTAGTTTCTTAAGCATATTCCCTATTCAATATATCGCTTGTTCCCGGCTACTACTAAAGTACCTGAGCAATACCTCACTAGGCAGCGAAAGCCTGTTTTTCATATAGCATCTTTGAGATTTCGATACGGTCTTTCTCGCGTGTTCACTGGATTCTAAACAAGTACCGAAAAATCTTTTGGTACATTTTTTTCCTATTTAATTTCTTCTTTCCCTATCTAATTTCTGTCCTGCAACCAACCGTAAACGGTTTTTATTATAGAGTGTTTAGTTCAGAAGAGGAAGCACTACTACCAAATAATTTTGTTATTAGATCGGAAAACAATGACACATTTAAAATTGTTAAAGAAGACGTTACTTGTAGGCTATTGACTTCAAAGTTATCCTTATAAAGCACTAAATTTAACTCAATATTTCATCCTTGTAGCAGTCTTCCACCTGAACATCTGCACAGATCTACAAACACTAACGAGTAATATGTTTACCTGGCTCTCGGGCAAGGTATTCTACCCTGAGGGTCTTTACATGGTTTCTTAATTAACTCGCGTTAAGTGTTTAGTAATGACAAAATAATTCTGGGGACATCTTCTTCAAGCTTGTGTCGGTACTTTCGCATTATCCGGGCCTCTCCAAGAAGTCAAGTTTGGTTAATGCTAATGAAATACAATAAAATAGGATGAATATATAACAGTTTAGAAGCAAATTTGGGCTCTATATTTGCACATTAGGGGGGGGGGGGATGGGGTAAAGCATTGCATATATTAAATACGTAACCTAACCTAGGTACCTTCCCCCCTTAAAATCCAAAAAACCACAGTTCTAATATATTATACGCAATGCAAACCACGCTATTATTGCCTAGTCTACAGCGGTCATCCTGTCAAAAACGGGTTTTGATCATTACCTTCTCTATAGTGATTAAGCCGAGAGGCCCGGATAATGCGAAAGTACCCTTGTGTCTGACATAACTAAGGCTTGGGGGTTCAAAAACAAAACTTAGTTTCACTCGTTGGTGTCTTTCGCCATCCACTTCTGTAAGTAGTTTAACTTTTGATCTTCTCGGGGGGGGGGGGGGAGCGTGTCCCTAAAACCGCCCCCTGTCTGACAATGAATATCCACATTAGATAGTTAATTTGAAGAACTATACCAAACAAACTGTACCAAACGAACGAAAATTATTGTTTTGTAATGTATATAGCATAAATTGCTGCAAAACTGGTACACCATACGTTATAATGCATTATTTCATTGTTTTATCCAATGGTTATGAAGGGAGAATGAAATCAGGTGCACTCACCTGATTTTCATCCCACTGTAAGATCATGCTAATAGTAATGATGTCCTTATGCATAGAATTCCGTTGAACCTAAATCAAAATCAATTAAAAGCGGTTTTATTTTCAAGATTAATTCTAAAAAGTATTTTTTAATTTAGAAGATTAGACTTTTTAATTGGTATTTTATTAATGGTCTGGCTAATTTGATTTATAAAACAGTTTTTCCCATTTCGTCGTTTCCGTCTTTTAATTTTTTTTTCTTATGAGATGATTTTGTGGTACAATTTAATAAGTAACATTAATTCTAAGCCCTACTTCACTGATTTTTTTTTTCAGTATCTGTTCACCTGTGAACAGATACTGAAATCTCTATGGTTGCTTCTCCAATACATGCAAAAAAAGTCGCTCAGCGTGATTGCTACGTTATGTTGCGATGTTGAAGGCGGTTCATCTCGCTTCATCATGGTCTCAGGAAATGTGTTGTTTCTTTTGTTTATTAATGAAAAAAAAAATTCCACATAATAAATTTTTCAAAAAAAAGTAAAGAACTCCGTTAAACCAAAAATGAACAAAAATAGAATCAAATAATCTACCAAGCATACAACTACCACAAATCAGTAACAATAAATAATGAAACCCATAACGAACAGAAATTAAAATAAATAACAGAGTGAAACTCAAAACGAGCAGAAATTAATATGAGTAGGGTTCATTAAAATTCAATATGAGTAGGGTTCAAAGAGCTATCTATTCTAATTAAACGGTCTCTGTGATTAAGGGGTAATTCTTAAAGAATTGGAACAAAATTCGAACTCTAGCGTAAAGAAGGAGGTATTGACTAAGGGGTAAACCCCCTCATATACGTTATAATTTGTAATAAAATATAATTTGTACGTTACTAAAAAAAAATCAAATGAATGTGTATTGTCAGTTTAATAAACATATGCTGATATTCATTCCTTAAAATCTTAATCTTCAAGAAATATTTGTACTATTAGAATTTAAAGCCTTAGTTATGTCATTTTCGTGCTGTTGTAGGCGTTTTTCTAAATTTTCTTTGGCGAGTAACTGGGGTTATATCTTTATTAATCTAAAAAAACAAAGTTTTTCCAAGGGAAGTAAAGAGCGAAGTTGAAACTTAAAACGGATAAATTTTATTGCTTCACAGCCTATCTAATATATATCAATCAAACTAGTACAAATAAACCAACTAATTATGTTTCCCTGTGCTTCTAGGATTATAGGAAACTAGCGCTTTACTGAAAACACAAAAATCAAGTATTAAAAACAGGAATATCGATTTGGGAGTGAAAACTGAGTATGAAGCCTGACAACAATAAACTAATCTATAAAGCTTTTCGTAGTCTTACACGAGTTGTGACATCAGAAACTTTCCATATACAATGAAAATTATCTGAAAAACATAAGCGTAAAATTAAATACTTTTTTTAATAACCGCAAAGTCATTGAACAGCATACAGATTATTGGATTGATTTATCAGGTAGCATTTTGGAATAATATTCAATAGTGCTTTAAGCTATATAATATCAATAGTGATTTATAAACAATCTTCAAATGTAAGAAATATTCTTTAGTATTACTTGAAATGAAGATCAAATAAGACATAATATGAACTCTGAAAATATGGTTATTTGTCTCTATACAACAGTGAATTTCAAGCTATGATACAAATTCTAAAGCTAGTCTATAGTCCTAATCCTAATGCTATCAAGATGGCTTTACTTCGAACTTGTCTACAAAGTAATCATGACATGTCCTTTTTAAAACCAAAACGACAGCCAGGCATTGAAATGAGCCATCGTGCAGAAGTGATACCAAATTAAACGAGAAAAAAAATAATAAAGCAACAATCCTAAAATGAATGTTATTTATCTTAAAAGGGATTGATCCTAAAAGGGATTGATAATAGTTTTATTCTGTAAAAAGTGTCCTTTATTGGTTTGCTTTTACTGTACCAAAACTTCTATATTATTTTGTGTTTTCAGTAAAGCGCTAATTTTTATAATCCTAGAAACACAGGGAAACATAATTAGTTGGTTTATTTGTACTAGTTTGATTGATATATATTAGATAGGCTGTGAAGCAATAATTTTTGTGCGTTTTAAGTTTCAACTTCGCTCTTTACTTTCCTTGGAAAAACTTTGTTTTTTTAGATTAATCTTTGCTAGTTTTTTATTCAAATTTAATGTAGAAAGAACCCTGCCATGATCTTTTTTATTTATGCGGAATAATTTCTGTTCGTTTTAAGTTTTAATGTCATTCCTTAGTTTCAGTTGAAAACTTATGAAGCTGTTTAGGGCGCATTTAGAAGGTTGTATTTATACCTAGTCACTTTTTATAAATTTGACTTGATAGCACATTCCCATAAAGTGTACTTTCCGTTTTTCCACCCATTTTTTTTTAAATGAAAAAAGTGCCTTTTTCAATGAAATAACCAAAAAAATGTGTTTTTCAAAACCTAGGCAGGAGCGAAAAACAAGGGGGCAAGGACGTCCCTTCCCCTCAATTACCGCCTTTAGAACTAGCACACAGGCTTCATCGCAGAGTGAAGTTTGAAGGTTTAATTCAAAAGTGTTGATCATTCAAGCTTAATTTTTGGTAGATTTTTAGTTGAAAAGTTTTTAGTTTTAGTTAATTTGTTTTCGCAATAATCTTTTACTTTTAAGATGAGTAGAAGATTTATGAAACTTACACAAGGGGTTTGGAGGGGGAGTATATGTTAGGGGTTCTTATAAACCTCCAGTTAAGGGCTTTGGACCATAATTGTTGCAATGGTGCCGTCTTATCCTTCCAAACTCTTCCACTTAAGAAGTGGCATCAAAAGTGCCATTTTTAGTGCTATATGGCACCTATAGATGGTAAAATTGATAAAAAGCACGTAGATATGAGTAATAGCTTTAAAATGAGTCTTCGCAGGATATGCTTGGGAAAATGAGTGCATCACATTTGCAAAAATAGTGGATTATCTAAAAAGTAATGATAAGAAGGGACAAACCATGATTGAAAAAAAAAAATCCAAGGAGGAATCAAACGCATAATAATCGAATTTGAAGTCCAGCGCTATACTAAGAGAACCACGCCTCTAATAATCTAATTTAATATATTGGTGTTTGTAGGACTTTAATTGCGTAGCTTATTAAGGGGGCCTGGAGGAGGAACCTGCGGGAGGTGTTCTTGCAAACCTCGAGTTAAGGGTTTTGGATCATAATTATTACAATTATACCGTTTATACTTTCAAGATTTTCCACTTAAGAAGTGGCACCAAAAGTGTTGTTTTCTGTGCTATATCTCACTTACGAATTGTAGAATTGATAAAAACCCGTAGATATGAGCAAAAGATTTCAAATGAGCCGTTAAACATCACTCTAAGAAGTTCTGGTAGCCACTAGCCCCAGCTTTTCCACTTCAGACATGGCACAAAAACTGCCATTTTCAGTACCATTTGAAACTTGCAAATGGCGGAATTTATAGGAAGAACGTAAATATGAGCAATATTTTTTATATGAGCTATCAAAAATCTATCTACGATGTTCTGGTTGCCTGCTAGCCTCACCCCTTGAGAAATGGCATAAAGTGCCCTTTTTTGTGCCATATGGCACTTGCGGATCGTGGAATTTATATAAACCACGTACATATGAGAAATAGCTTTTAAATGAGCTCTTAAGCATCTCTATATGATGTTCTAGTAAACTGCTAGGCCTGGAAAAAAAGAAGAAAAAAGACCGTTTTATAGTTTTTTAGCTTTTAGTCACTATGGGCTGTGGTTCGCTCTTTACTAGGTTGCAGCTACCGCTGCAACCATGATACCAAACAGTCGAGAAGTTTGCTGAATGTACGATTTGAGCAAACCGATTTCATAGCCATAAGGATAAATGACGAGCGACAGAATGCATTGGACTTGTATAATTTAGGCTATATATTTGCACATTAGGGGGGTGGGGGTAAGGTTAGGTTGCTGCAACCATGATACCAAACAGTCGAGAAGTTTACTGTATGCACGATCTGAGCAAACCGATTTCATAGCCATAAGGATAAATGACGAGCGACAGAATGCATTGGACTTGTATAACTTAGGCTATATATTTGCACATTAGGAGGGTGGGGGTAAGGTTAGGTTGAATTAGGTTTTTAACCCTTTCTGAGATTTATTCTCCCCCCCCCCCCCTTAATGTGCAAATATTTACCCCAAATTATATTATTATGTAAACTAAAGTATTACATTTTCATCATGTTATGGCATCTTTCATTATGATTAACCTAACAGCCCTTCTTGAGTGTGTTTGTATAATACATAAGTACCAGTAATTTTTCTTTCAACAGAGCATAGACTAATGCTACCAATTTTCTGTGTGTTTTTAAGTTAATCGCTGATGGTGGAATTTATAGGAAGGGCGTAGAAAAGGCGTAATTTGATACGGGGATAGCTATCAAATTTTGATAGGTTTATATGACCTCGCATTCTATAAAAAACATTATATGCCCCCAGGCTATAACTTACAACCCCTGCCCTGATGACTGGGGAAATTTTTTATCCTCAAAGACATTTCCAGACCTTTCAAACACGTTGAACAAAATAGATATCTCAAAATTTTTATTGGAAGTGTTTAGGGAAATGCTGGGCGTAAAGCGGGGGATCATTTGCTCTCTGATCACTTCAGACTAATAAAAAAGACCCTAGTCCTCTCAATTTCCAATTGAACGAGCCCTTTTTAAAGCTTCTACGACCAAAATCGAAGCGTAACTTACTACCCTTACATAATATCCTGAGGGCTATGGGGGGGGGGGGGGTTGTCATCCTCAAAGACATAATTTCCAGACCTTTCAACTACGTTGAACCAAATGGCCATATCAAAATGTTGATCAGAAATGTTTGGAGAAATTATTGGCGTGGTGGGGGGATTCTCCCTCCGATTACTTTCGACTATTAAAAAGGACAATAGCCCTTTCAATTTCCAATCGAATGAGCCATTTTGAAGATTCTAAGACAATAATTTTTATAAAAACCTTATATGCCCCAAGGGCATAACTTATAACCCTTGCGCTGATAGCTGTGGGGGTTGTCAACTACAAAGACTTAATTTTCAGAACTTTCAATTACGTTGAACAAAACGGCAATCTCAAAATTTTGACTGGATGTGCTTGGGGAAATCGTGGGCGTGAGAAGGGGTTAGTTGCCCTCCAATCATATTCGACTATTAAAAATGGCACTAGCCCTTACACTAAAGTAATCGGGGGATTCTCCCTCCGATTACTTTCGACTATTAAAAAGGACAATAGCCATTTCAATTTCCAATCGAATGAGCCATTTTGAAGTTTCTAAGACAATAATTTCTATAAAAACCTTATATGCCCCAAGGGCATAACTTAAAACCCTTGCCCTGACGGCTGTGGGGGGGTTGTCAACCACAAAGAATTAATTTTCAGAACTTTCAATTACGTTGAACAAAACGGCAATCTCAAAATTTTGATTGGATGTGCTTGGGGAAATCATGGGCGTGAGAAGGGTTTAGTTGCCCTCCAATCATATTCTACTATTAAAAAGGGCACTAGCCCTTTCAATTTCCAATCAAATGAACTCTTTTTTAAGTTTCTAAAACAACCCTTTCTATAAAAACCTTATATGCCCCCATGACATAACTTACAACCCTTACCATGAGGAGTGCGGGGGGGTTCATCCTCAAAGACCTTTTAACTACGTTGAACAAAATGGTTATTACAAAATTTTGATTGGATGTGTTTGGGGAAATGGTGGGCTCAAGAGGGGGCTAGTTGCTCTCCAATCACTTTTTGACTATTAAAAAGGGCACTAGCCCTTTCAATTTCCAATGGAATGAGCCCTTTTTGAAGTTTCTACGTCAGCGCTTTCTATAAAAAAAAAAACTTATATGCCCCTAGGGCATACCTTACAACCCTTGCCCTGAGACCTTTGGGGGAGTTTCATCCTCAAAGACATAATTTCCAGAACTTTCAACTACGTTGAACAAAATAGCTATCTCAAAATTTTGATTGGCTGTGCTTGGGGAAATAGTGGGCGTGAAAAGGGGGTTAGTTGCCTTCCAATCACTTTCGACTATTAAAAGAGGCACTAACCTTTTCAATTTCCAATCCAATAAGCCCTTTTTGAAGTTTCTACAACAACACTTTCTATAAGAACCTTATGCGTCCCCAAGGCATAACTTACAACCCTTGCCCTGAGGGCTTTAGAGGGAGTGTCTTCCTCAAAGACATATTTTCCGAGCCTTTCAACTACGTTGAACAAAATAGCCAGCTCAAAATTTTGATTTGATGTGTTTGGGAAAATGGTGGGCCTGGAAGGGGTGTTAGCTGCCTTCCAATTACTTTCGGCTATTAAAAAGGGCACAAGCCCTTCTAATTTCCAATCGAATGAACCCTTTTCGAAGTTTCTACAACAACTCCATCGATACGAAGTGCCCTGGTCTAAAAGAAACCAAAAATAATACATTGTGCCAACATAGTTCTTTACTTAGGAAGTGCTATTGCGCTGCCTATGATTCAGACATTCATTTATTAGGGTCCATGTCTTCTCCCTTCTGCTTCTTGAAACTGTTGATGGTAATATGCCTTTTTAGCTTTCCTGAGAAGGGATGTCAAAGTGTTTTTATAGCTTTTGAATTTGGCAGTAAATCCATCAAGATTATTTATGCATTGCCTGAATATCATATTTTGTGCTCAGTAATGGTAAGTAATCCTGGGCGTGATCCATGGCTTTTTCGGTGTCTCATACCGACCAGAACGCCTTTCATAGGTAGCGCAATAGTGCTGCCTAAGCAAAGAACGCCTTTCATAGGTAGTGCAATAGCACTACTTATCAAAGTTTTGGTATAGCCATTTTGTTCAACGTAGTTGAAAAGTCAGGAAATTATGTCTTTGAATACGACAACCCCCAGAGCCCTCAGGACAAGGGTTGTAAGTTATGCCCTTGGGGTATATAAGGTTCTTATAGAAAGCATTGTCGTAAAAATTTCAAAAAGTGCCCATTCTATTGGAAATTTGGAGGACTAGTGCCTTTGTTATCAGTCGAAACTGATCGGAGGGCAAATTACCCCCCCCCCCCCCACACCGTGCCCATCATTTCCTAAAACACTTCAGTAGAGATGCCTCAGGAGGTCGTGACGGGACTCCTTATATGGGCATAGAGTCATTAGGGAGAATGATTGCGTAATCGGTCAATGACCTCTTTCTCCAAGGGTGTTGTTGTTTTTGGCCAAGTGCCCGCTAGGGGAGAATGTTATGATCCAGGAATAGGAAACAGTATTTGTTGTTGTTGTTTTTGGCCAAGTGCCCGCTAGGGGAGATTACATAATCGGTAGAACCCTATCAGGAGGTCGTGACGGGAATCCATTTATGTGCATAGAATGACGTAATCAACTAGGACAAATGGATTTCTGAGAAATTGATTACATAATCGGTAGAACCTTATCAGGAGCTCGTGACGGGAATCCATTTATGTGCATAGAATGACGTAACCAACTATGACAAATGGATTTCTGAGAAATTGATTACATAATCGGTAGAACCCTATCAGAAGGTCCTGACGGGAACAAGTTCCTTTCTTAATGTCCCTCCTAAACCCATTTTCCAACTTGAAGTACTTATCTTTTTCACCCACAACTATACTTTACAGCTTTTTTGGATACCTCAACACCATGAAATACTTTTCAAAGACCATTTCAGAGCAAGTTACTTTCTTAATGTCCCTCCTAAACCCATTTTCCAACTTGAAGTACTTATCTTTTTCACCCACAACTATACTTTACAGCTTTTTGGATACCTCAACAGCAAGAAATACTTTTCAAAGACGATTTCAGAGCAAGTTACTTTCTTAATGTCCCTCCTAAACCCATTTTCCAACTTGAAGTACTTATCTTTTTCACCCTCAACTATACTTTACGCTTTTTGGATACCTCAACACCAAGAAATACTTTTCAAAGACCATTTCAGAGCAAGTTACTTTCTTAATGTCCCTCCTAAACCCATTTTCCAACTTGAAGTACTTATCTTTTTCACCCACAACTATACTTTACAACTTTTTGGATACCTAAACACCAAGAAATACTTTTCAAAGACCATTTCAGAGCAAGTTACTTTCTTAATGTCCCTCCTAAATCCATTTTTCAACTTGAAGTACTTATCTTTTTCACCCACAACTATACTTTACAGTTTTTTGGTTACCTCAACACCAAGAAATACTTTTCAAAGACCATTTCAGACCAAGTTACTTTCTTAATGTCCCTCCTAAACCCATTTTCAAACTTGAAGTACTTATCTTTTTCACCCACAGCTATACTTTACAGCTTTTTGGATACCTCAACACCAAGAAATACTATTCAAAGACCGTTTCAGAGCAAGTTACTTTCTTAATGTCCCTCCTAAACCCATTTTCCAACTTGAAGTACTTATCTTTTTCACCACAACTATACTTTACAGCTTTTTGGATACCTCAACACCAAGAAATACTTTTCAAAGACCATTTCAGAGCAAGTTACTTTCTTAATGTCCCTCCTAAACCCATTTTCCAACTTGAAGTACTTATCTTTTTCACCCACAACTATACTTTACAGCTTTTTGGATACCTCAACACCAAGAAATACTTTTCAAAGACCATTTCAGAGCAAGTTACTTTCTTAATGTCCCTCCTAAACCCATTTTTCAACTTGAAGTACTTACCTTTTTCACCCACAACTATACTTTACAGCTTTTGGATACCTCAACACCAAGAAATACTTTTCAAAGACCATTTCAGAGCAAGTTACTTTCTTAATGTCCCTCCTAAACCCATTTTCCAACTTGAAGTACTTATCTTTTTCACCCACAACTATACTTTACAGCTTTTTGGATACCTCAACACCAAGAAATACTTTTCAAAGACCATTTCAGAGCAAGTTACTTTCTTAATGTCCCTCCTAAACCCATTTTTCAACTTGAAGTACTTATCTTTTTCACCCACAACTATACTTTACAGCTTTTTGGATACCTCAACACCAAGAAATACTATTCAAAGACCATTTCAGAGCAAGTTACTTTCTTAATGTCCCTCCTAAGCCCATTTTCCAACTTGAAGTACTTATCTTTTTCACCCACAACTATACTTTACAGCTTTTTGGATACCTCAAAACCAAGAAATACTTTTCAAAGACCATTTATGAGCAAGTTACTTTCTTAATGTCCCTCCTAAACCCATTTTCCAACTTGAAGTACTTATCTTTTTCACTTACAGCTTTTTGGACACCTCAACACCTAGAAATACTTTTCAAAGACCATTTCAGAGCAAGTTACTTTCTTAATGTCCCTCCTAAACCCATTTTCCAACTTGAAGTACTTATCTTTTTCACCCACAACTATACTTTACAGCTTTTTGGATACCTCAACACCAAGAAATACTTTTCAAAGACAATTTCAGAGCAAGTTACTTTCTTAATGTCCCTCCCCACAACTATACTTTACAGCTTTTTGGTTACCTCAACACCAAGAAATACTTTTCAAAGACCATTTCAGAGCAAGTTACTTTCTTAATGTCCCTCCTAAACCCATTTTCCAACTTGAAGTACTTATCTTTTTCACCCACAACTATACTTTACAGCTTTTTGGATACCTCAACACCAAGAAATACTTTTCAAAGACCATTTCAGAGCAAGTTACTTTCTTAATGTCCCTCCTAAACCCAATTTTCCAACTTGAAGTACTTATCTTTTTCACCCACAACTATACTTTACAGCTTTTTGGATACCTCAACACCAAGAAATACTTTTCAAAGACCATTTCAGAGCAAGTTACTTTCTTAATAACCCTCCTAAACCCATTTTCCAACTTGAAGTACTTATCTTTTTCATCCACAACTATACTTTACAGCTTTTTGGATACCTCAACACCAAGAAATACTTTTCAAAGACCATTTCAGAGCAAGTTACTTTCTTAATGTTCCTCCTAAGCCCATTTTCCAACTTGAAGTACTTATCTTTTTCACCCACAACAATACTTTACAGCTTTTTGGATACCTCAACACCAAGAAATACTTTTCAAAGACCATTTCAGATCAAATTACTTTCTTAATGTCACTCCTAAACCCATTTTCCAACTTGAAGTACTTATCTTTTTCACCCACAACTATACTTTACAGTTTTTTGGATACCTTAACACCAAGAAATACTTTTCAAAGACCATTTCAGAGCAAGTTACTTTCTTAATGTCCCTCCTAAACCCATTTTTCAACTTGAAGTACTTATCTTTTTCACCCACAACTATACTTTACAGCTTTTTGGATACCTCAACACCAAGAAATACTTTTCAAAGACCATTTCAGAGCAAATTACTTTCTTAATGTCCCTCCTAAACCCATTTTCCAACTTGAAGTACTTATCTTTTTCACCCACAACTATACTTTACAGTTTTTTGGATACCTTAACACCAAGAAATACTTTTCAAAGACCATTTCAGAGCAAGTTACTTTCTTAATGTCCCTCCTAAATCCATTTTCCAACTTGAAGTACTTATGTTTTTCACCCACAACTATACTTTACAGCTTTTTGGATACCTCAACACCAAGAAATACTTTTCAAAGACCATTTCAGAGCAAATTACTTTCTTAATGTCCCTCCTAAACCCATTTTCCAACTTGAAGTACTTATCTTTTTCACCCACAACTATACTTTACAGCTTTTTGGATACCTCAATACCAAGAAATACTTTTCAAAAGACATTTCAGAGCAAGTTACTTTCTTAATGTCCCTCCTAAACCCATTTTCCAACTTGAAGTACTTATCTTTTTCACCCACAACTATACTTTACACCTTTTCGGATACCTCAACACCAAGAAATACTTTTCAAAGACCATTTCAGAGCAAGTTACTTTCTTAATGTCCCTCCTAAACCCATTTTCCAACTTGAAGTACTTATCTTTTTCATCCACAACTATACTTTACAGCTTTTTGGATACCTCAACACCAAGAAATACTTTTCAAAGACGATTTCAGAGCAAGTTACTTTCTTAATGTCCCTCCTAAACCCATTTTCCAACTTGAAGTACTTATCTTTTTCACCCACAACAATACTTTACAGCTTTTTGAATACCTCAACACCAAGAAATACTTTTCAAAGACCATTTCAGAGCAAGATACTTTCTTAATGTCCCTCCTAAACCCATTTTTCAACTTGAAGTACTTGTCTTTTTCACCCACAACTATACTTTACAGCTTTTTGGATACCTCAACACCAAGAAATACTTTTCAAAGACCATTTCAGAGCAAGTTACTTTCTTAATGTCCCTCCTAAACCCATTTTTCAACTTGAAGTACTAATGTTTTTCATCCACAACTATACTTTACAGCTTTTTGGATACCTCAACACCAAGAAATACTTTTCAAAGACCATTTCAGAGCAAGTTACTTTCTTAATGTCCCTCCTAAACCCATTTTCCAACTTGAAGTACTTATCTTTTTCACCCACAACTATACTTTACAGCTTTTTGGATACCTCAACACCAAGAAATACTTTTCAAAGACTATTTCAGAGCAAGTTATTTTTTTAATGTCCCTCCTAAACCAATTTTCCAACTTGAAGTACTTATCTTTTTCACCCTCAACTATACTTTACAGCTTTTTGGATACCTCAACACCAAGAAATACTTTTCAAAGACCATTTCAGAGCAAGTTACTTTCTTAATGTCCCTCCTAAACCCATTTTCCAACTTGAACTACCTATCTTTTTCACCCACAGCTATACTTTACAGCTTTTTGGATACCTTAACACCAAGAAATACTTTTCAAAGACCATTTCAGAGCAAGTTACTTTCTTAATGTCCCTCCTAAACCCATTTTTCAACTTGAAGTACTTATCTTTTTCACCCACAGCTATACTTTACAGTTTTTTGGTTACCTCAACACCAAGAAATACTTTTCAAAGACTATTTCAGAGCAAGTTATTTTCTTAATGTCCCTCCTAAACCCATTTTCCAACTTGAAGTACTTATCTTTTTCACCCAGAACTATACTTTACAGCTTCTTGGATACCTCAACACCAAGAAATACTTTTCAAAGACCATTTCAGAGCAACTTTTTTTCTTAATGTCTCTCCTAAACCCATTTTCCAACTTGAAGTACTTATCTTTTTCACCCACAACTATACTTTACAGCTTTTTGGATAGCTCAACACCAAGAAATACTTTTCAAAGACCATTTCAGAGCAACTTATTTTCTTAATGTCCCTCCTAAACCCATTTTCCAACTTGAAGTACTTATCTTTTTCACCCACAACTATACTTTACAGCTTTTTGGATACCTCAACACCAAGAAATACTTTTCAAAGACCATTTCAGAGCAAGTTCCTTTCTTAATGTCCCTCCTAAACCCATTTTCCAACTTGAAGTACTTATCTTTTTCACCCACAACTATACTATACAGCTCTTTGGATACCTCAACACCAAGAAATACTTTTCAAAGACCATTTCAGAGCAAATTAATTTCTTAATGTCCCTCCTAAACCCATTTTTCAACTTGAAGTACTAATGTTTTTCACCCACAACTATACTTTACAGCTTTTTGGATACCTCAACACCAAGAAATTCTTTTCAAAGACCATTTCAGAGCAAGTTACTTTCTTAATGTCCCTCCTAAACCCATTTTTCAACTTGAAGTACTAATGTTTTTCACCCACAACTATACTTTACAGCTTTTTGGATACCTCAACACCAAGAAATACTTTTCAAAGACCATTTCAGAGCAAGTTACTTTCTTAATGTCCCTCCTAAGCCCATTTTCGAACTTGAAGTACTTATCTTTTTCACCCACAACTATACTTTACAGCTTTTTGGATACCTCAACACCAAGAAATACTTTTCAAAGACCATTTCAGAGCAAGTTCCTTTCTTAATGTCCCTCCTAAACCCATTTTCCAACTTGAAGTACTTATCTTTTTCACTCACAACTATACTATACAGCTTTTTGGATACCTCAAAACCAAGAAATACTTTTCAAAGACCATTGCAGAGCATTTTAAGTTTTAATGTTGCTCCTTACTTTCAGTTGAAAAAACTTTTTTTTTATTTAATTTCTGATCGTTTTTAAATAATGCTGGAAATCCGGCGCCCTTTCATAAAAATGTCCCTTTCCCAACGGACACATCCTCCATGAGAAAGATCCTCCCCTGTAACCCCTCCTCCAACCCCCCCCCCCACCCACCAGAAAAAAAATCCCTCCTGAAACGTCTGTATACTTCCCATTTACCAATACCATACGTAAACAATGGGCAAAGTTCATAACTTGCAGCCCTTCCCCCCGGGACTGTGGGGGATTAAGTCATCCTCAAAGACATATTTATTAGGTTTTCGACAATGCTGAAAAAAAATGGTTATCTCGAAATTTTGATTGGGTAACTTCGGGAAAAAATGAGCGTAGGAGGGGGCCAAGTTGCCTTCCAATTTTTTTGGTCACTCAAAAAAAGCCCTATAACTTTTAATTTCCGTACATATGAGCCCTCCCACGATATTCTAGGACTACTGGGTCGATACGATCACCCCTGGAAAAAAACAACAAACAAATAAACACGTATCCGTGATCCTTCTTCTGGCAAAAAATACAAAATTTCACATTTTTACAGATAGGAGCTTGAAACTTCTATAGTAGGGTTCTCTAATACACTGAATCAGAAGCTGTGATTTTCATTAAAGTTCTATGACCTTTAGGGGTTGTTACCCCCTTTTTTTCAAAAATAAGGCAAATATTCTCAGGCGCGTCACTTTTGATGGGTAAGACTAAACTTAATAAAACTTATATGTTTGAAATCAACATAAAAATCTGATTCTATTGATGTATGTATTGGTATCTAAATTACGGTTTTTAGAGTTTTTGGCTACTATTGAGCCGGGTCGCTCCTTACTTACAGCTCGTTACCACGGACTGTTTGATAAATGAAGGGGAAGAGGTGATGTTGGGTAACAAGAAGACCGATCGAATGGGCAGCTTTACTTGTATGGGTAGTGCTATTAGTAAAGATCGCGCATGTGAAGATGTTAAAATTAGAATAGCCAAGGCCGAGGGTATTTTTTTTTTTTTTTTACAGTTGGAAAAAGTTCGGAAGAACAGAAAGATAGGTCTGTGAACCAAGATTAGAATATTGGAATATAAAGTGGTCAAGTATCGCTCTGAAAATTGGGTCTTTGCAAGACGGAGGAGGATTATTCAGATGTCTTCCAGAGGAAATGTCTGCCATTTGTATAGGGTATTGACCAAACAGTAAACTGCACAAAAATGTGGTTCTATCCCCCTCTCTAAGCCTATAATGAGCGTAAGTTTTTACTAGGGGATTTTAATGCTCAAGTTCGTAAACATAGGGATAGATGGTATTATAGTCTAGGTAAATTTGATGTAGGAAAAGAAAATAACAACGGTTATAGACTGCTGCAACTTTGTAGGTATAACAATCTAGTTATAAACAACACATTATTTGGTCATAAAATGGTCCATAAGTCACTAAAAAATAAAGCTGATCGCCTTACAGCGATCAGCCTTATTTTTTATGTTATTGCAGACCAAGGACTGTCAGGATCGATACAAGATATTAGGGTATATAGGCAAGGCTGTATCCAGGGAGGGTTACCGGCTTTGACCCCCCCCCCCCGAATTTTGTGCCTGACCCGTAAAAAGTAGCAAAAATGTCATAAAAACCAATTTTACATGTTTTTTAAACTTGTTTTTGTGACCCCCCCCCGAACCAAAATTCTGGATACGCCCTTGTGTATAGAAACGCTGTTACTGATATTAAAAGCAAAGATCACCATATAGGAGTTTTCTAGGGTTAACCTAAAGCTGAAATTTCGGAGGGTTAACTATCTTTCGGCAAGTTATGACGTAGAAAGACTCCGGGATGAGAATTTGACAGAAACTCTACAGTAACAGTTGAATATCAAACTGGAAAAGTTTAAAATTTGTCAACGTAGAAAATGAATGGAATAATTTTAGGAAAATAGTTTGTGAAATAGTAGATGGTGTTCTTTGGAGGAAAGTTAAAAACGCAGCTAGGAATATTAGTGGAAACGCTTTAAGTTTAGTAGAAAATAAGAGGGGTTTACATAGACTAGGTTTATATAGTAGGATATTATATCAAACAGTTCGTGGTAACGAACTGTAAGTAAGGAGCGACCCGGATCCTTACTTATATTTGATTTTAAATATATAAGTTTCATCAAGTTTAGTCCTACCCATCAAAAGTTACGCGCCAGAGAAAATTTGGCTGATTTTCAAAAAAAGGGGAAAAACCCCCTAAAAGTTATAGAACCTTAATGAAAATCACACCATCAGATTCAGCGTATCAGAAAACCCTACAATAGAGGTTTCAAACTCCTATCTGCAAAAATGTGGAATTTTGTATTTTTTGCCAGAAGAAAGATCACGGATGCGTATTTATTTGTTTTTTTCCCCAGGGGTGATCGTAACGACCCAGTTGTCCTAGAATATCGTGGGAGGGCTCATTGAAACGGAGATTAAAAGTTCTAGTGCCCTATTTAAGTGATCAAAAAAATGGAGGGCACATAGGCCCCTTCCCAAGCTCATTTTTTCCTAAAGTCCCCCGATCAAAATTTTGAAATAACCATTTTGTTGAGCATGGTCGAAAATATCATAACTATGTCTTTAAGGATGACTTAATTCCCAAAGTCACCGGGGGGAGGGCTGAAAGTTATGAACTTTACCCAATGTTAACATATAGTATTGGTTATTGGGAAGTATACAGACGTTTTCAGGGGGATTTTTTCTGGTAAGCTAGCGGGGGGATGGGTCGGGGGTTATGTGGGAGGATCTTTACATGGAGGAAGTTTTCATGTGGGAAGAAAAATTGCTATGAAGGGGGCGCCGGATTTCCCAGCATTATTTAAAAAAAAAGATCAGAAATTAAATAAAAAAAACAAGTTTTTCAATTGAAAGTAAGGAGCAACATCAAAACTTAAAACGAACAGAAAATATTACGTATATGATTTGGTTCACCCCCTAGTCAATACCTCGCTCTTTAAGCCAAAGATTTTTTAGTACTTTCATAAGAGCTAATTATTCTAATTAACGGCCTTTGTGATTAAGAAGTCATTTTTAAAGAATTGGAACAAAATTCGAACTTTAGCGTAAAGATCGAGGTAAAGAATAGGGGGCGAGCCCCCTAATATACGTATTAAAAATATATTTATATGGAAATTTGTTACGTAAGTTAATTCGTAAGTTATGTATATTTATTACTAATAAAAACGTTCGTAAATAAAATTAAACAACGTTCGAGAAAGCCATTTAACCAAAAAAAAGTAAAATGAATATGCAAATTTGGTGTTGATTATTCATATACGGCGAGGAAAAATCAAAACCTGCATTTATTTTAAAAAAAAATAAAAAAAAGCTTTTTTTTAACTGAAAGCAAAGAGCGACGTTAAAACTTAAAACGAACAGAAATTAGTCCGTATATGAAAGGGGCTGTCCCCTCCTCAACGCCTCGCTCTCTACGCTAAAGTTTGACTTTCCCACAACTCTATTTTTTTAAACAACAAAAAACTTTAGCGAAAAGGGCGAGGCGGTGAGGAGGGGACAGCCCCTTTCATATACGGAATAATTTCTGTTCGTTTTAAGTTTTAACGTCAGTAGGAACTCGAAAAAAAAAACACATTGTGGCCACATCGTTCTTTACTTAGGCAGGGCATAACTTATAATCCTTGTCCTGAGGGTTGTGGGGGAGTTTCCTCCTCAAAATATATTTTCTATATGGAAATCAACTACGCTGAACAAAATGGTTATTTAAAAATTTTTATAGGATGTATTTGGGTAAAAATGGGCGTGGGGGGGGCTAGTTACCCTCCGATCACTTTCAACTATTAAAAGGGCACTAGCCCTTTGAATTTCCAATCGAATGAGCTTTTTTTGAAGTTTCTACTACAACGCCCTCTTTAAAACCTTATATGCCCCCAGGGCATAGCTTAAAACCCTTGCCCTGAGGGCTCTGGGGGAATGTCCTCCTCAAAAACATATTTTCTATCTGGAAATCAACTACGCTGAACAAAATGGTTATCTCAAAATTTTGATTGGATGTGTTTGGGGAAATGAGGGGCTGGGGGGGGGGGGGCTAGTTGCCCTTCAATCACTTTCGACTATTAAAAAGGGCACTAGCCCTTTGAATTTCCAATCGAATGAGCCTTTTTTGAAGTTTCTATGACAACGCCTTCTGTAAAAACCTTATATGCCCCCAGGGCATAACTTAATACCCTTGCCCCGAGGGTTGTGGGGGAGTGTCCTCCTCAAAAACATATTTTCTATCTCAAAATCAACTACGCTGAACAAAATGGCTATCTCAAAATTTTGATTGTTTGGGGGAATGATGGGCGTGGGGGGGGGGGCTAGTTGCCCTCCAATCACTTTCGACTATTAAAAAGGGTACTAGCCCTTCAAATTTCCAATCAATGAGCCTGTTTTAAAGTTTCTACGACAACGCCTTATATAAAAACCATATACGCCCCCAGGGCATAACTTAAAACCCTTGCCCTGAGGGTTGTTGGGGAGTGTCCTCCTCAAAAAAATATTTTCTATCTGGAAATCAACTACGCTGAACATAATGGTTATTCAAAATTTTGATTGGATGCGTTTGGAGAAATGATGGGTGTGGGGGGAGGGCTAGTTGCCCTCCAATCACTTTCGACTATTAAAAAGGGCACTAGAACTCTAAATTTCCAATCGAATGAGCCTGTTTTGAAGTTTCTACGACAGCACCTTCTATAAAAACCTTATATGCCCCAGGGCATAACTTAAAACCCTTGCCCTGAGGGTTGTGGGGAAGTGTCCTCCTCAAAATCATTTTTTCTATCTGGAAATCAACTACGCTGAACAAAATGGCTATCTCAAAATTTTGATTGGATATGTTTTTGGGGGAATGATGGTTAGGGGGGGGGCTACTTGCCCTCCAATCACTTTCGACTATAAAATTAGTACTAGCCCTGCGAATTTCAAATCAAATGAGCCTGTTTTGAAGTTTCTACGACAACGCCTTATATAAAAACCATATACGCCCCCAGGCCATAACTTAAAACCCTTTCCCTGAGGGTTGTTGGGGAGTGTCCTCCTAAGAAAAATATTTTCTATCTGGAAATCAACTACGCTGAACATAATGGTTATTTCAAAATTTTGATTGGATGCGTTTGGGAGAAATGATGGGTGTGGGGGGGAGGGCTAGTTGCCCTCCAATCACTTTCGACTATTAAAAAGGGCACTAGAACTCTAAATTTCCAATCGAATGAGCCTGTTTTGAAGTTTCTACGACAGCACCTTCTATAAAAACCTTATATGCCCCAGGGCATAACTTAAAACCCTTGCCTGAGGGTTGTGGGGAAGTGTCCTCCTCAAAATCATTTTTTCTATCTGGAAATCAACTACGCTGAACAAAATGGCTATCTCAAAATTTTGATTGGATATGTTTTTGGGGGAATGATGGTTAGGGGGGGGGCTACTTGCCCTCCAATCACTTTCGACTATAAAATTAGTACTAGCCCTGCGAATTTCAAATCAAATGAGCCTGTTTTGAAGTTTCTACGACAACGCCTTATATAAAAACCATATACGCCCCCAGGCCATAACTTAAAACCCTTTCCCTGAGGGTTGTTGGGGAGTGTCCTCCTAAGAAAAATATTTTCTATCTGGAAATCAACTACGCTGAACAAAATGGCTATCTCAAAATTTTGATTGAATGTGTTTGAGGAAATAATGGGCTTGGGGGGGGGGGGTAGTTGCGCCCAATTACTTTCGACTATTAAAAAGGGCACCAGCCCTTTGAAATCCCAATCGAATGAGCCGTTTTTGAAGTTTTTACGACAGCGCCTTCTATAAAAACCTCATATGCCCCCAGGGCATAACTCAACACCCTTGCCCAGAGGGTTGTTGGGGAGTGTCTTCCTCAAAAACATATTTTCTATCTGGAAATCAACTACGCTGAACAAAATGGCTATCTCAAAATTTTGATTGGATGTGTTTTTGGGGAATGATGGGCAGGGGGGGGGGGGCTGGTTGCCCTCCAGTCACTTTTGACTATTAAAAAGGGTACAAGCAAATTCGAATTTCCAATCGAATTAGCCTGTTTTGAAGTCTCTACGACAAAGCCTTCTATAAAAACCTTATATGGCCCCAGCACATAACTTAAAACCCTTGCCCCGAGGGTTGTGGGGGAGTGCCCTCCTTAAAAAGATCTTTTATATCTGTAAATCAACTACACTGAAAAAAATGGCTATCTCAAAATTTTGGTTGGATGTGTTTGGGGAATGATGTGCTTAGGGGGGGCTGGTTGCACTCCAATCACTCAACTATTAAAAAGGGCCCTAGAACTCTCGATTTCCCTTTGAATCAGCCCCTTTTAAAGTCTCAACGACGACCCATTCCATATGAAATGCCCTACTCTAAAGTAAAACTAAATATATGGTACATTGTGCCAACATTGTTTTTTATATGCCCTCAGGGCATAACTTAAAACCCTTGCCCCAAGGATTGTGGAGGAGTATCCTCCTCAAAAAGATATTTTCTATGTGGAAATCAACTACGCTGAAAAAATGGCTATCTCAAAATTTTGATTGGATGTGTTTGGGGGAAAGAAGGGTGTGAGGGGGGGGGGGCTAGTTGCCCTCCAATCACTTTCAACTATTAAAAAGGGCACTAGCCACCCCAATTTCCAATCAAATGTTTCTACGACAACTCCTTCGATACGAAGTGCCTGTCGAAGAAAGAAGAAAAAAACACATTGTGGCCACATCGTTCTTTACTTAGGCAGCGCTTGCGCGCTACCTATGAAAAGCAAGAAGCTACGTTAGTAGGAACCCATTATTGCTTCCGGGGCTAAGTGACATGACAGCCACAAGTCCCATTGAATCCGACCGGGTGTTACATGAGACCAGATTTCTGGGAATTGATTAGCTTGAATTTTACGTAATATGATGATGTGTAATTGATACAGAAAATGAAATACGCCGAACTTATAGAGCTTCGATTGTGTAAGAATTCGTGACAGAAAAATCAATAGGCTTCATGGGAATTTAAATGTATTAGTGTACAGTTCCCAGAACAAAGGAATCGTCAGAGATTAATTGACATTTTAGGGGATTATTTGAGTGAAACAGTTTGAGACATTTTAGGGGATTATTTGGGCGAAACAGTTTGAGACATTTTAGAGAGTGAAATAGAGTGAGACATGTGAGTTGACTTAGCTTTACTTCATGGCTGTGTTCTGTATAATAAACATTTAGCAAATAAAATATTGTTTAGCATTGGAGTATGCTAAAAAGTTGAAAGTAATAGAGCCGTAGGGGCCAAGAAAAGATCACGTGACATGACCTAGCTTTAATACTCGGCTATGGTCGTTATAATAGACAAGTACACAATATGGGATGTGGGCGATATAAAATATTGTTTGGCAATGAAGTATGCTAAAAAGTTGCAAGTAATAGAGTCATCGGTGTCAAAATGACCTTGTGACTTGACATGGCTTTACTTCTCGACTGTGTTCTGTATAATACACAAGTACCATTTAAGCAGTATTGTCAATATAGAATATGCTTTAGCATTCTAGTATACTAAAAATTGTTACTAATAAAGATATAGATACCAAGAAAAGAATTTTAATAAAGAAATTCAGGACAATCTTTAGAAATCCTTAGAAATCAACTAGTGAGACGATTATAGGTATGACCCATCAATGATCGTAAGCACCAATGACCCTAACCATCAAGGACCTCAACCTCCAAGGGAACCCTCTCCCTAACCACCAGAGAATCCCCTCCCTCCAATTTTTTGAGGACACCCTTCAATTTTCAGCATAGAGGCTCCATTAAGAGTTATAAATGTGTAAGAACAAAGTTATGAGTACGCCATATCAAACCTCATCTTTCGGGGCTTAGGCAAGCGAATGGATTGAACATTCAATTCTGACACTTTTTTGCTTAACATTATGAAATATGACAATTTAGAATGTTATCTTTTTAAAAGTCCCCCGTGGCCTAGTCCCCCTGAGGTCAATACAGATATATTTATTAAGAAAATATCTGAAAATGTTTAAGGTAAAGTATGAATAGCTTGCAAAAAAACATCATAATACTACTAGTACTAACAACTTACTGCACTACTAAGGCACCTGTTGTCAAAAAAAGTATGTATTATCAAGAAAATATCTGAAAATATTTAAGCTATACTACAAACATGCAAAAAACATGAAAATAGATCTACTACTATTAACAACTTACTGTAGCATAAAGCCAACTGAGGTAAATACAGATACGTCTTATAAAGAAAATATCTGAGAATGTTTAAGGTATAGTATGAATGGCTTGCAAATTTCATGAAAATAGAACTACTAACAACTCACTGTGACATAAAGCCACCTGAGGTAAACACAGATACGTTTTATCAAGAAAATATCTGAAAATGTTGAAGGTATTTTAAGAAAGGCTTGCGGAAAACATGAAAATAGAACTACTACAAGCAACTCACTGTAACATAAAGCCACACGAGGTCAATACAGATACATTTATCAAGAAAGTATCTGAAAATGTTTAAGGTATAGTATGAATAGCTTGCAAAAACATGATAATACTACAAGTACTAACAACTTACTGCACTACTAAGGCACCTTTTGTCAACAAAAGTACGTATTATCAAGAAAATATCTGAAAATATTTAAGCTATACTACAAATGAGATACAAAAACATGAAAATAGAACTACTACTACTAACAACTTACTGTAGCATAAAGCCAACTTAGGTCAATACAGATACGTCTTATAAAGAAAATATCTGAGAATGTTTAAGGTATAGTGTGAATGGCTTGCAAAAAACATGAAAATAGAACTACTACTAACAACTCACTGTGACATAAAGCCACCTGAGGTCAATACAGATACGTTTTATCAAGAAAATATCTGAAAATTTTGAAGGTATTTTAAGAAAGGCTTGCGAAAACATGAAAATAGAACTACTACCAGCAACTCACTGTAACATAAAGCCACACGAGGTCAATACAGATACATTTATCAAGAAAGTATCTGAAAATGTTTAAGGTATAGTATGAATAGCTTGCAAAAACATGATAATACTACTAACACTAACAACTTACTGCACTACTAAGCCATCTGTGGTCAACTAAAGTACGTTTTATCAAGAAAATATCTGACAATGTTTAAGCTATAGTACAAATGACATGCAAAAAACATGAAAATAGACCTACTACTAACAACTCACTGTGACATAAAGCCACCTGAGGTCAATACAGATACGTTTTATCAAGAAAATTAATTAAAAAAAACTTTTTCTACAAGATAAGTTTTTCAAAGAAAAGTAAAGAACTCAATTAAACAAAAAAAGAGCAAAAATAAAATCAAATAATCTACCAAGCGTGAAACTACCACAAATCAGTATCGATAAATAAATGAAACCCAAAACGAACAGAAATTACAATAAATAAACGAGTCAAACTCAAAACGAGCAGAAATTAACATAAGTTGGGCGCAAAACCCCTGTGCCTTCCCAAGGCCAGAACAAAATTTGCACTTTACTGAAAAAATATAAATGAATGTGCATTGTCAGTTTAGAATACATATTCTGATATTTACTAATCAAAATGTTAATATTATTTGATTTTTAAAGTTAGAAAAGTAAAAACATTATATTTTTTCAGTAAAGTGCAAATTTTGAAAGTGATTGGAGGGCAACTAGCTCCCCCTCACGCCCGTCATTCCCGCAAACACATCCAATCAAAATTTTGAGATTGCCATTTTTTCAGCGTAATTGATTTCCAGATAGAAAATATGTTTTTGAGGAGGACACTCCCCTACAGCCCTCAGGGCAAGGGTTTTAAGTTATGCCTTGGGGGTATATAAGGTTTTTAAAGAAGACGTTGTCGCAGAAATTTTAATAAAAGCTCATTCGACTGGAAATTCCAAGGGCTAGTGCCCTTTTTAATCGTCGAAAGTGATTGGAGGGCAACTAGCCCCCTCGCCCCCACACCCATCATTCCCCCAAACACATCCAATAAAAATTTTGAGATAGCCATTTTTTTAGAGTAGTTGATTTCCAGATAGAAAACATATTTTTGAGGAGGACACCCCCATAACCCTAAGGGCAAGGATTATAAGCTATGCCCTGGGGGCATATAAGGTTTTTATTGAGATCTTTAACGTAAAAACTTGAAAAAGAGCTTACTCGATTTGAAATTCAAAGGACTAGTACCCTTTTCAATAGTCGAAAGTGATTTGAGGGCAACTAACCCCCTTCTCACGCCCACCTTTTCCCCAAACACATCCAATCAAAATTTTTAGATAGCCATTTTATTCAACGTAGTTGAAAGTTTTGGAAATTAGGTCTTTAAGGATGACAACCCCTCCCCCTCAGCCCTCAGGGCAAGGGTTGTTATTTATGCCCTGGGGGCATATAAAGTTTTAATTGAAAGCGTTTTCGTAGAAACTTCAAAAGGGCTCATTCAATTGGAAATTGAAAGGGCTAGTGCCTTTTTTAATAGTTGAAAGTGATTGGATAGCGACTAACGCTCCTCTCACGCCCACCATTTTCCCAAACACATCGAATTAAAACTTTGAGATATCCATTTTGTTCAACGTAGTTGAAAGTTCTGGAAATTTTGTCTTTTAGGATGATAACCCCCTCAGAGCCCTAAATGCAAGGGTTGTAAGTTATGCCCTGGGGGCATATAAAAATTTTTAAAGAAGGCGTTGTCGTAGAAACTTCGAAAAGGACTCATTCGATTGGAAATTGGAGTGGCTAGTGCCCTTTTTAATAGTCGAAAGTGATTGGAGGGCAACTAGCCCCCCCCATGCCCATCATTCCCCCAAACACATCCAATCAAAATTTTGAGATAGCCATTTTGTTCAGCGTAGTTGTTTTCCAGGTAGAAAATATGTTTTTGAGGAGGACACTCCCTCACAACCCTCAGCGCAAGGGTTTAAGTTATGCCCTGGGGGCATATAAGGTTTTTATAGAAGGCGTTGTCGTAGAAAATTCAAAACAGGCTCATTCCATTGGAAATTCAAAGGGCTAGTACCCTTTTTAATATTCGAAAGTGATTGGAGGGCAACTATCCCCCCCGCCCATCATTTCCCCAAACACATCCAATCAAAATTTTACTTAGACAGCGCGCCTAATTTTTTAATCAATTTTTATGTTAAAAAATTGCTGCTAAAAATTGCTGAAAATTTTTCTCCAGCATACAAATAGCAGACCAAACTATAAAGTTTTAAAAAACGAAAAGATTTAAAGTATCATTTACTTTTTCCCTTAAAAGACTATGTCAATACAAAACGAACAGAAAGTAATTAAAAAAACTTTTTCTGCGAGATAAGTTTTCCAAAGAAAAGTAAAGAACTCAATTATACAAAAAAGAGCAAAAATAAAATGAAATAATCTACCAAGCGTGAAACTACCACAAATCAGCATCGATAAATAAATGGAACCCAAAACGAACAGAAATTACAATAATTAACCGAGTTAAACTCAAAACGAGCAGAAATTAACATAAGTTGGGCGCAAAACCCCTATGCCTTCCCAAGGCCAGAACAAAATTTGCACTTTACTGAAAAAATACAAATGAATGTGCATTGTCAGTTTAGTATATATATATACTGATATTTAGTAATCAAAATGTTAATATTACTTGATTTATTAAAGTTATAAAAGTAAAAACATTTATATTTTTTCAGCAAAGTGCAAATTTTGAAAGTGATTGGAGGGCAACTAGCCCCTCCCCCAACGCCCATCATTCCCCCAAACACATCCAATCAAAATTTTGAGATAGCTATTTTTTTCAGCGTACTTGATTTACAGATAGAAAATATGTTTTTGAGGAGGAAACTCCCCCACATCCATCAGGGCAAGGGTTTTAGGTTATACCCTGGGGGTATATAAGGTTTTTTTAGGAGGCGTTGTCGTAAAAACTTCAAAACAGGCTCATTCGATTGGAAATTCAAAGGGCTAGTACCCTTTTTAATAGTCGAAAGTGATTGGAGGGCAACTAGCCCCCCACTCCCTTCATTCTCCCAAACACTTCCAATAAAAATTTTGAGATAACCATTTTGTTCAGCGTAATTGATTTCCAGATAGAAAATATGTTTTTGAGGAGGAAACTCCCCATAGCCCTCAAGGCAAGGGTGTTAAGTTATGCCCTGGGGGTATATAAGGTTTTTAAAGAAGGCGTTGTCGTAGAAATTTCAATAAAACTCATTCGACTGGAAATTCAAAGGGCTAGTACCCTGTTTAATAGTCGAAAGTGATTGGAGGGCAACTAGCCCCCCCCCCCCACACACACACCCATCTTTCCCCCAAACACATCCAATAAAAATTTTTAGATAGCCATTTTGTTTAGGGTAGTTGATTTCCAGATATAAAACATATTTTTGAGGAGGACACTCCCCCATAACCCTCAGGGTAAATATTGTAAGTTATGCCCTGAGGGCATATAAGGTTTTTATTGAAATCTTTAACTTAGAAACTTGGAAAAGGGCTGATTCGATTTAAAATTCAAAGTACTAGTACCCTTTTTAACAGTCAAAAGTGATTTGAGGGCAACTAACCTCCCTCTCACGCCCACCTTTTCCCCAAACACATCCAATCAAAATTTTTAGATAGCCATTTTATTCAACGTAGTTGAAAGTTTTGGAAATTAGGTCTTTAAGGATGACAACCCCTTCCCCCTCAGCCCTCAAGGAAAGGGTTGTAAGTTATGCCCTGGGGGTGTATAAGGTTTTTAAAGAAGGTGTTGTCGCAGAAATTTCAATAAAAGCTCATTCGAATGGAAACTCAAAGGGCTAGTGCCCTTTTTAGTAGTCGAAAGTGATTGGAGGGCAATCAAAATTTTAGATAGCCATTTTATTCAACGTAGTTGAAAGTTTTTGAAATTAAGTCTTTAAGGATGAAAACCCCTCCTCCCACAGCCCTCAGGGCAAGGGTTGTAAGTTATACCCTGGGGACATATAAAGTTTTTATTGAAATCATTGTCGTAAAAACTTCAAAAGGGCTCATTCAATTGGAAACTGAAAGGGCTAGTGCCTTTTTTAATAGTTGAAAATGATTGGATAGTGACTAACGTTCTTCTCACGCCCATAATTTTTCAAAATACATCGAATTAAAATTTTGAGATATCCATATTGTTCAACGTAGTTGAAAGTTCTGGAAATTTTGTCTTTTAGGATGATAACCCCCTCGGAGCCCTCAGTGCAAGGGTTGTGAGTTATGCCCTGGGGGCATTTAAGGTTTTTATAGAAGGCGTTGTCGTAGAAACTTCGAAAAGGGCTCATTCGATTGAAAATCGGAGTGGCTAGTGCCCTTTTTAATAGTCGAAAGAAATTGGAGGGCAACTAACCCCCCCCCCCACGCCCATCATTCCCCCAAACACATCCAATCAAAATTTTGAGATATTGGAGGTTTATTGTGCGGGGTCACCACTTTTAAAGGCAAAAATGGCGCAAAGAGTTGCTATGCCACTTACTGGAGGGGGACGATCCCTCTTTGGCCCCAAATTAGTGGGATTTCCGCGGTTACTCCAACGGTTCCGTATACTAACGTGATCGGATGGTCTATGGCCACATTTAAAGCCAAAGTTTACCGATAAGATTTCTAGCTAACTCTTTTAGATTCGACCTAAGCTGAAAAGTTAAAAAGAGTACATAGAAAATTCTTACTGTATTCACAATCACGCGGTATAAAATGAACTCAAAACGGAACTAAAGACAAAAATATTACACTTGAATAATACTCTTCAAGACGCGCGCTTGCGCGCGCACCTCTGACCAAAGGCGATGAATGGCTGAATCATATCAAACTCCCAGCATCCTTTGAAGCTTTTCAAACTCTAGATTTAAGCAGTATGAGTCATCGCTCAACTGGATTTTTCAGACACTCGCTAATTAGTGAATTCTTTAGACATCGTAATAAAAGCTTTCCTGGGGTTTAGATATTTAACATAAATGAAGTTAAATTTATAAAAAGGCATTTTTCTGAAACAAAAGGGGCCAAAGGTCCCAACACCTCCCTCCTAAGAAAAATGACCGCCATCACGCCATGGGTCAGAGCACAAAAAAATATATAAAATAAATAACATTAAACTCAAAATCATTAAACTTGTATCTTCTCTTCTACCAATGCCTATGCTTCCTCTGCTTGGCTCTGGATCGGTCGTCCTCGACACGTCTCTACTGTAGGACCACCATGGTCTATATCGTCTAACATGCGCATTTGGTTTTGAAAATCCAAGTCCCCAAGATTCGTAGGAATTCATTGTGCACAGCACAAATGAAAAACAAAAATTTTTCTCGCTCTCACGAATTTACATTTGAGAGAAGCAGAGAATCAGTTTCTGGCACATATGATGATGCCAGCCATCGTGAAAAATTGGCTGCACTAGCCTCTTAATTTCCATCTGTGGAAACAACCCCACATCTCAATCAAAAAGTGAATTGCCCCTTGGCATAATTTCAAATAATCTAAGGCCGAAAATACACAGGCCTGTGAAAACGATAAGGGTACAGGGAAATGAAGTAAAATTTTGAGCGAACCATTCATCGCTTTTCTCTGGGTCCCATCCCCTAAAATAATCGAATGAATAATGCTCGGCGATGAGGGATGAAAATAATATTGAAGACTGGAAAGACGAGGCTTCAGTAAAGGGATCACAACTTGTCCGCCAGTTGTGCATTGAGGAAAAGGGCTATCTTTCACGTCTTCCCGCAGGGGATCTTCCCCAAGGGATTCCTCCCCCTCATAAAGGAACGAACCCTCTTTTGATTTAATAAAACCTTTCTCAGATTTCTTCCCAATTTTTTTCAATCCAACCCACAATTCAGTTTCTCCCAGTCTTTCCCGTAACTCGTTGTTGACAAGTCAATTCTATGTCATGGGTCTTCTCCTCCCTCCTAAGTTTTTTCGTCTTATCATAATTTCATAATTTTCCCAGTGGTTCTTGGACCTCTTTTTCCCCCCTATTATTTATGTCATCAAGGCACAGCCCATCCAACATTTTTTATTTTTCACCACTGCAGATTGAATCTCCAAATTTTTGCTCTTTTGTACACTTCTCTTTTCATCTCTACTTTTCTCAATTTTGTCATTCGCGCAAAATAATAAATCATCGTTAAAACTGATTTGGACTCCAGTGTCCACTATCTTTGACTTCATTACTTCATTGTAGCTCCGTTTAATATCTCTTTTCTCTCTTTTAGTCTTCTTTATTTTTACCGCCGAAACAAATAGTTCGTTATCAAATGGGAACTGAATTCCGACATTTGGTTTTTCATATTGTACTAAAATTTCTCGATTTTTACGCGGAAAAGCGCGTACAATAAATTTCGTCTCCTTATTCTCTGGTACAATCAGCACTTCATTTTGGCTTGTACTTGTTAGTGTCTCATATTCATTGAAAGTGTTCTCAAGTTTTCCATTTTCTGGGAATTTTCCCAAAAAATCATTCTCGCGCGTCTTATTTTGAATATTTTGTGGTCTTTTTACTTCCGCATCCCATTTTTGTGGATTATCAATATTTTGAACACGCGTATCAAGTATTTCATTTTTCCGACAGGGTGGCACAGCCTTCCCATTTGTTTTATGGGCCGTTTCATCTCCCCCCGTAGTTAGCGAAGTATCATATTTTCTCGTAAAAGTGTTTAATGTTTGGCAATTTTCTTTTTCTCGCGATTGATTCTTAGACAAAATATTATGGCTATCTGACAGCCTAGAAGTTGGTTGTAATAAAATCTCACTTTCTAGAATTCCCCAGCGGGCTTTGATTAGGCCTATCATGGTTCTTTTAAACTCTTCCTTTTTTTCTCTAGCTATTCTTCCTTCCTCCATGAAATTTAAGATTCGTTGTGCTATATCTATTCGAGTGCTTTTTCGCGAGCCCCTGCTGGACCTCGATTTAACACTGCTCCTTCTACTCGGACTACTTTGATTCCGTCTGTCATTATTTCTTCTTAATTCATTTTCTGAATCTGTTCGTTCTTTATCCGTATTGTCTCTTTCTTTATAGGCTACTCTAGCCCTTTCGTCCTGTTTTCTATTCTTTCTAATCTCATCTTTCTCAGCTTGCATTTTTCCCTTATATTCTTGGTGCTCTCTTTCAAAGGCCTCTATATTTGCCTTTCTTTCTATTTTCCTACTTTTTCTATGGGCTTCACTCGCCCTTCTCGGTTTTGAGTTCATCTTATCTCTGTCCGACATTATTTCAAAAGTCCATTTGTCATTGTTTCTTTTCAATTCCTTTTCTGAATTCATTTGTTCTATATCTGTCCTATCTCTATCCGTATTTTCTCTTATTTGTAGTTCCCCTTCATTTGGTACAGCCTCTGAGGGGTTAGTTTGTTTTGTTTTTTCATATATCCTTCCTAAGTTTTTTTTCGTAACCCCTCATTTTACCGCGTCTACTTCTCTTTGATTATATTATTCAATTAGTCAATCTTGGTAAGTTCAAAAACTGTCACGCAAAAATTATGGTACGCAATTACTATTGTGAATTATCAGCTCCGTGTAATGAGATTCAACAATTTATCAAATAACCGGAATGTCTAGACTTCATTAGAGAATAACGACTTCTTTCACAACAAGCAGTTTTACCCAAGTGAAATATATCTCCGAAAAACGAATTAACAGGGGTTGGACAAGAAAATAATCAGAAAAACCGCGCGAATATTCCACTAGTGAATTAGCTGGACTAAATTCAAACAGGGGAACTACCCTGTAAAACAAATCACGTATCCCTCCTGGATACTCGTATTCCAAATATAATCTCCTCCTGGGCAGATTATTCAATAGGCCAGGTGCCTCCCACCTTTCCTTGTCCAATATGCGCTCAAACTGACAAATTCTCCTAATTTGCCGTCCTCAAAACTCTTATAACCTTCGTTACTGAAGATTATCTCTAAGTCCGCCAATTCACTCAAATAATAACCCAACTTTCAACGTTTTCTTATCTGTCCTTAAACCCTGTAATACTTTTAAATACGGAGATTCCCCCACTGTAGACTCAACTCATTAATTTCGCGTTATTCTTTTTTATTTTTGTCTAACAAGGCCCACAGCCCATTATAGACTTTAATAATTTTATTAATCAAATGCACAATTTTGTCTTTTTATGTGTCACCACAAAAGGCTACTGTCTAGGCCAAATTAATCTGTCTCTTCGAAAGCGCGGAATTCTTTTATTATCAGATTTACTGATAGGACCTTAACTCGCTGCCACCACTTATTGGAGTGTAAGTACCGCTGGCACCACTTATTGGAGGTTTATTGTGCGGGGTCACCACTTTTAAAGGCAAAAATGGCGCAAAGAGTTGCTATGCCACTTACTGGAGGGGGACGATCCCTCTTTGGCCCCAAATTAGTGGGATTTCCGCGGTTACTCCTACGGTTCCGTATACTAACGTGATCGGATGGTCTATGGCCACATTTAAAGCCAAAGTTTACCGATAAGATTTCTAGCTAACTCTTTTAGATTCGACCTAAGCTGAAAAGTTAAAAAGAGTACATAGATAATTCTTACTGTATTCACAATCACGCGGTATAAAATGAACTCCAAACGGAACTAAAGACAAAAATATTACACTTGAACAATACTCTTCAAGACGGGCGCTTGCGCGCGCACCTCTGACCAAAGGCGATGAATGGCCGAATCAAATCAAGCTCCCAGCATCCTTTGAAGCTTTTCAAACTCTAGATTTAAGCAGTATGAGTCATCGCTCAACTGTCTTTTTCAGACACTCGCTAATTAGTGGATTCTTTAGACATCGTAATAAAAGCTTTCCTAGGGTTTAGATATTTAACATAAATGAAGTTAAATTTATAAAATGGCATTTTTCTGAAACAAAAGGGGCCAAAGGTCCCAACAGATAGCCATTCTATTCAGCGTAGTTGTTTTCCAGATATAAAATATATTTTTGAAGAGAACTAGCCCTCACAACCCTCAGGGCAGGGGTTTAAGTTATACCCTGGGGGCATATAAGGTTTTTATAGAAGGCGTTGTCGTAAAAACTTCAAAACAGGCTCATTCGATTGGAAATTCAAAGGGCTAGTACGCTTTTTTAATATTCGAAAGTGATTGGAGGGCAAATAGCCCTCCCCCCCCCACGCCCATCATTCCCCCAAACACATCCAATCAAAATTTTACTTAGGCAGCGCGCCTAATTTTTTAATCAATTTTTTATGTTAAAAAATTGCTGATAAAAATTGCTGAAAATTTTTTTCCAGCATACAAATAGCAAGCCAAACTATAAAGTCTTAAAAAACGAAAAGATTCAAAGTATCATTTACTTTTTCCCCAAAAAGACTATGCCAATATAAAACGAACAGAAAGTAATTAAAAAAACTTTTTCTACGAGATAAGTTTTTCAAAGAAAAGTAAAGAACTCAATTAAACAAAAAAAGAGCAAAATAAAATCAAATAATCTACCAAACGTGAAACTACCACAAATCAGCATCGATAAATAAATGAAACCCAAAACGGACAGAAATTACAATAAATAAATGAGTCAAACTCAAAACGAGCAGAAATTAACATAAGTTGGGCGCAAAACCCCTAAGCCTTCCCAAGGCCAGAACAAAATTTGCACTTTACTGAAAAAATACAAATGAATGTGCATTGTCAGTTTAGTATACATATACTGATATTTAGTAATCAAAATTTTAATATTATTTGATTTATTAAAGTTATAAAACTAAAAATATTTATATTTTTTCAGTAAAGTGCAAATTTTGAAAGTAATTGGAGGGCAACTAGCCCCCCCCCTCACGCCCATCATTCCCCCGAACACATCCAATCAAAATTTTGAGATAGCCATTTTTTCAGCGTACTTGATTTCCAGATAGAAAATATGTTTTTGAGGAGGACACTCCCCAACAACCATCAGGGTAAGGGTTTTAAGTTATGCCCTGGGGGCAAATAAGGTTTTTTAGAAGGCGTTGTCGTAGAAACTTCAAAACAGGCTTATTCGATTGGAAATTCAAAGGGCTAGTACCCTTTTTAATAGTCGAAAGTGATTGGAGGGCAACTAGCCCCCCACACCCTTCATTCCCCCAAAGCCATCCAATAAAAATTTTGAGACAGCCATTTTGTTCAGCGTAATTGATTTCCAGATAGAAAATATGTTTTCGAGGAGGACACTCCCCCACAGCGCTCAGGGCAAGGGTTTTAAGTTATGCCCTGGGGTTATACAAGGTTTTTAAAAAAGGCGTTGTCATAGAAATTTCAATAAAAGCTCATTCGACTGGAAATTCAAAGCGCTAGTGCCCTTTTTAATAGTCGAAAGTGATTGGAGGGCAACTAGCCCCCCCCCCACACCCTTCATTCCCCCAAACACATCCAATAAAAATTTTGAGATAGCCATTTTGTTTAGGATAGTTGATTTCCAGATAGAAAACATGTTTTTGAGGAGGACACTCCCAAAAACCCTCAGGACAAGGATTATAAGTTATGCCCTGGGGGCAGGTAAGGTTTTTATTGAAATCTTTAACGTAGAAACTTGAAAAAGGGCTCATTCGATTTGAAATTCAAAGGAATAGTACCCGTTTTAATAGTCGAAAGTGATTTGAGTGCTACTAACCCCCCTCTCACGCCCACCTCTTCCCCAAACACATCCAATCAAAATTTTTAGATAGCCATTTTATTCAACGTAGTTGAAAGTTTTGGAAATTAGGTCTTTAAGGATGACAACACCTCCCCCCTCAGCCCTCAGGGCAAGGGTTGTAAGTTATGCCCTGGGGGCATATAAACTTTTTATTGATAGCGTTGTCGTAGAAACTTCAAAAGGGCTCATTCAATTGGAAATTGAAAGGGCTAGTGCCTTTTTTAATAGTCGAAAGTGATTGGATAGCGACTAACGCTCCTCTCACGCCCACCATTTTCCCAAACACATCGAATTAAAATGTTGAGATATCCATTTTGTTCAACGTAGTTGAAAGTTCTGGAAATTTTGTCTTTTAGGATGATAACCCCCTCAGAGCACTCAGTGCAAGGGTTGTAAGTTATGCCCTGGGGCATATAAGGTTTTATAGAAGACGTTGTCGTAGAAACTTCGAAAAGGGCTCATTCGATTGGAAATTGGAGTGGCTAGTGCCCTTTTTAATAGTCGAAAGTGATTGGAGGCAACTAGCCTACCCCCCCCCCACCACCATCATTCCCCCAAACCATCCAATCAAAATTTTGAGACAGCCATTTTTGTTCAGCGTAATTGATTCCAGATAGAAAATATGTTTTTGAGGAGGACACTCCCCCACAGCCCTCAGGGCAAGGGTTTTAAGTTATGCCCTGGGGGTATATAAGGTTTTTAAAAAAGGCGTTGTCGTAGAAACTTCAATAAAAGCTCATTCGACTTGAAATTCAAAGCGCTAGTGTCCTTTTTAATATTCGAAAGTGATTGGAGGGCAACTAGCCCCCCCCCACACCCTTCATTCCCCCAAACACATCCAATAAAAATTTTGAGATAGCCATTTTGTTTAGGATAGTTGATTTCCAGATAGAAAACATATTTTTGAGGAGGACACTCCCCAAAAACCCTCAGGACAAGGATTATAAGTTATGCCCTGGGAGCATGTAAGGTTTTTATTGAAATCTTTAATGTAGAAACTTGAAAAAGGGCTCATTCGATTTGAAATTCAAAGGACTAGTACCGTTTTAATAGTCGAAAGTGATTTGAGTGCTACTAACCCCCCTCTCACGCCCACCTCTTCCCAAACACATCCAATCAAAATTTTTAGATAGCCATTTTATTCAACGTATTTGAAAGTTTTGGAAATTAGGTCTTTAAGGATGACAACACCTCCCCCCTCAGCCCTCAGGGCAAGGGTTGTAAGTTATGCCCTGGGGGCATATAAGGTTTTTATAGAAGGCGTTGTCGTAGAAACTTCAAAAGGGCTCATTCAATTGGAAATTGAAAGGGCTAGTGCCTTTTTTAATAGTCGAAAGTGATTGGATAGCGACTAACGCTCCTCTCACGCCCACCATTTTCCCAAACACATCGAATTAAAATGTTGAGATATCCATTTTGTTCAACGTAGTTGAAAGTTCTGGAAATTTTGTCTTTTAGGATAATAACCCCCTCAGAGCACTCAGTGCAAGGGTTGTAAGTTATGCCCTGGGGGCATATAAGGTTTTTATAGAAGGCGTTGTCGTAGAAAATTCGAAAAGGGCTCATTCGATTGGAAATTGGAGTGGCTAGTGCCCTTTTTAATAGTCGAAAGGGATTGGAGGACAACTAGCCTACCCCCCCCCCCACGCCCATCATTCCCCCAAACACATCCAATCAAAATTTTGAGATAGCCATTTTGTTCAGCGTAGTTGATTTCCAAATAGAAAATATTTTTTTGAGGAGGACACTCCCCCACAGCGCTCAGGGCAAGGGTTTTAAGTTATGCCCTGGGAGCTATAAGTTTTTATAGAAGGCGTTGTCGTAGACACTTCAAAACAGGCTCATTCGATTTGAAATTCAAAGGGCTAGTATCCTTTTTAATATTCGAAAGTGATTGGAAGGCAACTAGCCCCCCCCCACGCCCTTCATTCCCCCAAACACATCCAATCAAAATTTTACTTAGTCAGCACGCCTAATTTTTTAATCAATTTTTTATGTTAAAAAATTGCTGTTAATAATTGCTGAAAATTTTTCTCCAACATACAAATAGCAGGCCAATTATAAAGTCTAAAAAACGAAAAGATTTGAAGTATCATTTACTTTTTCCCTGAAAAGACTATGTCAATATAAAACGAACAGAAAGTAATTAAAAAAAACTTTTTCTACGAGATAAGTTTTTCAAAGAAAAGTAAAGAACTCAATTAAATAAAAAAAGAGCAAAAATAAAATCAAATAATCTACCAAGCGTGAAACTACCACAAATCAGCATCGATAAATAAATGAAACCCAAAACGAAAAGAAATTACAATAAATAAACGAGTCAAACTAAAAACGATCAAAAATTAACATAAGTTGGGCGCAAAAACCCCTATGCCTTCCCAAGGCCAGAACAAAATTTGCACTTTACTGAAAAAATACAAATGAATATGCATTGTCAGTTTAGGTCTTTAAGGATGACAAACCCTCCCCCCTCAGCCCTCAGGGCAAGGGTTGTAAGTTATGCCCTGGGGGCATGTAAAGTTTTTATTGAAAGCGTTGTCGTAGAAAAGTTTTCTCAAAGAAGTGAAGAAAAGTTCCAAGTTCTCTGATGAATTTTCTCAAGGAAAAGAAAAAAGTTACAGTTCAATTCTAATTTATACTAAAGAAAAAAAAGTTTCCACTTCAACTCTAATTCTGAGTTTTCCACTTAACCTAGTGCAAGTTAACCTAAAAAAAATTCAAAGAAATCTCCATGAAAATGATATCTTTCAGATTCAGCATGTTGGCGAACCCTATGGTATGATGTTTCAATCTAGGTCATCCATGTTAACCTAACCTAACTCAAAAGCCGTTAACTTAATGTAACCTAACCTAATGATGATATGATACAATTATTAAATAAATGAAACCTAAAATGAACTAAAATTAAAAAAATATTTATAATAGGCTTTGAAATAACCTTTATTTCAATGGATGAATGGGTGAAGCCTAAAACAAACAGAAATTACTATCATTGAATAAATGGAACATAAAAGGAACAAAGTTCTGTTCTAAAATTTTCAGTAGAAGATAGAAAAAGTTGTACTTTGATTGTGAATATTTCTCCATAAAGATAAAAAGTTCCACTTTAACTCTGAGTTTTTTCAGCGAAGAGAAGAAAAGTTCCAAGTTCTCTTCTGAATTTTCTCAATGAAAAGAAAAAAAGTTACAGTTCAATTCGAATTTATACTAAAGAAAATAATAAAGGTTCCACTTCAGTTCTTAATTTTCTCAAAGACATAAAAATATTTAAAGTTCTATTCTAAATTTTTCTGTAGAAGATAGAAAAAAGTCATACTTTGATTGTGAATATTCACCATAATGATAAAAAGTTCCGCTTTAATTTGGAGTTTTCTCAACGAAGTGAATAAAAGTTCAAGTTCTCTTCTGAATTTTCTCGAAGAAAAAAAGTTACAGATCAATTTATTTTTTTCCAATGAAAATAAAAAAGTTCCACTTCAGTTCTGAATTTTCTCAAAGACGTGAAAAAATATAAAGTTCTTTTCTAAATTTTTTGTAGAAGATGGAAAGACGTTATACTTCGATTCTGAATATTCTCCATGAGTCGAAAAAGGGTCCACTTTAATTCTGAGCTTCTGAATTTTCTAAAAAAAAAAGTTACAGATCAATTCTAATTTTTTCCAATGAAAAATAAAAAAGTTCCACTTCAGTTCTGAATTTTCTCAAAGACGTGAAAAAATATAAAGTTTTTTTCTAAATTTTTTGTAGAAGATGAAAAAAAGTTATACTTCGATTGTGAATATTCTCCATGAATAGAAAAAAGGGTTCACTTTAATTCTGACATTTCGCAAAGAAGTGAAGAAAGTTCAAGTTCTCTTCTGAATTTTTCCCCAAAGAAGTGAAAAAAGTTCCACTTTAATTCTGAGTCTTCTCACCAAAGTGAAAAAAAGTTCAAGTTCTCTTCTGGATTTTCTCAAACAAATGAAAAATAAATTTTTTCCGTAGAAGATAGAACAACGTTATACTACGATTCTGAATTTTTCCACAAAGATAGAAAAAGTTTTCTCAAAGAAGTGAAGAAAAGTTCCAAGTTCTCTGATAAATTTTCTCAAGGAAAAGAAAAAAGTTACAGTTCAATTCTAATTTACACTAAAGAAAATATATGCCCCCCTATGCCCGGGGGGCATATAAGGTTTGTATTGAAATTTTTGTCGTAGAAACTTGTAGTCGTAGTCGTAGTCCTCCTTAAAAACATATTTTCTATCTGAAATCAACAACGCTGAACAAAATGACCATCTCAAAATTTTTATTGTATGTGTTTGGCGAAATGATGGGCGTGGGGGGAGGGGGTTTAGTTGCCCTCCAGTCACTTTCGGCTATTAAAAAGGGCACTAGCCCTTTGAATTTCCAATCGAATGAGCTTTTTTTGAAGTTTTCTACAACAACGCCTTCTTTGAATACCTTATATGCCCCCAGGGCATAACTTAAAACCCTTGCCCTGAGGGCTGTGGGGGATTGTCCTCCTCAAAAAAATATTTTCTATCTGGAAAAAACTACGCTGAACAAAATGGCTATCTCAACATTTTGATTGGATGTATTTGGGGAAATGATGGGCGTGGGGGGGGGGGGGGGTAGTTGCCCTCCAATCACTTTCGACCATTAAAAAGGGCACTAGAACTCTAAATTTTCAATCAAATGAGCCTGTTTTAAAGTTTCTACGACAACACCTTTTATAAAAACCTTATATGCCCCCTGGGCATAACTTAAAACCCTTGTCCTGAGGGTTGTGAGGGAGTATCCTCCTCAAAAACATATTTTTTATCTGGAAATCAACTACGCAAAACAAAATGGCTATCTCAAAATTTTGATTTTGATGTATTTGGGAAAATTATGGCGCGGGGGGGGGGGCTAGTTGCCCTCCAATCACTTTCGACTATTAAAAAGGGTACTAGCCCTTCGAATTTCGAATCGAATGATCCTGTTTTGAAGTTTCTGCGACAACGCCTTCTATAAAACCTTATATGGCCCCAGGGCATAGCTTAAAACCCTTGCCCCGAGGGTTCTGGGGGAGTGTCCTCCTCAAAAAGAAATTTTCTATATGGAAATCAACTACGCTAAACAAAATGGCTATCTAAGAATTTTGATTGGATGTGTTTGGCGGAATGATGTGCGTGGAGGGGGGGCTAGTTGCCCTCCAATCACTCAACTATTAAAAAGGGCCTAGAACTCTCGATTTCGAATCGAATGAGCCCTTTTTTAAGTCTCTACGACGACCCCTTCCATATGAAATGCCCTGCTCTAAAGTAAAAAAAATAGTATATGGTACGTTGTGCCAACATTGTTCTTATATGCCTTCAGGGCATAACTTAAAACCCTTGCCCCAAGGGTTGTGGGGGAAGTGTCCTCCTTAAAAAGATATTTTCTATCTGGAAATCACCTACGCTGAACAAAATGGCTATCTCAAAATTTTGATTGGATGTTTGGGGGATTGATGGGTGTGGGGGGGGGGCTAATTGCCCTCCAATCACTTTTGACTATTAAAAATTGCACTAGCCACCCCAATTTCCAGTTGAATGGGCCCTTTTCGAAGTTTCTACGACAACTCCTTCGATACAAAGTGCCTGTCGAAGAAAGAAGAAAAAAAACACATTGTGGTCACATCGTTCTTTACATAGGCAGCGCTGGCGCGCTGCCTATGAAAAGCAAGAAGCGACGTTAGTAGGAACCCATTATTGATTCCGGGGTTAAGTGACATCACAGCCACAAGTCCTATTGAATCCAGCCGTTGGCCTATGGCCTTAAGTATAGGCAACATTATTGCGTTGCCTCTGATTATTGAACCAACACGCCTATATCAAGGAGGCACACTTGTGCCTCTATAAAGAGGCGACCCACCACAATGTTAAGCGATTTCAGGTCCTAGAGGTCGCAGAGAGACGACGGTAATCGCATTTTGTAGCCCAAGCTCAAACTAAGAAACTTGCAAAATTTCATCCTCCTCCGACTTTATCTTCGTGGGGTAAACTGGGCCAGAAGTTTGGACCCTCCCACCACAGCCCCCCTTTAACGTTGTCCGATTGGGCTGAAATTTAGAGGTCAAGCTTTCCTAGGGCCCGGGAGCTTATCCTCGAAATTTCAGCTCAATCCGATCACTCCTTCCCTGTTTTCAAAAAACCAAACATAGCCACTTAAAATTCATCATCATTTCTTTTTTTTTTCTTAGCCACGCCTACAGGCCACAGTTGGCAACGGATCCGGTTGAATGAGGACTCATTCGAGCAGAATTCGACCTGTTAGGGCCTTTTGATATTTTCAGACCGAAAAAATTATCCCCCGAATTTACATTTACGAAAAACCTTAGTTTTTTTCAAATAATACACATAAACAGGTTAGACATGCTTTGTTATGAAAATATCTGCGCGTCAATTGTTCATAACAAAGCATGTCTAACCTGTTTATGTGTATTATTTGAAAAAAAACTAAGTTTTCTAAAGAGTTAAAGAGGCTGAGTTACAAGGTCAACCCTTAAAACGTACAGGGATTAGGAGGCACAGTTGGGGGGGCTGTTAAAGAGGCTGAGTCACAAGTTCGAACCTTAAAACGTACAGGGATTAGGAGGCACCCTGTACGACGTGATTTGAGTATTCAGGAATTAAAAGCCTTAACACAAGAATGTTCAAGAGCGGGGGGTTTGGGGGGTGGCAGCCCCCCAACTTTAACTCCTGACACGATCAGCTAACAGTTAGTCAAGCAATAATAAGTAATAAACTGTACAAAAACGTGCAGAAATTATTTGAAAAAAACTACGTTTTCCAAAGAGTTAAAGAGGCTGAGTTACAAGGTCGAACCTTAAAACGTACAGGGATTAGGAGGCACAGTTGGGGGCTGCCGCCCCCCAAACCCCCCGCTTTCGCAGCCTTTAAATAAAAAAAAAGTTTTTTAAACTGAAAGTAAGGAGCGACATTAAATCTTAAAACGAACAGAAATTATTCCGTATATGAAAGAGGCTGTGCCCTCCTCAACGCCTCGCTCTTTACGCTAAAGTTTGACTTTCTCACAACTCTTTTTTGAACAAGTAAAACTTTAGCGTAAAGAGCGAGGCGTTGAGGAGGGCACAGCCTCTTTCATATACGGAATAATTTCTGTTCGTTTTAAGATTTAATGTCGCTCCTTACTTTCAGTTTAAAAAACTTTTTTTTTATTTAAAGGCTGCGAAAGCGGGGGGTTTGGGGGGCGGCAGCCCCCCAACTGTGCCTCCTAATCCCTGTACGTTTAAGGTTCGACCTTGTAACTCAGCCTCTTTAACTCTTTAGAAAACGTAGTTTTTTTCAAATAATTACCTTGTAAATACGATTCGTTAACAACCGAAAAAAGTGTCTAAAAGATCACTGAAAAGTATTTCCGATAAAAGCATTAAATACAGAATTTCTCGGAAAAAAAGAAATGTCTATCTTAAGTGCTTGTGTTCCGAAGTTTAAAAGACACGACGGTACGGGTTCATAATGAGGACACTTCTTTATACTGCTAAAGAAGTCAAGTTTGGTTAATGCAAATGAAAATAAATAGGATGAATATATAATAGTTTACAAATAAAAATTTGGGCTATATATTTGCACATTAGGGGGGTGGAGGGGGGGGGCTAAAGCATAGCATATATTAAATGCGTAACTTAACCTAACCTAGGTACCTTTTTCATCCTTAAACCCCAAAAAAACAATCGTTTAAATATTGTATCTCATTGAGAAACCACGGCTTTGCAGTCATTTATATATAGCGGTCTCTTGAGAATAGCCAGTTTGGCGGGTTTTTCGTGACTGGTTTCCTTGTATAATATATAAAAATGTCCTCACCATGTACCAGTATCGACACCACTGATCCTGTGGCAGAGAACGGAACCATTTTGCTGATACTGCCACATTAGGATATTTTCTTAACTACTGATAAAATGTTTAGAGTATTACCAAAATTGCGTTTACCATCTAATTAATCAAAAAAATGTGAATATTTTTATATTCAGTTGTCTGAATGAATTCGCTCTCAGAGTGATAACACCTCTTTTGCGCCGGTCTTATTAGTTATGGTACCCTTTTTAAGAGTCAAAAGTAATTTTAGAGCAACCAGGCCCCACCCACACTCATCATTTCCCCAAGGACGTCCGATTAAAATTTGGAGATAGCAAATTTGTTCATTGTAGTCGAAGGGTCTCAGAATTATATCTTTGAGGAAGACGAACCAGCCCCCCAGCTCTCAGGGCAAGGGTTTTAAGTTATGCCCCAGGGTTATATAAGGTTCGTACACAATAGGTGTGGTGGTATATACTTTTGAGGGGGCTCATTGGATTGGTAAGATGAATTTCTAGTACCCTTTTTAAGAGTTAAATTGATCTAAGGGCAGCTATCCCCCCCTCAACACGTCGTTTTCCCCAAAATACATCGACAAAAAAACTTTGAGACAGACATCTTGTCCAAAATAGTCCAAAAATCATACAAAAAGGCATTAGGGGTTAATATAAACCACCAAAACCTGGGGATGAGAGTTGTAAGTTATGCCGCGGGCATTTAAGGTTTTTATGGAAGAGATGGTTCTTTAACTTTAAAAGAGTCTCATTTGGTTGAAAACTGGAAGTTCTAGTTCCTTTTCAAGCGTCAAAAGTGATGGAGGGCATTTAGCCCCCATCCCTCCTCGACAACCCTCTGGTCACTAAACGCTTCTGATTGAAATTATGAGATAGCGATTTTGTTCAAAATAGTCCAAAGAACATATAATAATGCCTCTAAGATTAACACACACACACCAACACCCTGGGGATAGGGTTGTAAGTTATTCCATGAGGGCATATAAAGTTTTTTGAATGGGCGATCGTATAAGCTTTAGATGGGGCTCATTTGATTGAATTTGGAAGTTATAGTGCCTTCATTAAGAGTCAAAGTTATTTGAGAGTGACATAAAAGTGATCGAAGATATCCATTTTGTTTCAGCATAGCTGAACGGTGTTGCAACTGCATCTCTTGGGTTATTGTACAGCTCAACCCCCTACAGTTATGCAATTTACCCATTATGTTTAAAAACTAATTTTTGCCTTAAGATTAAATCAAAATGCACTTTGTTAACACTAATTCCCAATAAGGAATCTCAGCAGTATCCTAAGAACTACTTCTATTACAGGGCTACTAAGATTTAACCAAACCAAAATAGTGTAAGTGTATCCAAGATGTCAAAGACCGTAGGCAGATTTTTTTGCGAATGGTATCAAGTTTCCTATTTCAGGTCAACTAGAGGAGGTATGAAACTAAATTAAATATTACTATTTGTGTCCAGGTTTTTAAAAGGGTGTATGTTGTTAAAAATTGCTGAAAAATTTTCTCTAGCATACAAATAGCCGGCCAAACTATAAAGTCTTTAAAAAAAAGATTTAAACTATTATTTTCTTTTTCCCTGAAAAAGTTATGTCAATATAAAACGAACAGAAATTAATTTTAAAAAAAATTTTTTTCCACAAAATGGGTTTTTCAAAGAAAATTAAAACACTCTATTAAACCAAAAATGAGTAAAAATAAAATCAAATAATTTACCAAGCCTTAAACTACCACAAATCAGTATCAATAAATAAATGAAACCCAAAACGACCAGAAATTACAATAAATAACCGAGTCAAACTCAAAACGAGCAGAAATTAACATGGGTACGGCTCAAAACCCTTATGCCTTCCCAAGGCCAGAACATAATTTGCACTTGAAAAAATTTAAATGTTTTTACTTTTATAACATTAATAAATCAAATATAATTAACATTTTGATTAATAAATACTAGTATATGTATATTAAACTGACAATGCACATTCATTTGTAGTTTTTCAGTAAAGTGCAAATTATGTTCTGGCCTTGGGAAGGCATAGGGGTTTTGAGCCCTACTCATGTTAATTTCTGCTTATTTTGAGTTTGACTCGGTTATTTATTGTAGTAATTTCTGTTCATTTTCAATTTAAATTTCAATTTAATGCAATCTACCCACTGTATGGCTCACGTGGTCCTCTAGGATGTAAACCCGATGTCAGAAAGTGCCCGGTCCCTCGCTTATGAGGTCAAACGGTGATAAACCTTGAAAAAGTTAAAAGAAATCCAATGAAGAGCAGCAGTTAGGGTGAAAAATACTTAATATTTGCTGACTGACTTACGACTGTGGAGGGGGGGGGGGGGGTTCATCCTCAAACATATAATTTCCGGACCTTTCAACTACGTTAAACAAAATGGCTTGTTCAAAATTTTGATTGGATGTGTTTGATGGATACTTCTGCTTCGGGAACAAAAATACCAATCCTTTGTTAATTTGAATTGAGCTGCCCTTTGTTAATTTAAATTGAGCTACCTTCTTGGAGTTTTTTGGTCAATTCAACGTTTCAACAGGTACAGATTGAGGACGTAAATTAAATTAACACAGCACAAAACAATGGAGGGACAGTCCCAGACATCCGAGAAAGGGAGAAGAAAGAATGGTTAGAATATGAATATGAATAATAGAAAGAATATGTCAAGGCTGGAATTTGTTGAAGCACTCAGCTGTTTTGTCTCTCTGAGGTTAGTAATTGACCTTCTATCTTGGCATCTTGTAAGCTTGTGTTTTGAAATATAGGGTTTTTTTTCAGTAATTTGGTCTACAGAAGGATTTAAGAAACAGTCTGACAGTATTCAGAGTACACCACTAAAGAGAGAAAAGGATCAATTATATACGGGTGCATAGCGATGTGGCACAGTTCAATAGGCTTAAAACTCACTGAACAACAGAAGAAAATGTACTACCTGAACACTGTGAAGTTGGATCGAAAAAACGGAACACAAAGGTTGAAATTGGAAGAATGGTTTCTGGAAGATACTATCTAGCAGGGAAGGGTTATTACGAGAAGAGTTTGTGAAAAGTTTCATCTGTTAACTCTTAATATTTCTGAACAACGAATATACTATGTATATTCTATGTATTTTCAATCTACTCCCAAAAAAGACTAACGCTGGATTTGAATCCATGGATTCAATCATGGATTCAATAAGTTTTTCAAGGTTTATCACCATTTGACCTCAGAAGCGAGGGGCCGGCCACTTTCTGACATCGGGTTTACATCTTAGAGGACCACGTGAGCCATACAGTGGGTAGATTTTATTAAATTGAAATTTAAATTGAAAATGAACAGAAATTGCAATAAATAACCGAGTCAAACTCAAAATAAGCAGAAATTAACATGAGTAGGGCTCAAAACCCCTATGCCTTCCCAAGACCAGAACATAATTTGCACTTTACTGAAAAAATACAAATAAATGTGCATTGTCATTTAATATAAATATACTGGTATTTATTAATCAAAATGTTAATTATATTTGATTTATTAATGTTATAAAAGTAAAAACATTTAAATTTTTTCAGTAAAGCGCAAATTATGTTCTGGCCTTGGGAAGGCATAAGGATTTTGAGCCGTACCCGTGTTAATTTCTGCTCGTTTTGAGTTGACTCGGTTATTTATTTTAATTTCTGTTCGTTTTGGGTTTTATTTATTTATCGATGATGACTTGTGGTATTTTCACGCTTGGTAGACTATTTGATTTTATTTTTACTCATTTTTGGTTTAACAGTGTTTTACTTTTCTTTGAAAAACCTATTTTGTGGAAAAAGTTTTTTTTTTAATTAATTTCTGTTCGTTTTATATTGATATAATTTTTTCAGGGAAAAAGAAAATAATAGTTTAAATCTTTTTGTATGCTAGAGAAAATTTTTCAGCAATTTTTAACAACATACACCCTTTAAAAATCTGGACACAAATAGCAGTGTTTAATTTAGTTTCATACCTCCTCTAGTTGACCTGAAATAGGAAACTTGATACCATTCGCAAAAACATCTGCCTACGCTCTTTGACATCTTGGATACACTTACACTGTTTTGATTTGGTTAAATCTTAGTAGCCCTGTAACAGAAGTAGTAATAGAAGTAGTCCTGAAAGTTTGAAGATAATATTTGAAGATAAAAATTTTAAGAAATTTTAAGAGCAGAAGTAGCCCCGAAAGTTGGAACATAATACCCTCAGTCGTTCTTGGGATACTGCTGAGATGCCTTATTGGGAATTAGCAGTAACACAGTGCATTTTGATTTAATCTTAAGGAAAAAATTATTTTTTAAACATAATGGGCAAATTGCATAACTGTGGGGGGTTGAGCTGCACAATAGCCCAAGAGATGCAGTTGCAAGGCCGTTCAGCTATGCTAAACAAAATGGGTATCTTCGATCACTTTCATGTCACTCTCAACTAACTTTGACTCTTAATGAGGGCACTATAACTTCCAAATTCAAATCAAATGAGCCCTATCTAAAGTTTATACGACCGCCCATTCTATATAAACTTTATATGCCCTCATCGAGTAACTTACAACCCGATCCCAGGGCGTTGGTGTGTTGAGTTAATCCTAGAGGTTTATATTGTGTTGAGTTAAGCCCTCTCTGAAGTTTATACGGGCATCCCTTCTATAAGAACCATATATGCCCCCAGGGCATAACTTACAATGCCTGCCCCCGATCCCTGGAGTTTTTTCTTTCATCCAAGAATTTTTATTATCTGATGTTTGAACTATTTTTAACAAAATGGCTATTTCAAAATTTTATCGGATGGGTTTGGGGGAAAAGACCGTGGAAGGGGGGGGGGGCTGGTTGCCCTCTGGTCTCTTTTGACTCTTAAAAAGCGAACTAGAACTTTCAATTTCTAATCAATGAGCCCTCTCTGAAATTTATACGAACATCCCTTCTATAAGAACCCTATATACCCTCCCCCTCAGGGCATAACTAACAACGCCTGCGCCGGGCCCTGGGGGGGGGGGGGGGCTGTGTCGACCTCGGAGGTTTCGTTATATGAGCTTTGAACTATTTCTATCAAAATGATCATCTCAAAGTTTTATCAGATGTATTTGGGAAAAAAGGGCGTGGGGGCTAGTTGCCCTCCGATCACTTTTGACTCTTAAAAAAGGCCCTAGAACTTCCAATTCCCAATCGAATGAGCCCCCTCTAAAGTTTATAAGACGACCTTTTTCATATGAAGTGCCTCAGGGGAAAAATAATAATGAAAGATTGGAGCCGTATGGCCTTTACTATAGGCAACACTATAACACTGCCTCTGATACTACACAGACAAGTGAAGTTATCGACTAGGTAAATCTTTTTTTTACCCGAAAATCACCTCTTCGCCTTCATTTATTCCCATTCTAAGTGACCTAGTCCTGTTAACATCAGTTATCAAACTCATTGTTACACCATAAACCCTCAAAATCTCCGAAAGATTATACATTTTGCTAAGATTTTCATTTAGGACACTCAAATCATCAGCATAATCCGAGTCTAGAAAAGTTATAGTTTCCCATTTTATTCCGTGCTCTCCCACAGCCTTTGCCGTATTCCTTAGGACAAATTCCATCTAAATGATGAATATGAATGGGAATAGAACGAAACCTTGCGTAACTCCTGGTTCAATAGGAAACCAGCTACTAACCTCATTTCCTACTTTAATCGCAGTAATGTTGTTCTCGTACATGACACTAATCAGTTTAATGTATTCGTCTGGTATACTACACAAATACAGGGCCTTCTCTAAAACTCTTCTATCGTCTAAATCAATAACTTGTTCATAATCTATAAGGATAGGGACTAAAGGGGTCTGATAACACAGGCACTTCTCAGTTATTAATATAAGAATGAAAATTTGTTAGACGCATCCTCTCCCCCTTCCTAAAACCACGCTGTTCTTATCTTAAAACTTTTATCTACAGTATCTCTAAAACTAAAAAGTGTAATCATAGTAAGTAATTGGCTTCTAGCAGAAATCAAAGCTAATGACCCTATATTCAAACTCGGTAACCCTCCCTGGATACAGCCTTGCCTATATACCCTGGTATCTTTTATCGATACTGACAGTCCTTGGTCTGCAATAACATAAAAAAAACAAGGCTAATCGCCTTACTGTCATGTGAGTATCATGTTAACTTATGGGCTATTTTATGACTAAATACTATATTGTTTGTAACTAGATTGTTATACCTACAAAGTTGCAGCAGTCTATAGCAGGTGCTATTTTCCTTTCCTACATCAAATTTACCTAGACTATAATACCATCTATCCCTATGTCTACCAACTTGAGCATTAAAATCCCCTAATAAAAACTTACACTCTTTATAGCCCTAGAGAGCGGGATAGAACCACATTTGTGTGCAGTTTACTGTCTGAAGTTCGGCAGTCAGACGAGTACCCAAAACAAATGGTAGACATTTCCTCTGGAAGACATCTGAATAATCCTCCTCCGTCTTGCAAAGACCCAATTTTCAGAGCGGTACTTGACCACTTTATATTCCAATATTCTAATCTTGGTTCACAGACCTATCTTTCTGTTCTACCGAACTTTTTCCAACTGTATAAAAAAAAAAAAAATACCTTCTACCTTGGCTATTCTAATTTTAACATCTTCACTCCATGCACCATCTTTACTAATAGCACTACCCATATAAGCAAAGCTGCCCATTTGATCGGTCTTCTTGTTACCCAACATCACCTCTTCGCCTTCATTTATTCCCAATCAAAAGCGACATGGTCTTCTCAACGTTAATTTCCAAACCTATTCTTACACCCTGAACTCCAAAAATCATTCAATTTGCTAACGTTTTTACTTAGGACACAGATTACCAGCATAATCTAAGTCTAGGAGAGTTTAGCAGTGTGTTAAACGTTGTATGAAACTTCAAGGCCAAAAATCTCTAACACGATGCTTAAAACCTAATGACATCTTGAATGCTCGCTCTCTCAGTCCCTTTAGTTAGCGAAAATTAAAAAACGAGTTAAAACAACAAACTACCCAGTAAAAAAGTTTTCACTCAAACTGATTTTGCTTAACAGAATTATTAATAAAATATTATTTTATTAGTAATAGTTCTGAAGAGCTCTGTCTTCGTTCATCCAACCGTTCCTTCATTTTCCCCAAGTGTGTCTCTAGTTCTGCCCAGCGATCACCCCATTTATAAATCTATACTTCAATGGAATATAATATCATCCAGTGTCGAGTTATCCACAAGTCTTCGCACGCTGTATAACAATGTTACTAAACTTTGATATTATAATTCTCTAAATTTTTAATCAATTTGCTTTAATTACCCGTGTTTTCTTTCCTTTTTTCCTCTTTTTCTCTCTCTTCTCCGTTTTCAATTTTTTGTGGTTATGGTCCTCAACAAGTTCGCTTCCATGATCTTTATTATTATTGGTGTTATGTTTTATTTTTATTTGAATAAATTGAACTCAATTCTTACTGTGGATAATGATATATACTTTTTCACATTTTTATTACAAAATCACAAAATCAATTTTAGGGGACTTTAAAAAAGAGCGTGAAACCCCTAGTGTGTCTTATTCTTGTTCTCTAGCGCAAGGGCGGCAATGGGTCATAGAAGCGTCGAAATAACGTAACCAACTGAAGTTTTTGCAATTAGGGTTTTACTTCCCCCCCTTCCTTCAAGGTGTGTATGAATTGGTCACTTCTTTGACGTCACGTGTTTGCTTCACATCAATTAAGGAAACCCTTTCAATTCTCAGTGTTATGATTTAAGAGGTTCTTTAATGGCTAGAGAGGCTCTTCGAAAATGGTAGGCTATCTTTGACTCTATCACATACCTGCCAGATCCTTTAAAAACTTTTTGGCTTTGTAGAAACCATGCACTTTATCTCTGATATATCGTTGTGCAAAAAAAAACCGCACGGGGTTCTCAAAACGTTCCAAAAAGTGACTCGAGAGGTACCATTGCTCTTTAATGGCCATTCTTTCTCGAATATAATCTTGATTTTTATTTGTTTCCTCTACGTTCTCGATTACTATATTCGGAGACTCCCTTCTCTTGCCAGCCACTTGCCCTTGATTTGTTTTCCCTACACCTCAGTTGCCCTTTTCTTGGCATTCCTTTTATTTGTTAACCTCATGTCTTATTTTTTATTATGGATCTTTGATTAGCCTTTTTGGGCCTTCTTTCTCTATTATCCTGCATTATCCTGATTTTGGGTGATCTTATAAAATTAAAAGCAAACATGGATATATCCCTGAACTTTCATACACCTACAGAGAAATACATAACATATATACGTAATCGGATGAACTGAATTTTTATTCAATGTCACAGGGGACTGCAGGGTTGCTCACAGCTGAAAAGGCCAGGAGGATGGCGAGCTGCATAAGTGTATGACAAAAACCCTACCTATCCCTCCCTCAACCTAGAAGCCAGATCACAGTCAGATTTGCTTCAGTTTAATTCTGGTCCCAAGCTTTGTATGCATTCGAAATTTCAGGACACTAAATACTACTTCTGACAGAATTTGGTCAAGACCTGCTAATCCTTCGGGTATACGTTTTGATGACATAAACACCATCCGCACTGGAAGGCTTCACTCTTGAGTATTTCTGGGAATTTTCCACCAAGACTAATTTGATGACAAAAACTAAAATTAGCTTTCCTGCACGTAAATTAAGCAAAATTTGCTGCTTTCCTGCAACAAATTCATTTTAATGGAAATTTCCCAATCCAATTTTGGGGCTATGAAAAGGAATATGTCAATAGGATAATCAAAAAATTGTGCTTTTTTTTAGTAGAATAAATTCAACTGTCCGTCAAAGCCCTGTATATATATATATATATATATATATATATATATATATATATATATATATATATATATATATATATATATATATATATATATATATATATATATATATATAAAAAAAAAAAAAAAAAAAAAAAAAAAAAAAAAAAAAAAAAAAAAAAAAAACTTAATAGAACTCCCATTAACTGCACGGTTTCCAGGGTATTTAGTACCGTCAGCATAAACTAATTACCTTAGGCATTTAATACCAAACCAATATTGCTACAACTTATGCGAGTTCAACCCTCAACCCCGTATTAAGCGTTACGAGAGAATCTTGTTTTATTTCCGATTCGTTTGTTAATAAATCCAATTTATTTTAATTACGGCCCCAAAGACCCATCAAGACTTACAGAAAAAAATATCAGCAACAACATGGTTTACGGGTTACTCATTCTATATAAATAGTCTATATATGTATCTATGAAGTCTATAAAAAATGAAATGCCGAATCAGTGCATCTAACACCAATCCAGTTTTGCGACGGCCCAAAACGGCCTGAATTTTTTTTTTATAGCCTAACTCTATTCAATAGATTGACCAGTCATAATTTTTCAGATTTTAACTCCAAAACAAATTCTTAGTCTTTGGAACGGTTTGGATACAAAAGTTCTACTGCATATTTAATTCAAACTTGCGTACTATGCATACCAGACTAATCTGTTCTATTTGACAAATAGTCTTGACATATGTCAATTTTATTTATGACTCATTTTAATTTGTTGACCTTGAAGCAGCACTGTCTGCTTTATCTTTTTGTGTTGCTATTTATTTGTTTTTTTGATCCTTGTTTTGTGTCTTCTTTTTTAGTCATTACATGCTCATGTCAGCTCCAGATATTATAGTGAATAAATATATCCTATTCTAAATACTGTTGAAGAAAAACATATTCTAAGTTAATTTTCAGCTTCATTTATTCGATTTCTAAGATAATAGAACAATAACAGTCAAAACTCGAAAGCAAAAGTAAAGACATTAGCGACGACAAAGGAGAGAGAAAGTGAGAGAGAAATGAAAGCACTTAATTTAAATGAAATCCCTTCTCCTTTGTTGCAGCTAAAAGACGATCTTTTAATATCTCTTCACTTTCATATTCAGGAAGCTTGAGATAATGTAAGCATGTATTCACAGACGGGTATCCTGGGGTTCCATTTGAGCTAACTTTCCTGACAACTGTCAAACGGGGGTAGAGGGATGATAGACCACCTGGTGGCAAGGAGGAACAGCCTGTTACGAACTGAACAAATGCCTTCTTCTCCAGTGGTTCCAAATCGGTGAGTACGTTTACAAACCTCAAGTATCCAGGACTAAAAGTAGAAACATTAAGACAATTAACACCACAACAAGACGAGAAAAAACTCAAGCAAAAGAAAAACGAGGATATTTCCAGCCAGATAAAAAGCGAAAATGCAATGCAAATATTTCGGCCGAGACCTTCGCTCAGCCATCCTCAGCGCAAAGATAGAAAAATAATAAAAGACTATAAGAATTTATTTTAGTGGTTTTGTTTTACGGTCTTTTATGGTCCACATGTTTTTTTAGATATCTCAAAAGTTTATCTCCCCTTACATCATACCTAATCATCAAACAAAGTCAATTTCCTTCCCAGGTAATTGGCTTTTATTATCTAAAGGCCAAAGTGATTCAAAGGTCCTTAATACAAGCTCTGTATCAATAATGGACAGAAAATTAACGAGACAGGATTTTGAAAACGTTGATTTGAAAAAATGCCAAGATTTGTGGGTAAGTAGGGCCAACAATGAAACTTAGAAAGGATAATGTCATAAAAACAGATTTAGAAAACATTGGCGCAGCTAGAGATGGAATGTCCCCCTCAGCCACCGAATTTTTTCACTAAAGTTTATCTTTCGCTTCAAAGAAAACAATATATATTTTTTAAAGTGTTCTCTTTGTCACAATTGTCCGAGGGTAAATCTATCTACTTAATTACATTCATCCTCACTTTTGTTTTAAAAAAGCAAAATTTATTTCCTTCAGAATGAAGGAAACCTATCAAATCAATTAACGTAAAGGAGCAATTTGACTATTGTTTCGACCGAATTAGATTCATCAGAAACAACTGACCGAGTTCTGACAGAAAACTGACAGAATTTTCAGCTATGGTTGCTATGGTAAAAAGAACACAAAACCTGATTGGTTCTTTTATTTGAAATTTAAAACCAGTAAGAAGAACGAAAAGTTTCTGAATCAAAACCTTTTCTACAAATAAATTCATATGGTAAAGCACACCATATATTAAATACGTAACCTAACCCTACCTAGGTACCTTTGTCACCTTTGTCCTTTGTTCTCTTTGTCACAATTGTCCGAGAGTAAATCTATCTACGTAATTACATTCATCCTCACTTTTGTTTAAAAAAAGCAAAATTTCAAATAATCTTTTTTTTGTTTTTAATGATAGCTTAAATAAACACAATTAATTACCAGTAGACATTATTTTCAACGTTTTAATAAGCTTTCAGTAAAATTAAAGTTAACTATATTATTAAAACCTATATTGCAAGAACTTGGCGTAATAATTTTTTTTAGAATCTTTTGTATTTGCTTGCTCTGCTCCATTGAAACAAAACCAATTTATGTTTTTCTTTTCTTTTAGGAATAAGAAAATTTCAAGAATGCCTAGAAGAATTGATTCTCTTTTTAGAAGCAGTTATTGCGCATATGATGGCACTTTCCCAATCATTTGAATTTGCGTGCTTTATGTATCACATATACATTTTGGGCTTGTAGACTTTTAGCCTTGCATGTGTTATTTTATTTCCATTTGTTTGATTTTTTATATTGCTTTTTTTTGCTACTATTTTTGTTTAGTTTGTTTTATTTAATTTTGTTATATATATAATTCGGATTCGCAATACATAAAATGTCTGCAATACATAAAAACAACCATGTGAACTATTTTTTAATTTAATTTTGTTCTATGCTTAGAATATTTTTGACTAAACCCTGCTACGGGTATGCCCAGTTAGGGCGTAACTATACTTATAAATTTTAAGATTCTTACGATTTTACTCGCATTTATCGTACAAATTGCATTTTTTTTTTTTTTGAATAAGCTTAAGTTTTCTATCTGAAGACAATGCCTACCAATCATTATTAGAGGCAGCATTTTTAACAGAGGAGATAAATTGAGGGCCTATCTGTTTGTAAATTATCAATGTTTTAGTCTTGAAAAGAAGCAAAGATCATCAAAAGAGCCAAAATTCAGTAACATTAAGCAAAAATATAAAAAAAAACATATTTTGTCCTAATTAACTATTTCAAAATTCTACTGGGAACGTACATTTTTGCACCACATGTAACCCCATGCTACTAAAACGAAAAATCATATTTGTAAAAAAAAAATCGGTTCATTTCTAATTTACGCTGATAGATTTTACTTTTTTCTTCAGCAGTGTTTAGAAAATTCATGTTTAAAAACACGTACCTAGCAAAATTACAAATTATACAGACCAAAAATTTACATTTTTAACATCCCTTTGAAACATTCCTATCTCACACCGCAAATAAAGCATACTGAGATATTCCTATCGAGTCTTAGCTTAATTTGGATGACGGAAAACAAGTTGTAATATGGCCTATTAAATTGGTTTCTGTGGAAAACTCCCATGGCCCCTCAACAAAGACGTCTTCTGATGTCTTTAATGACGCCGGGGTCAAGTGTGGTAGGGGGGGGGGGAGGGTTTCCAAGGGTGGCGGAAAAAAGCAAAAGAAAGTTCTTGAGAAGTAGAAACAGCCACTAGAACAACGTGTTAGTCTTTTCACTTGAGACTCGTACATCATAATGCTAGAGTAAAGCGTCCAACAAGACAATAAAAAAACAACTATTTCTTGTCTATTTAACTAGTGATACCTCCCTAGATATGGCAGCTCTGTACAAAACTTGTTAACAGCCAACTGTTCCTTCAAACTCATAATTATGAGCTATTTAAATCCCTCTTTTATTGCTTAGCAACAGAAGAAAATGAACAAATGCAAATGCTACCTACCTATCTTTGCTATACCCCAGTTTAGGCTCTGTATAATTCAGAATGTCTTCTCGGGTCCAATTTGGGGCTTGTTCGCCGCAGAGCACCTTCCGGAGTTCGTTTGGTGTGAATGCAGCTAATCGTTCCAGGGGAACAACTTTCTCAATACCTCGTTTGAGAGCCTCGACTTGACGACGGACGCCAGAAGATAAACAAAAGTCTGACGTTAGACGAACATATTGACGAGCATTTGCGTATGTTACCTATATAAAATAAGACAAATAATGAGTAAAGTTAACACAAATAATATATTTACTAGAGTAAAAAAAATATAATGACATTTAATGACGTTTTTACGTTGATTAAACGTCTCTAGACATAATAATTACAACGAAAACAGTTAATAAGGTTATCAAAAGATTGTATACTCAATATAAATATATAACAATATTTAACAAATCTTAACAATATTTCAATAATGTAAATACGCAAAATATTTATAACTCTTTTTTTAGTTCAGCTTTCGTTTAAGGGACTCACGAAGTAAATACGTAGATACTGGTTTTTAATGGACAAGCTTAAAAATTTTGTAACGCAGATTTTCCACAGCCTTAAGGAATCGAAGTACGGCCTTGACGTCGGACAGTCAAATACAACTGACCAGAATTGAAAATTTAGCAATTCATACTACAGAAGTAGTTATCAATTTAGAAGTTAGCTCCTGGGAAACTATGGAAAGCCCATATCGCGTCATACATCAATAGTTAAATTTTCACAAACATATTTCCATAGTTTCGTTTTAATTTTTACTATTTTTTCGTTTACTATTCGTTTACTATTTTTTCGTTTACTATTCGTTTACTATTATTTCGTTTACTATTATTATTATTTCTATTATTACTATTACTATTATTACTATTACTATTTATTACTATTACTATTATTATATTATTTCGTTTACTATTCGTTTACTATTTCGTTTACTATTTTTCGTTTTATTTTTACGTTTTTACTATTTTTAAGGACCTCCCCCTTTTTGCTATAACTAAAATCTAGTGGAAACCAGGCGGGATTATAGCCACTCCCAAAGGAGAAGGCGCAAGAAAGAATTTCTGAGTGTGCTAAAGAAAGTGTGCTATAGCAAATCTCAGGGTTGATTTTAGAAATGATTTCTATTTAATTACTTAAAATACTAAGGGTGTCAAAATGAATTTTTTTGTTTGCTCCCTGGCTCTATCTGAGCTATATTCATACATAAAAATAGGATTTCTGACGATTTTTCTATGGGTTGTTAAAAAATTACGAACATAATTTTGGTTGCGCAAGCTTCACCGTTGTTGTCACACTGAACAGGAAAAAAAAAAGCATATGTTAATTCGCTAAACTTGACATAATAAAGTAATAAAAGTGATCATTGGAAATACATGCAATAAGGTGTAAGAAAATCAGATGTAATACACATATTCATCCTACGGATATGCGTAAATACATAAATATAAAAAAGTAAGTCATGTTCTTTTAGGTAAGTCTATCAATTAACAGGCTAATTTGAAGCGTTAATTTTGATTAAATTCACCAACAACCATCTTAGTGAGTAGCTTAAAATGAGCGAAAAAACCTGGCCGACAAATTACAGATCAGTCTCTTTCTACAAAAATGACGGGAAACGAACAGAAGAAGGTGCAGAAAAACGTTTGAACTTTTAGAACAAGTAAAAAGTTTATCGAATTAATTATTGTTTGTCATTATGTTGTCACAAAGGTTTGTTTGAATTCCACATCCAATTCTGCTCAAGCAATTACATGATAATTTCCACTTGGTGCTGCTATGAGACTGCTCAGTATTTTCCTTCTAGAGATAGGGGACTTAAAACAACTTATGGAAACAGAGAGATCCATTTCCTTCCCACACCATGGGAGTGTGGTATGAAACTACTTCCGATTATATCTCCATTTAACTCCATTTAAAATAAGCTAAATAACTAAAAGCCTTTTACACGTGGAGCAAATTGCTTCACAGCTAATAAGACTATCCATTCTTCTTTCTTTTCTAAATTAATTAACCAACGTTATGATTGGTTCCCATGGCAAAACCTTCACTCTCTTCAGTGGCGACAATTCAAAAAATCTATGGGAAGAGGGAAGGGAAGTAAAAAAAGAGAATATACAAAAAGGGTATTTTTAAAAATCCACGAGCGGGCATTTTGTTTTTTCGATTTTCTTAATGAAAATACAGAAAAGATGTTTTTAGGGTTGAGAAGTTGGTGGCCGGCGTTTACCCCCCCCCCCGTGGAAAATAAAGCTTTCCAAATTTGAGAATTTTTTTCGGTAGCGGGAAGGAGTTTTGGTACTTGTGTAGTATACACCACTCACTCAAGTTTACGCTGTGTAAAACTCGAGAACAAACTTGTTTCTTCGTTAGTTTCTTTCAGGTTTGCACGAGACAAGACAAAGACAAGTGACACAATAGATGGGAAATATATAATTTGGGCTATATATTTGCACATAGGGGGGGGGGGTAAAGTATTTAGACAGTTTGAAGTCAGAAAACGATTCTTATTTCATAATATGCTGAATAATTGTACCTTCTTTACCCCCCCCCCCCAAATGTGCAAATATATACCCCAAATTTTTTTTCTAAAGTAACGAAGAAACCAGTTTGTTCTCGAGTTTTACACATCGTAATCTTGAGTGAGTGTCATAAAACACACAAGTGTCGGCATTTTTCATGGAGAGAGAGCCGAATTATTTAAATATTATTGTTTAAAAACCCTCAGAAATTAAATTTAGCTGGAGAACAAATCTGTTTCTTCGTTAGCTTCTTCGTTAACTTAGAAACCACTATATATTTGCACATTAGGGGGGGGGGGGCAAAGTATAGCTGGTCTGCATGCAAAAATTGTTAGGTACAATTATTCTGCATATTATTGAGTAAAAATTATTTTCTGACTTCAAACAGTCCAAATACTTTAACCCCCTCCCCTTATGTGCAAATATATAGCCCAAATTTTTAAATTTAATTATATATTTCCCATCTATTCTGTCACTTGTCTCTGTCTTGTCTCACGCTAAGCTGATAGACACTAACAAAGAAACCGGCTTGTTCTCGAGTTTTACACAGCGTAAACTTGAGTGAGTGGCGTATAATACATAAGCACCAAAATTACTTCTCTCTACGGAAAAAAAAACTCAAATAAAATTCTCAAATTTGGAAAGTCTTATTTTCCACGGGAGGGGGGGGGGGGTATTTTCCATGGGGGGAGGGGGTATTTTCCGGGGGGGGTATTTTCTGGAGGGTAATCACCTAGAACCGGAGAAGTTATTTAGACTTCATTCTTTTATTCCCGGCATACATACACGGGCATTCCAAACCCGATAAAGCCATATACAGAACAGAACAAACTGATACAGCCAAAGGAAAAGTGTCCTATTTACGGGCCTCTTAACCTTTCAAAGTAAAATGATCTGTCACAGTGCATCTACGAGAGGTGAATTTAAGAATCTCCGGTAGTATCTCATCATTACCACTGTTAAACAATTCTCCCCTTAAATTCCCGAGTTCATTACACCTAAAAAGACAATGTCCAAATTTACCCCCCCCCCCCCAAATATCACATTGTAGGCTAGTTCACAGTCTATTTAGAAAATCAACACCCCTAACAAAATTTTCGAGTGGTAGACAGTTGGCACACACCTGAATCAAAATTGTATTGTAGTTGACTAATTATTTTCACTTAAAATTAGATTATCCTCTGGAATATTTTACTTAGATGTAAGGTCGTAGTAATCCAGTAATTAACCCAGGCGAAGGTGGGTAGGGGGGAGGGTGGTGGTGACTTCTCCTCTATAGCCCACCATATTATAATGGTACATCACTACTATGTCAGGATTAGACCTTTTTTTATAGACTGAGAGATTGCTTTAGTACCGTCTCTGAATTTACAATCCTGTCGATATCAGTTATTCCACATTTGACTGCTAAATATCATTTTTATTTTCATTTATTTATTTTTAATTGTTTTTATCTTTTGAAGATGTGACTAATCTCAATTTAAATGATGAATAAATTTTCATTCTGACAATTTTAATTTTGGCATCCTTTTGTCAGGCTTCTAGTTTTCATTACTGCTTACGCTTTTCATTACTGCTTACTGCTTACTGCTTACCATTTCATTACTGCTTCATTACTGTTTCATTACTGCTTCATTACTGTTTTCATTACTGCTTACTGCTTACCATTATTATAATGTTGTACTAGATAGCTGTTAGTTTTTTTCCCGTTAATTGTGCTTTTTTGTTGGTCCTGTTTTTATTGATTCTCCTCGAAATTCAAATTCGGCCCTTCGGGGCTTGTGATAGCCACTTTATGAAATAAGTGTCTTATCTTCTATGAAATTATAAATTTAGAATGTTCTTTTTTGTTTCAAGTTAGAAACAAAAGTTAGAAACAAAACATCTCTTTAGAAATGTCTTTTTTAGTAAAGTACAACTCTTAAGTTGTACTTTACTGGTTGTCATTTTTTGCAAAGAAACCAAGTGAAAACAGAAAAAAGGGACAAAACATCTCACCAGCATTTCAGAGCCTCCATCCACTAAATCTATTTCGTCAATGCCATAAACTCCCGATGAAGGGGAATATTGAAAAGTTAAATGCAGATCTTCTAATGTGACTCCATTATGAAGGACCTCTCCTGACTTCAAATTACTTAACTCTAATAAGAATCGACCTCTAACGGGGTCAACTTCGACTAGATCGTGCAATGTTAGAAAATTACTGAAAAAAAGTATAATTAATGGAAAATTGGCAAAACCGAGGGAAATAAAGGGTCAAAAGATATTTCTAGCAGAAAGGAGCACAAAATCACCAACAAAAGTAGTCCTCCGGTTTCTCCTGTTTAACGTCCTTATATTCCAAAAACCTTACTATTTACTTTAATTAAGAAAAAAAAGGAGAAAAAGGAGCACAAAATCACCAACAAAAGTAGTCCTCCGGTTCTCCTTTTTAACGTCCTTATATTCCAAAAACCTTACTATTTACTTTAATTAAGAAAAAAAAGGAAAAAAAGGAGCACAAAATCACCAACAAAAGTAGTCCTCCGGTTTCTCCTGTTTAACGTCCTTATATTCCAAAAACCTTACTATTTACTTTAATTAAGAAAAAAAAAGGAGAAAAAGGAGCACAAAATCACCAACAAAAGTAGTCCTCCGGTTTCTCCTTTTTAACGTCCTTATATTCCAAAAACCTTACTATTTACTTCAATTAAGAAAAAAAGGAAAAAAAGGAGCACAAAATCACCAACAAAAGTAGTCCTCCGGTTTCTCCTGTTTAACGTCCTTATATTCCAAAAACCTTACTATTTACTTTAATTAAGAAAAAAAAGGAAAAAAAGGAGCACGAAATCACCAACAAAAGTAGTCCTCCGGTTTCTCCTGTTTAACGTCCTTATATTCCAAAAACCTTACTATTTACTTTAATTAAGAAAAAAAGGAAAAAAAGGAGCACAAAATCACCAACAAAAGTAGTCCTCCGGTTTCTCCTGTTTAACGTCCTTATATTCCAAAAACCTTACTATATTTACTTCAATTAAGAAAAAAAAAGGAGAAAAAGGAGCACAAAATCACCAACAAAAGTAGTCCTCCGGTTTCTCCTTTTAACGTCCTTATATTCCAAAAACCTTACTATTTACTTCAATTAAGAAAAAAAGGAAAAAAAGGAGCACAAAATCACCAACAAAAGTAGTCCTCCGGTTTCTCCTGTTTAACGTCCTTATATTCCAAAAACCTTACTATTTACTTTAATTAAGAAAAAAAAAGGAGAAAAAGGAGCACAAAATCACCAACAAAAGTAGTCCTCCGGTTTCTCCTTTTTAACGTCCTTATATTCCAAAAACCTTACTATTTACTTCAATTAAGAAAAAAAGGAAAAAAAGGAGCACAAAATCACCAACAAAAGTAGTCCTCCGGTTTCTCCTGTTTAACGTCCTTATATTCCAAAAACCTTACTATTTACTTTAATTAAGAAAAAAAAGGAAAAAAGGAGCACGAAATCACCAACAAAGTAGTCCTCCGGTTTCTCCTGTTTAACGTCCTTATATTCCAAAAACCTTACTATTTACTTTAATTAAGAAAAAAAAGGAAAAAAAGGAGCACAAAATCACCAACAAAAGTAGTCCTCCGGTTTCTCCTGTTTAACGTCCTTATATTCCAAAAACCTTACTATATTTACTTCAATTAAGAAAAAAAAGGAAAAAAAGGAGCACAAAATCACCAACAAAAGTAGTCCTCCGGTTTCTCCTGTTTAACGTCCTTATATTCCAAAAACCTTACTATTTACTTTAATTAAGAAAAAAAAGGAAAAAAAGGAGCACGAAATCACCAACAAAAGTAGTCCTCCGGTTTCTCCTGTTTAACGTCCTTATATTCCAAAAACCTTACTATTTACTTCAATTAAGAAAAAAAGGAAAAAAAGGAGCACAAAATCACCAACAAAAGTAGTCCTCCGGTTTCTCCTGTTTAACGTCCTTATATTCCAAAAACCTTACTATTTACTTCAATTAAGAAAAAAAGGAAAAAAAGGAGCACAAAATCACCAACAAAAGTAGTCCTCCGGTTTCTCCTGTTTAACGTCCTTATATTCCAAAAACCTTACTATTTACTTCAATTAAGAAAAAAAGGAAAAAAAGGAGCACAAAATCACCAACAAAAGTAGTCCTCCGGTTTCTCCTGTTTAACGTCCTTATATTCCAAAAACCTTACTATTTACTTTAATTAAGAAAAAAAAGGAAAAAAAGGAGCACAAAATCACCAACAAAAGTAGTCCTCCGGTTTCTCCTGTTTAACGTCCTTATATTCCAAAAACCTTACTATTTACTTTAATTAAGAAAAAAAAGGAAAAAAAGGAGCACAAAATCACCAACAAAAGTAGTCCTCCGGTTTCTCCTGTTTAACGTCCTTATATTCCAAAAACCTTACTATTTACTTCAATTAAGAAAAAAAGGAAAAAAAGGAGCACAAAATCACCAACAAAAGTAGTCCTCCGGTTTCTCCTGTTTAACGTCCTTATATTCCAAAAACCTTACTATTTACTTTAATTAAGAAAAAAAAGGAAAAAAAGGAGCACAAAATCACCAACAAAAGTAGTCCTCGGTTTCTCCTGTTTAACGTCCTTATATTCCAAAAACCTTACTATTTACTTTAATTAAGAAAAAAAAGGAAAAAAAGGAGCACAAAATCACCAACAAAAGTAGTCCTCCGGTTTCTCCTGTTTAACGTCCTTATATTCCAAAAACCTTACTATTTACTTTAATTAAGAAAAAAAAGGAAAAAAAGGAGCACAAAATCACCAACAAAAGTAGTCCTCCGGTTTCTCCTGTTTAACGTCCTTATATTCCAAAAACCTTACTATTTACTTTAATTAAGAAAAAAAAGGAAAAAAAGGAGCACAAAATCACCAACAAAAGTAGTCCTCCGGTTTCTCCTGTTTAACGTCCTTATATTCCAAAAACCTTACTATTTACTTTAATTAAGAAAAAAAAGGAAAAAAAGGAGCACAAAATCACCAACAAAAGTAGTCCTCCGGTTTCTCCTGTTTAACGTCCTTATATTCCAAAAACCTTACTATTTACTTCAATTAAGAAAAAAAGGAAAAAAAGGAGCACAAAATCACCAACAAAAGTAGTCCTCCGGTTTCTCCTGTTAACGTCCTTATATTCCAAAAACCTTACTATTTACTTTAATTAAGAAAAAAAGGAAAAAAAGGAGCACAAAATCACCAACAAAAGTAGTCCTCCGGTTTCTCCTGTTTAACGTCCTTATATTCCAAAAACCTTACTATTTACTTTAATTAAGAAAAAAAAGGAAAAAAAGGAGCACAAAATCACCAACAAAAGTAGTCCTCCGGTTTCTCCTGTTTAACGTCCTTATATTCCAAAAACCTTACTATTTACTTTAATTAAGAAAAAAAGGAAAAAAAGGAGCACAAAATCACCAACAAAAGTAGTCCTCCGGTTTCTCCTGTTTAACGTCCTTATATTCCAAAAACCTTACTATTTACTTTAATTAAGAAAAAAAGGAAAAAAAGGAGCACGAAATCACCAACAAAAGTAGTCCTCTAGTTTCTCCTGTATAACGTAAAATTAAAGGAGCACAAAATAGAGCTCAGAGACAAAGCAGAAGACTGCTTTTTAAGTGATTTTATCCTTTTTGATATCATATAAATAGCTCTTATTATCACTATCTTTATTTTTTCTTGGTACTAGTGCAGTGCCTCAGAAGGATACTTTATGAATTCTGGGTCGGCCTCTCAGAAGGGGACATTATAAATTCTGAAAGCAACTTCAAAACATACTAAAATACTAACTTAAATCATTCCTGAAAGCGTTTTATTTTACTTTACTCCCCCACTCATCAAGGCCATACCCAGAAGGGAGTTAAGGGGAGAGGGGGGTTTGACAAAGCAAACTGTTTGATAAAGCAAAACAAGCAAACTGTTTTCAGTACTGTTTTCAAATACGTGAAATATGTTTTCGTTTTGAAGAATATATTTCAAATTTAGTAAAAACACATATGGTAGGGACTATTATGAGCCGTCCAATGGAATCAAAAGTCCATTCTGCAGGGCAAATTGCACCTGCCTCTATAAAATATCTAATTCTAATTTTAAATATCCTGTCATTAGAGTGTAAACACAACAACCATGGTCATTTGTACAAGCTGAGGCCACTAAATAATCGCGTCTGAGCCTAGGCATAAAATAGAGTATTTTTTTTCCATATCCACTAATTTAATAGCTTTCATATACCAAAGCAGCGTTGACATGACATGTCAGATTCTAAATTTGGCAATGTTCAAAATTGCTATCCACAGAGTCATATTTCAGATATGACATGTTTTTTACATCCTTTTCAACTCGAAATTTCAAGCATTCACACAAAAGACCAATCTTAAGTGCAGGGGAGGGGCTACTCCCTCTAACATTTTTTTTAATTATTCACTCTTGTTTAAAACATCTACTATAATAGCCATGCAAAAAATGTCTCCGCCTAATCTCGTCACTTTTACAACTTCTGACATTGTACTGAGAGAGATAACGTTCTTTCACCATGTCTTTTACGTCCAAGCCAAAATGAAGGGTTTTATCACTTAGAAAAGTGCTATTTGGTCTCTACTTTACAGCATTTAACTATTTCGGAGAACAAGTTTTTTTTTTTTTTTTTTTTTTTTTTTTTTTTTTTTTCCCTCATCATCAAAAACTCAAGAAAAAAGAAGAAAAACACGTATCTTAGTAAACAAGAAGTGAAATGGAGACTGATCCAAAGGACCCACCTCTTTTTTTGAGAGAAAACTAAAGAGTAGTGACTTGAATGTGGAGCGACATAAAAGGTATACCACAAGTGGGAGGTGTTAGTGAAATACTACTACTCTAGTAGTCACTTCATTGAGTAATCTATCCCTGTGTAGTCACCACTAAGAATAATTTTGTCGGCAAACTCCGAACTCTCAAGAATTGTAGCTTGACATACATTTTCAGTATGTCCACGTTTGGCGACTAGAGCAGTTAAAACCGATTGTGTAATTTTCAGTAAAATTACATCCCTTTTTGGGGTGTCTTCCCTTTCCTGAAATTTCGACACTTTTCTTATGCAAATTACTTTTTAGAGGTATTTTTAACTTACGATACTTTAATTTAGGATCAGTTCTTAGACACGGGATCAGAAAAGAAAGCACACGTCTTTTTCTTTGTTTTCAAACCGCCTTTCTATTGACAAGAGTGAATACCTCTTTACAGGTTTGATAGAAAATACGTGCACCAGGTTTTATGGAAAAAAAAAAAATCTCCCTCTTACTCTATTTAATCATTCACAGAAAAATATAGCATATCTTTTCTTACCAATACAAGTCAAAAGTTAAACGAGTTAATGAAATCTTATTCTATTGAATTTTGACTGAACATTTTTATATTATATATTCTAATTATTTTCTATTTAATTTTACTATCGAAAATTCGATGTGTATTTGGCCAATTGGTGATTATTAACCATTTCAAAATAATATTATTCTCGACTAAGATGAAAGGTTTGTAATTATTGTAATTCGGGATGAGAGAAGCTCTTGTAAAACGTCGACCTACTATATAGGCCTACTTGCTAAAAGGGGCTCCTCAGAGAGTTCCTCAAATTAGCAAAGAGAAGTAAGCTATGAGGTCACGGGACCTTTTACCGGTCAGCTGTTATTTCACCGAACAAGTGACCGTCATCTCATTGAGTAGATTTGTCATGGCCATTTTTAATTACTGAGAGGTCGTTATGGCTGTTTTACGATCATGTCACAACGCAGTAATATTGTAAGTCGGCCGTTTTACGATCATGTCATAACGCAGTAATATTATAAGTCGGCCGTTTTACGATCATGTCATAACGCAGTAATATTATAAGTCGGCCGTTTTACGATCATGTCATAACGCAGTAATATTATAAGTCGACCGTTTTACGATTGTGTCATAACGCAGTAATATTATAAGTCGGCCGTTTTACGATCATGTCATAACGCAGTAATATTATAAGTCGGCCGTTTTACGATCATGTCATAACGCAGTAATATTATAAGTCGGCCGTTTTACGATGATGTCATAACGCAGTAATATTATAAGTCGGCCGTTTTACGATCATGTCATAACGCAGTAATATTATAAGTCGGCCGTTTTACGATCATGTCATAACGCAGTAATATTATAAGTCTTATCTTCCTATCAGCTCATCTTCAAACACATTAAAGGAAGAAACTACGGGCCAATCTTGTTAAATACATTTATGTTGCCATGAAACCCCAAAGATTTTTAAATCTTTGGTCTTGAATGTAAATCCTAGTAATTATCAGTAATCTCAGAGGAAGTAATTATCAAAGGATGATATCAGCGAAATGAAATGAAATTATGAATCTCAATCAGACAATTTCTTTTTCAGGTTATGTTTTTGCCCCATTTTTTTATTTTATATAGAAAATAAATTAAAATAGTGAATATTATTTTATTTCAACGCAGATTTCTTTAAAATGGTAACGATTGTAGCTGTATTGTAACTGATTATATCGATTTATAATCAACTAATTTTTGTAATTAAGAATTCATAAAAGTTTTGGAACGAATGGCAGTTGAAAAAAAAATGTATCTAAAACAATGCCAATACTAATATAGTACATCCTACCCTTTCCCCGTGAACCAACTTTTATCAAAAGCATTACAATCTGAGTTTTTACATATTTTTTTTAATTTGTTTGTATGATTATATGTATGATCTCGTCAAACGAAGAGCATAAATATTTATTTCTTCTATATTCATTCACAGAACATTAAGGCTAAAAGAATAAAAATAAAGAGAACTACATTTATTAGAACTGATTACACATAGAAAAAAAAAGAAAAAAAGAAGCTTCTCAACAACAGATGTAGTTACTAGTTTTTGAAGTTTTTAGTTACTAAAAGAATTTAGGGCCAGTGAGAACAGAGGAGGTGGGGTAAAAAAATATATATATAGTAAAATATCAAACGTCAAAATAATGGAATAGAATAAAAAGAAGAAGAAAAAAAGAAAAGCATAAAAAAGGAAGGATTTTCTAGTAAACTATCTAACGTAAAAATAATGGAATAGAAGAAAAAGGATAGCGGAAAAAAGAAAAGAATAAAAAAAGATAATAAAAAAAGAAAGAGATAAAAAAAAGTTTAAGAAAAAGAAGAATTTCCTAGCAAATTATCTAACGTCAAAATAATGGAATAGCAGAAAAAGGATAATCGAAAAAAGAAAAGAATAGTGAAAAAGAAAGAGATAAAAAAGGGTAGTTAAAGGTGCTGTTTCTTCCCCTTCACTCTTCAATAATGGAGTTCTTGATGCACAGTCAGCTGTTCCCACATCATTCATCTTTGCCGGTCTTGATTTATCTCTCGTATGTTATGCAGACGACATTCTGAATGTGAGCCGCACTATCCAGCGCATAAGCGAGATTTTCGCAACGCTACAATCTGAGTATGCGAAACTAGGTCTTCAGTTCAATGCTGAAAAGTCCGAAGTTGTATTCTTCAATTGGAAGCAAGCGTCGCCTAGGGATATTCCTCTCGGAAATAGTAGGATTAAGCCAGTGCATCATATCACCTACCTCGGTCTTCCCATTGGTTCGTCAGTAATGCACACGCGACAACTATTAATTGCTCACATTGAGCGTAGAGTTGGGTTATCATATGCTTCTTTTGTAACTAATAAGTTACGGTTCAACCGCCATCTTCTTTCGAAACTTTTTAACTCTGTCGCTCTACCACATTATTTGTACATATCGCCGTTTTGGAAAATGCTCACAAATTCTGACAAGTCAAAATTCGTTCAGTTTTCTTCCGGTTCGCAAAATATCTTTTACGTTTTCCCTCTTGGACGCGTAATTCTTATCTGATTAGAAAATTCAGCATTGCTGACCCCATTACTGCTGTGGAAAAGCAAATTCGTGCTTATAATTCCCGTTTAATGAAGTTGAATCATCCCTGGTCGTCAGTATTGGCCCATTAGTTAAGATGTATTTGTTGTGTTTTTTTTTTTTTTTAAGTGTTTGTTTTCGCGCTTAGTGTAATTGTTGCAGTTTTTAAACTGACTGATGATTTAGTCTCTTTTCGTATGAGTCCAATTTAAGTGACGCTGGTTATTCTCAATTTTGGTGTCAATTTTTTTTTTTTTTTGATAATATATTGCGTATATTACTAATAATAGAGTTGTTTATTAATTATCGGTTCTTTTAAGCATATTGCTTTAAGTAAAGTTGTAAAAGGATCTGTGATTGAATAATTTCCTTGTTTCTGTTATTTATGTATATCGGCGTAAATGAATCATTTGTTGAGAGTGATCTGAGTTCAAGACCAGCGGGCGCAAGTGTCGTTTAACTGTTTTTACCGTTTCTTGTCATATTTACACTAGTTAATATGATTATCTACTGTATATCTTTTTTAATTCACTGATGATTATTTGGGTTATTTTTGTTTACCAATTACGGCTTGATGCAATGATGTTCATATTATTTATGTTTGTTGAGTATTTAGGAGCCTAAAAAAAAAGAAAAGAAACATGTGGCGTACCTACAGAGCAGTGTATAATTGAGTTTTTCTTTCTCGTTTTGTGTAATTTGTTCTAAGTGCTGATTTAGATCTTAGCTCCAGCGTTTGTCACTACAAACCACATGTATAACTCCTAAGTTTATGTGTATTGCTTTTTTTTGCTTATCGCTCCGTCTTTTCCTTTTTTGTATGACGGGTTTTCCAATAAATAATAATAATAATAATGGAATAGGAGAAGAAGAACATTAAAAAAAGGATAAAAAAGAAAACAATAGTAAAAGAAGAAAGGGATAAAAAGAATAGTTTAAAAAAATACAAACTAAAAAAAGGAAATGTAAAAGTAAAAAAAGTAAAAAATAAAACAAAAGGATAGTAAAACCAAGAAAGGAAAGTGACGTACCTAGTTGAAAAAACACTATTCCTTCGACCATAACTTCTCCTAGCTTCTGAGTCTAGGTCACCAAGACAAAGAAGTTTTAAAAAGGCGTTTGAAAATGGCAAGTCAATAAGGCGACCGTCTTGAAGTGCTTTACCAATAACAACGCCAATAAAGTACGTAAGTCTTTCAGCCCGCTCGCACTGCTCCGAATCCTTCAACAGATAAAAATATTAAATAATAGAACATGATAGCCTAATTCGACTACATAATTCAAACAGTGACGTCAATTCATTAAAACTCAGGAGAAGGGGGGAGGGGTCAAAATGTATTTTTCCATGTGTACGGGGGGGGGGGGGGGAATTTGACGTTTTTTTCAAAATACGAAGACAAAGGCAATTATCAATGAAAATACCCCACAAAAATGTATTTTTCAAAATCTAAAGGAAGGGGAATCCAGGGGAGGCACGTCCCTCCTCTCCCTGCCACTCCAATAAACGCCACAGAATGACTTTTTTGCGATCAATATAATGTTTACAGTTTCCTTCTCTAGTTATAATCAGCACGATCGATTGATAGACCCAATCTAACCCGCCTCCAGCATCTTATTTCTTCCTCAACATTACAAAAAAGTTTCAACACCACTAGCGAAGTAGTTGGTATTAATTTCAGAACCCCCCCCCCCTTCGCATATTGCCGCCGGGGAGATTAATTCTCTATATTCTCTATCACCGAGGAGAAAAGATTTGAACTGGATGTATTTTTTCTATCTTACAGAAAATCTAATAGGCCAATTCTTCAAAAAAAAGCTTTCCTGCTTTATAGCTCTAGCAAAAGGAAATTTAGTAACGAAGAGACACATAATACTGAATATTTTATAGGATTTTTACTCAGCGATAAAGTAAAAAAAAAAGGAGAAATGGACTAAAATACAATAGAAATAGAAAATGAAAAATTTAGTAATGACAAAAAAAGAAAGAACCCTGGAAATAAATACCTGTGGCAAAGGAGCGAAGAAGAGACCACCAGGTCTTCGGACATAATAGCCAGGTGGTTTCCCTTCCATTTGATCAAGGTTCTCGGCCTCAGGATGAAACTCATCATCGCAAAGCCAAATACCTATTGAACAAAAATATATTAAGTATTAATAATAAAAACCGAAAAAAAAACAGAAAAATTCAGTCGATTTTGATAACAAAAAGTTAAGTTTCTCTTCATCCCGAGAGCAGTCTGTTCCTTTCTTTGTAGGTAAACACTCATAAACACTCATATATAGTTTTTAGAACACTATATGAATTTGAACAATTTCCAATTTATTATTTTCTGCTTCTTATAAGGTTAATCATCATTTTTTGTTACCTCAGAATCACCTAAAATTCAGTTAGATATGGTGATATCAAAACTATTCCCAGTTCTGACTCTGATTCCCCCTCACAGTTCCGATTCCGATACAATTTCCCGCTTCTACTTGAAATTTGTAGCCAAATTGAGCGTGTCATTTAATATTAGGCACAGAGTGTGTATTATCAAAAACTAGGCACATACACTAAATCTGTTTTCGGGGATGGGGGAGGGCGCAGTAATGAAGATATATTATTGATAACTTGAATAAGCAATGCCTAAGAATTCAAGAAAATACATGAGTTGGAGGGAGGGGGCAGAGGGAGCCCTACAAACATTCCAGTCACAAACATCATAAAAAAGACAGTTACTAGGTAGGCTAAAAGAAAACACAAAAGTTAAGAGACTTGTCTACGCCTCTTTAGAGATGTCTTTTTACGTCGTCTTTACGTCTTTTAGTGAATAGACGCTTTACAGAAGCAAAGAGGGTAACGTTCACTAGCAGAATCATGAAAATTTTGAAACCTAATATTTTTTACCAGATACTTAGCAGTCGGTGATAATTTTACTATAGGCCACTCTAAGGTGATAGCTAACATACAGCTTAATACTTATTTAAGAAAGGCCGAGTTGGCAGACGTGGCCCAAAACAATCTCGATAAAAAGGGGAGAGACAAACCTTTAAATTACTGGTACGTCTCTCCAGAAATAAATTCTAGCAAAACAACAAAATCAACATGTAAGATATTGGTTTCATAAATGCCGTTCTCTAACGTAAGCTACTTAGCGGATGGAGGTAAAGCAGCCTATGACTGGTCAGCTAAATATAATCTACCAATCAAAAACAAGTTTACATTTCGACGGATCTTAAGTGAGTCTATATGTTAAGTCTACTTAGTCAATGTGAAACCACTCTAAAACAGTTTCATCAGGAAATTAACAACCACATCTGAATTAATAAAGGAAAATTTTGAGGTCAAAGCCCCTGCGAACTGTATAGAAGTAAGAACACATTGACAGTTAGTCAATGTGAAACCACTCTAAAACAGTTTCATCAGGAAATTAACAACCACATCTGAATTAATAAAGGAAAATTTTGAGGTCAAAGCCCCTTCGAACTGTATAGAAGTAATAACACCAATATATAGCAAATTAAAACATTCAGACATTTCTAGGATTGGCTGGCTAATTTTAGATAGCACTGCTAGTTTTTTCTCACACAAACATTTCTTGATCTTTATTTGCTGAGTTCCCACTCGTTTAGTTGGAAATAAAATCTCCAAACCAAACATTACTGGTGTGTCGCAACTGTGAAACCACAATTTACCAAAGAATCAAGCATCATAAGCTGTGCTGGCTGCCAAAAGCACTTTTGAATAGCCGAAAGACCACGTCCCAGGAGCCCACCACGACGACGACGTACATTTCAAAACTACAAGCTACAACCACGTTTCTTCCCGCAACCTTCAAAGATAATTTTTACCTTTTCTTTCCAATTCTTATCAGTTTCGCACACTCTGAGTGGGCGAAAAGGTGGTGACAAGATAACGATAGGAGTAAAACCAAATAATATCCCGATCGTCAAAAATCAAAACGCATCAAGTACAACACTACCAGTTTGAAATGACTAGGTTGATATACTGGTACAGTATAAGAACAAAGACATTCAAATACTATTGACACAAAAACACTATTTTAACCATGCATCTCCATGCATCTTTACTCTCTGTGTGTGTGGGGCGGAGAAGGGGTGTTTTGATGCCTAAATTTTGATAGATCAATTTTTGGTCCATATAAAGAACTTTACGTTGGAGTTCCCACTTTGTACCCACATTCCACACACAAATACTACCTCCGTTCAATATAGATTATTGCAATCAATTACGATTTTTGGCACTGACAGTCACTGGTAAACATTCTCGTTGAAACATAGTAGAGAGTGAGAGAATTTATTTCATTGTCTGTATTGACTGTCAACGAAGAAAATTAGTAGCCATTGATTCTAGTAAGCCCTACTGAATACGGGATCTATTAAGTTCTACACATGAGATAATAATCTCAGGTTTCTTAATGTAATTTTATCAACATTTATAGTCTAGTAAATTACTAGACTCTTAATGTTGGGAAAATTAGTAAATTATTCGACTTTTAATGTTAGTAAAATCACAGCAACATTATGAAATAGTCAACTTTAGTTATTCTTCTGACCACATAGATTAATAAATACAAGAAAAGATATACTGTAAGTCCTATCCTGAAAATTACGGCGCATAGATAACGGTTATAGTACTGTCCAAGCTTAAAATTAAAAACTTTGCTAGGCAAACTTAGCGGTGAAACCTAGTGCTGCGATTTTAGTTTCTAACAAAGTTGTAGATGGCAGTAGTATCTTTTAAAAACTAAATTTATTAGAAATCCGTCTTTTGTTATTTGTATGTGGTTCTAATAACATTACTGCGAACTCAACGATCTTATATGCTAGACTCCAAATGTGGCTAAAATTCAATTCATAAACTCGGAAAAATTTAGATAACTGAAAGCAGAATACACAGAATATTCTACCCACAAGGAAAATGAGTAAGATAATCTCTTAAACTGACGTTATTTGATATCTATAGTATTCTAAAGTTTGTACGAGCTTGTCATAGCGTTGTCAAAAATAATATAAAATGGTAACTGGTATCAGATAGGATCCGCTTTCTTTTATAATCACATAAAATTTCTTTATGCACAAAACAGCTTATGAGAGCCTTGTATATTACATAAAAAAAGAAATTGAAAAAAAGAAGAAAAACAGCATAGAGCTTCGATGCTTCCTTCTTATAAAAATACTCTATACTTGCTTCTTATAAAACCCCATTCTAAGGGGTTGTACCTGGGTTTGGTACAAACAGGGTTGTACCAAAAATTATGCTGCAGAGAGAGTACCATCTTCATGAAAGATCTCCTGAAAGCAGAAGCTAGGAGTAGAGAGGCGTTTAGAGGTATTGACTACAAGTATAGAGGATGAGAGGACGAACGTTGGTTCATTGTATTTGGGTCGCTCAGCTTAGATTCAATCAGCTTTGCGGGTCAGCCTTTTCAGTTTTATACAACCTATGATGGTAAAAGTTAAAGTTAGGTTAGATTATGTTAGTTTAGGTTAGGTTAACTTTGGTTATAAATATCAGAAATGGATTAATAACCTAAGCTAGCCCAATCTAATCTAACATAACCTGTAATCATCAAACCTTGCATTAAATTGAAAAAGTTGAACCGCATTGCTAACTATATCCAAGGAGAAAAAGATATTTCGGACATTCACCGGTGAATGTCGATTTATACATATATATTCGGACATTCACCCGTGAATGTCGACATTAACCAGATTTCCGGGATTCACGGTAACATGTATATACTGACCAGTTCCAAATATTCTCGAATCTTACCTAAATCTTTGCGCTGTAACTCAGCTGCAATAAGAGCATAAAATTCAAGTGTTGGCCCAAGACCAGTTCCCTCCTCATCGACAAATTCGACTTCTAAAATAGCCCTACGATCCGCATGCGTCTTCATAACCTGTATAGCCCAATCTAAAAGGATTGGTCCCCGAGGCACTCGAACTCTTTCATGTTTTAATCGGCCAAGGCGGAATTCGCTGCCGTCGTCTCGTCGAGGTCCTGCTACTGTTGAAGAGGACAAGCGATGACGCTCTGCAGCTGTGTCACGTTGCTGTTGAAGCCAAACTATAGACCTAGAGGATGAACATAGCATCAAATAATATGAACTGTTTGGAATAAAATACAAAAAAAAAATCCTCTACAATTTAAAATTAGAATACGAAACTGTATCAGAAAACTTCCTAAACAATTAAATTTCTCTTTTCGTTAATACAAAACACGAATGTTTGCAACTCAGTTTGCAAATATTGTGCCTGTAAACAAGCACAAACACAGTTTGTGCCACCTTCATGAGAAATTCAACTTAGATTTAGGCAATATTAAAGAAGAAAAATTTACAACTCAAGACTTCAAGCGAACCCTGTTAATGAACTCTCACAGACAGATCTAGTGAATTAACCGGAAACTATTTGTGACCCGAAAGTATTTATTTTGTTCTGTATAAGTACGTTTGTATTATTTGTAAGGCTTTAGTTTTTCTGCTGATGACGACCACTAGTGTATGTGGGCGAAATATCCAGATTTTTTATATCTCTTTTCACTGTTTAATAAATGGACTTATCCCCGCTTGAACTTTTATTTGTTCAACTTAAAATTTACCAGTTATATCTCTTTTTTATTGCTCAATAATAAAATACGTACGTCAAATACACATCGAATTCCGACCATCGAATTCACAAATTTCATCAGACTCCGAAACGCAATATGAAATTTGGCATCGATTACAGTTTTTGCGGTACAATTTTCAATTTTATTTCTAGTCTAAAATACCAAAAATTCATGAAAAGGAACTTAACTTAATCTTTGAGCAGCAATTGCGGTTATAACATAAATTTGACTTCACATTTAAATTTAGTTTTTAAAACTACATTAGAAAACTTCCCAGAAAAAATAATTTATTTCTTTTCAAAATCCAAAGACCCACATGTCAACTTTAAGATATTATTCCGTAAAAACAATGGTTGATAGAAAAATGCTGATGGAATGCGGAAAACCAGCATTAGAAGTTGGATAAGTAGCACAAAGATAATTTTTCGACGTCATTAGTTTCCAGCACGAATTAATATCATTAAATAAAACAAATTCCAGCGCACACAGAAATCAAGTTCCAATCCTCCAGTGTTTGGTTCCAATGTTCCCGAATATAAACCCCTTATCTAGGGGTAACCTAAACGCATAACACAGAACATGTAGATCTAGAATACGAAAAGAACTAAATACACATGCGTCTGACTTACACAACCGCAACAGAAAATCTTCACAACCCTAGGTGCCGAAAAATTGTATACAAAATTTCATAAAAATAAAAAGGCACTTGCTTATTTTAACACAAGCCAAATAAGAATATTAATTAGAAACTCTATTTTCGTCATAATTTAAATCGCACTCTTCCGATGCTTCATTAATTAATCACTTTAATTAATATTCCACTAATTTATTAATTTTGTAAACCTATTTCATTCATACACTGGCTTCTGATATTCCACTCTTCAGAGAGCAAAGAGTTTAGACAATGTGACAAACTTTCCAAAGCTTACAAGCATCAACAGACAAGTAACCGCCTGCTTAATGCAACTTTTTTCTAATACTCAGGGATTCTAACTATATCCTCCCCACCCCAACGACCGCTGTTGGACTAATACCTCCCCGTGTTTCAGAACGCAGGAAACATCAAGATGTTATTTACTGATAACCTTTGAAACACGTGAAATGAGGAGGCTGCTGTATTAAGCAAATACAACTATTTAAACCGTATCATCCTAGACAAAAATTGTGACAAAATATTTAAATCTGTTGATACATTGTTCTTGTGTTAGAGCATTCATCCTTCAAATATTAAGATAAAAATATGATTAGACAGAGTAGAAGGTTGAGAGGGGCTGCAGCCCTCTCCTATATTTACCAAGTACAATCTTGCATGCTCATGGACAACTTCTTTTTGGTTGATTGTGTTTGGGTGGATGAGTAAGGTCAAAACCTTGTTCAAGTGCTTATCTATTCAAACTACTAATGTAGATTTTTTTCGTCGCCGACTTTAACATATTATAAGCTGTTTTATTCCCGTTTTAGATTTTTAACGTCACTCTTCAATTTTGTTTGAAAAAAACTTGTCTTTTATTATATTTAGTTCTCTAAAACAGACAAGGGGCTACCGTCCCCTTCCGCGATGCCCATCTCTTTACACGAAAGTTTGCTTTTTCACAGAAATAATTTGAGACATAAAGGGTTCATTTAGGTGTTTTTTCTTTGCACAATGAAATGGGATTGTCCTAAAGAAGAAGGTGGCTTGCACCTCCATGACCCCCTCCCTAAATCTTTAAAATTCATCTGATATATTTCTTTGGCGAGTTCGAGATTTGGAAAAAAAATGCTGTTCATTACGCAGGGGGCAATATGGAGAGGTAGCTTAGAACTACATTTTTTTTTTTTTTTTTTAATATGACATGGTTTTTAGGGACGACGTTACTCAAAGGTAAATTAAAAAAGGAAAATACCTGGATGTTCCAAAGGCAGTAGCACAGAAGAATGCTTGTCGTGTCTCTAATGGGAGCAATGGAGGACACATAGTAATAAATTCACTGCACCATGTTGGTAGAGCATTCGCTGCCACAGCAATGCTGTCACTTAACTGCTGGGTCAATTTATTGCAAAGCCTGTAGAAAAAGAAACAAATCATTAAGCATAAAATAGTCTAGACTTCAGGGGCAATAATCATTTTATTCCAACAAGTCATGACAGACTAAAGGTGCAAACTATTAGCGGCTTGCAAATAAATGCGCAGGCAACATTATAGTCACGCACGGGAATAAAATCAAAATTATGCACGACTACAGCACCGTTAAAATTTAGTGAATAAAATATTGGCTTTCAATAGTGAATGTTTTAACAAAATGTTTCAGATATGAAAAAATGGAAGCTTAGAACAGCAGTTTCCTTTAAAGATGGATATGGCAAAAGTTGTGCAATAGTTGGGAACAAGTTAGTGCTGATAGAAGCTTTTCAAACCAATACCTTGTCATTGCGAGTTTCCACTTTTGTAATACAAGTATAACGTTAGATCAATGAAAAACGAATATCATTCATAAATATCGACTTCTTTTATCAACAGGTGTGACTATGATGTGATTCGAGCACAAAATGTAACTTTTGACGTGATATTTGTCTTACCACTAGGTGCAGATAAGCCGTTCACAAGATAAATTGGTTGAATCAAATTTGTAATTCTTTCATTCTAGATTTTAGCATCAAGCATCCAATCGATTCCAGTGCAAATTCTCTAACAATAACAACTAATACCCAAAAACAATAAACAGCTAAAACAAGCTGTTTTAGTAAAAAACAATAAACAAGCATCCAATCGATTCCAGTGCAAATTCTCTAACAATAACAACTAATACCCAAAAACAATAAACAGCTAAAACAAGCTGTTTTAGTAAAAAACAATAAACAAGCATCCAATCGATTCCAGTGCAAATTCTCTAACAATAACAACTAATACCCAAAAACAATAAACAGCTAAAACAAGCTGTTTTAGTAAAAAACAATAAACAAGCATCCAATCGATTCCAGTGCAAATTCTCTAACAATAACAACTAATACCCAAAAACAATAAACAGCTAAAACAAGCTGTTTTAGTAAAAAAACAATAAACAAGCATCCAATCGATTCCAGTGCAAATTCCCTAACAATAACAACTAATACCCAAAAACAATAAACAGCTAAAACAAGCTGTTTTAGTAAAAAACAATAAACAAGCATCCAATCGATTCCAGTGCAAATTCTCTAACAATAACAACTAATACCCAAAAACAATAAACAGCTAAAACAAGCTGTTTTAGTAAAAAACAATAAACAAGCATCCAATCGATTCCAGTGCAAATTCTCTAACAATAACAACTAATACCCAAAAACAATAAACAGCTCTTCACCATTAGCGAATATTTGTTTCACAAGCCAATTTTGACAAACTGCATACTCAAATGCAACTCGGCCAATTTTCAAATGCTGAAGCGAACAAAAAAGAACTTTAGTTTTTTCTGCTGATAAACCAGACACATGCATAGGATTTTATCTTAGAAGGGGCGCACATTTAAGGGGGGTGGGGGGAGGGAGATCTCAATTTAAAAATAGGATAATATAATTCCCGACATAAAAAAAAATGGAATTCGAATTATATCAGAATCAAGACATGGAGATGAAATCGGGAATAAAATCAGAAACAGAAAATATAGCGGCAACGTTCCATCACTAAGAGTGATCAGTTTTTAAGGTCTATGTTCCAATTGCAATTATTTTGGTATGTTATTTTTCTGGATTCCTGCGGTTTTAATGCTTGGGGTTGTCTAACAATTCTTAAATTTGAAAGAAATTATAAAAAAAAAAAAAAAAAATGACAGGAAAAACCGTAAAAATCTTTTCATTTCAGAAGGAGAGGTGAGGGGTCATTGCCCCACTCAATCATCCATGCATACCAGACCTATTCTCAAGGTCGTATCCAGGAGAGGGATTAGGGGTTTGAAAACACTACCCCCAAAAAAGTTTGTCTGACTCTAAAAATGTGATAAAAATGCATAAAAACACATTTTTAATGCGTTTTTTTTAGTTTCCTTTTTTTGTTTCAGAGGGAAACTAACTGTTTCCTTTTTAATTTTGTTTCAGAAAAAATTGCGACAATGATTTTGCTGTCATTCCATTGCTGAGACTCAGCTTTATCTGTCTACACAATTACACTTACAAAATAGACTGTTTTTTTTTTATTATTGAAATCTGTCCCAAACACGTATGCAAAATATATAGAAAAATGAAGGATTTGGTCTAATTTTAAAGCAAGTTTAGATCATTTTCTAAGAAAAAACATAACCAATGTCATAATTCTGATTCGGATAATGAATAGAATTTAAGTTGGTGAATCCCAAGATATAAATCTGATATAAAAGTTGAAATTGTGGGTAAATGCAGAGCAAGACTGGGTAAAGCACACAGACAGGGATTTACTGGGGAGGGGGGCAATTTAATCAACCAATTAAAAAACAGCAAATCCAATAAAGATATAGGCCAAAGGTGGAAACACTGTAGATATGCAGACATTTTGGAAATTAGAAGAGGCATAAATGACCTCTTCCCTATCCCCTTTCTCCATTTATAAGTATGTGCTTGACTTAGACTGACAACTATCATTGAATATTTCCATATCCAGACTCTGGCACAAAACAATTCTTGTGGCAAAAAAACTGCAGGCAAAAATTAAAAAAATATAAAACATGAAGCGCTACCAATTAGCATTTAATACTTTTAAGCTGGTTAATTTATAAAACAAGCTTTTGTAGCAACTTCAGCACTTTTATGAAAGAAGAAGAAAAACAATTTGTAGTCGTAATGACCTGAGGTATATGTCCCCTTTGAAACAAGCAATTTTGCGACAAGCCTACAGGTATAACCTACATCAGAAGGACACAATACTTAAATCATTGGATTTTGTTAGTCTCAAATCTATCCATTGACAGAGCGAGAATTGTGATGCTATTTAGGCTTTTTCTTGGAGAAGGATATAAAGTTGCTAAAAAAAATGGATGAATTGTCCCTTTTTCAACAATTTTCAACTAATACTCAACGCATTTTCAATCTAATAGGACCATGCACAGCAACTTTCAAAATTTAGTTAGGTAGATGGAAAGACCTGAATCTCAGCTACGGAATAATAGCCAAATAGTTGTCTTCTGTTGGTACATTAAAACCACAAGAGAGTAGAAAAACAACATACCAAAAATTGGATCCTTTAATACTTCGTTAGGTGTGATATAAACTAGTAACAGTACAATAGCGACGTTCATGAAATTTACATAATATATAAAATAGATAGCGACGCCATCTCTAAAAAGAAGATAGTGACGTCATCTCTTCTTCCATTGCTGTCACTAACTCAACAATGAAATAATATAATTGTAGTCATATCTTAGTGACAAGGAAGCTATTATATCATTTTGCGAGCCTCAGGCTCGCAAACCTGACCATTACAAAGACAAAGGGCTCTTTGGCGAATTCTCCCAGGAGACTAGCCACCATCGAAAGCAGTCGAGAAAATGCGGTTTGACTGAAAAGACAGTGATTTTTTTAAGTCCCTTTTGTTGGCAGGCTAGTCAATCAAATCTGGTTACGAGAAAGAAGTACCAAAGCGGCCAAATTACTCTAATGTTAATTCATTTGACCTGATTTTAGCGTTTTCCTAGCAGGTATGCTAGAATATTTTTAGAAATTCCCTTTCCTCAACTTTAAAAAGAAAAGTCTGCTCCATTTAATCGAAAAATAAAAGTTCACACTTTCTAATGATGTCAGTTTCATTAGGACTTCGACTAGAGTAGTTAAATGGTTTTTCTAAGTTTTTCGAGAAAATAGGTGTCAATTTTTAGTTTTCTGTCATTTATCCGGATCTGTAATCCAATCTCTAAAAGTTATGGCAAGATCGTCTAATCAATTCTAAATAGTTTGGATATACAAACTAAAAAAGTTGATGTTGGCGAGATAGGGTGATCCTCTGTATGCTTTTAATAGTGTTGAGGAAACTATATGCATTAAACATTACCCTCAAAAAGTAGGCTAATTATATATATTATTATTATATAAGTTAAATAATAAATTAGGTTAAACTAGAGTAACCTAACTAGGCTAATCTTATTAGGTTATATTAGGTAGCCTAATAAATTAGGTTAAATAAGAAATTTTTAGGTTAGAAATGAATTAATTTCAGTTCGGAAATGAAATGTCATGGTTTATTTTAGCTAAGCAATTCTCAGCATAAAAACCGTCAGCGTTATCCCCTTAAGGCAAAACGCAGGCCTAAATTATAATTTTAGATATTAAACAATACCCATCTGGAACTACTGAATATCTAAATTAATAGCCATATTCAATAGCCGATTCAATATTTTACCTTTTGCTGCCAAAATCATCTGCTCCTACACCAAGCTCATGTATTTCTTCATTAGATAAGATATATAGTTGTTGTAGTACAGTAACGACGTTCATTAAGTCTGAGGGCATCTCTTCTTCCATAAGTAGCTCTGGCTCTGATTCACGTCTTTCTGAATAAGTTATAGTATAAGTGGGCTCCCATATTTTTCTCATTTTATCCTGCCTAGAAGACGGGGTCTTGTTCATCAACTGTTGACAAGCTTTAAAGATTGACCAACGATCATTGTAAAGAGGGAGCTCAATTTCTGGGGAGCCAGGGTATCCTGGACCTTTCAACACCAGTCGCAGCTTTGTGGCTTGATCATCAACGGCCATTTCTTGTTCAGTCGCTTCATAGCCTGGAGTGGGAATGTCTATGTCAGAGGTCTGTTGAACGTTGGTTCTTCCTGGTCTTGGGTCAAATGCTGGTATCAAAGCGGAAAATTGCCGCTTTAATACGAATTCATCATCCCAGCCTTTGCGCTTGGAAACTCGAATCTAGAAATCAAATTAACTTTAATTAAAATTTTCTATTGCTACCGAGGAATACCATAAAAAAAAGCACTTACCCTGCGCTAAGTATTCCTTAAATACATGTTAAGGCCCAATTCCTGGTCAGTTTATCACTAGCATTCATTCAGTGAACACCTAGCTTGAAAACGGATATTTTACAGTCTCTGAACAATAAAAAACTGGTTTCTTCAACTAAACGGATTAAAATACAGGAGAAATTTGTTACGCAATTGACTTTTCTTGAGTAAACATAATTGTAATTAATATTACAACCGGTGAACGAACTCGGTTATCCTTGGACTTTGATATTTGACTATTCTTTGGATTGGTGTTTTGTATTGCAATTTGCATAGTGATATATTACAACCGGTGAACGAACTTGATTATCCTTGGACTTTAATATTGGACTATTCTTTGGATTAGCGTTTTGTGTTGCAATTTGCAAGTGAATTTTTGCGCAAAAAATGCAAAACACGCAGTGAACGAGTGCACAAGGATTTTTGAATAGCGGTGCTTTTGATAAAGCAAATGCGATGGAAGCAGCAGCGATGAACCAACATCTCCAGGAGATAAGTTTTAAGTTGGATATCCTACCGACATTGTCTTCGGACGTTTTAGAAATACAGCAGGAATTTAGCCGGGTACGAGTACAATTATCTCAAGCCTTAGAAAATGACGAGAAAATGACAAGAGAGATCAGTGCTATGACTGAACGTTTGTCGGCAAAAAATCCCAGAGCGGATTTGTTAGAAGCAGAATTGAGGAGGGCAAATCTTATTTTGTATGATTTTATACCATCACAGCAACCTGGTAAAACGTTAAAGGAGGAAGTCATGGAACTATTTAAACTGGTATTTCGATCTCTTGATATATCAAGTTAAGCAATTAAGGACGTTTACCGATTGAATGCTACTGAACCGCTGGTAATCATGTTTTATGTGGTAGAATTGCGCCATTATATCTTACGTAATAATGAACCTTTGAGGATGTTTTGAGTTAAAGTTGCTCCCGATTATACCTACGCACAAAGGGAAGCCCGTAGGCATTCAAGGCCATTACTTGATAGGGCTGTAGCAGAAGGAAGGAATGCTAAACTCAGAGGCACCAAGCTGTTCATCGAAGGGCGAACGTTTATGTACGATTTGGCAGTTGGAAAAGTTTAAGAAAGCATCGTAAACCAGGCTTCTCGGGCTAAAAATGCTAGTGTTGGCCAAGCTCCTAGTAGAGCGGCACCCCCTCGCCATCTGTTGCAGTAAATCAGCCCCACTTTGAAAGTTCGGGGGGAGAAAATTCCGGTAGTGAAGGCAGCGATACCGGTACAGTTGTGGATGCGCAAGCTATGCCCCAGCAACCAAGAGTGCAGAAATAATCAGTCCCGATGATCTACAGAGGAATCCTCCAAAAAATGTCCGTGGTGGTCGGGGAAGAGGCGATACTAGTAGTGGTAGTCCGTACCGTGGTAACATAGGAAGATCGACATATAACACACGTAAAGACTACTACAGGATGGATTTCAGTGAATCACAGAGAATTCCTCCACGTGGTCAAGTTTGTGTCTTAGAATGTTCAAGGACCAAGGAATAAAAAAAGTGAAGTGGAACTTCAAATAACAAAGTTTGATTTTGTTGCGTTAGTAGAGTCGTGGCACAGTGGTGATGAAGTGCCATCTTTTCGCGGTTTCATAACCGAACATGTTGCCCGTTCTGTGTCAAGGAACTCCCGGTATTACGGTGGTATCTTAGTGCTTTTAAAGAATAATTCTTTTTTGTCTTTTAATAAGCTGAAAGGTGAATCAGAAAACCTTGTTTGGATTAGATTGGTAAGTCACTCAGGTCTGAAATTGTTGGTTTGTGCAGCTTATGTCCCACCGCAATCTAGCTCATATACTGCAGAGGATATACATGGTCTATATTAGGAAAAGAAGCTACAGTTTTTCGTAGTAAATTTTATGCCCCATTAAATATTGCTGGTAGGAGACTTTAATGTGTATACAGCTGATTTGGTTGAGCTGCCTTTTGTTGATATACCGGACGTTTATGATGTTGTTCCTCATATGTATAGGATCCCAAGAAAGAGCATGGATGATAAAAGAAAAGTTAATGTTTGGGGTAGAAAGCTCCTGGCATTTTGTTCGGAGGTTGGAGTTGGGATTGGAAATGGGAGGTTTGGTTTTGGATAAGTCAAGGGGTGATTATACTTGCATTTCGGGTCTGAGGCCTAGTATTATTGATTATGTTTTGGTTGACCTTCGTTTGGATGTGGAATCACTGAATGTTGAGGTTTTGAATATTCAGTTGTCTGACCACCTACCGATTAAGTTAAGCTTAGGCCTTGAGTGTAGAGTTAATGAATATAGTTCTTTGCAGATTAGGTATACTTCACCAAGTAGACAGCTAAAGAGAGTGGAGCGAGAGCGAACAGAATGCATTAAGCGCTATATTTAGTAAAGAGCAGGTCTGCCGGAGACTAGAGCAGCTAAGGTTAAGTAGTGATTCTAGTGATGAATTAGAAGCTAATTTTAATACGTTATTACTGGAGCTATCAGTGCCAGTATTGAGTTCATTAAAACCAGTTAGTGAAAGTTTTTATTATCTTGATTGTTTAAGTAGTAAAAATTTGTTAGCTGAGGCTCTAAATCGGGTAAAGCAAGGTAGAAATGAGGTTGAGAAAGCAACACTATTGGTTAGGTTTCGCGAGGTTAGGAGATGCCATAAGAGATTAATAAATGTAAAGAAAAGAGACTTTAATAAACGTCAAATAGAGCAAATTAGCCGCTTTTACTTGGAGAGTAATATGAAGGAAATTTGGAGAAGGGTAAACCAAAGACAAGGAAAAGCGCCAGAGGGAATCCCGGATCCAAATAGCTGGCCGGAACATTTCGCAAAGAAGAAGGAGATCTTAGTAAGTGGTGTGATGAAGAATTTGGGAATATTTGGGAGGAATATATTTACCCTATGAGGGAGGAAGATTATTCGTTAACAGAGGAGGTAGATATTGAGGAGGTTGCACATGTGTTAAGGAAATTAGATGGAGGAATAGCTCCTGGAATTGATTGAATTCCAACTCGCTTATATAAAAAGTTTTCAAGCTTATTTATGCCAATTTTATACTGTTGTTTAATAGTGTGCTTTCATCAGGAATTTGGGTTTCAGGATGGAAGACGTCTTTGATTTTACCGTTATTTAAAAAAGGGAATCCGAGGTTACATTGTAATTATAGGCCTATAGCTCTGGTACCATGTTTAAGTAAGATTCTAGAGAAATTGATTGATAATAGGCTAGCTAATTGGTTAAAGAAGAATCGAATAATTCGTGAGGAAGAAGGTGGATTCAGTGAAGGATATAGCACAGTTGAAAGGGTATTCGTCCTTAAGGCGTAGATAGAAAAGTATAGTAGAGGTAGGAGTAATTTATTGGTAGCTTTCGTAGATTTTGAGAGAGCATTCGATAGTGTTGATAGGATCTTGTTGTGCGTAGAATTGTTGAGGATAGGACTGCCCCGTATTTTTGTTCGACTAGTGTGTGATATGTAGAGGCTAACAAGAGGAATGGTTAAGGTTGCAGGGAAAGGGTTTTCGGATTTATTTAGTTGCGAGGTAGGAGTTAAACAGGGTAGCACATTGTCACCGAGGCTATTTTGTTTATATACTAATGATATTGTTGAGTTTTTTTGAGGAAAAATGGGCGCCGACAGTGAATTTAGGAAATTTAGCTTTGTCTCTGTTGTTATTTTTGGATGATGCGGCGCTGATAGCTAGAAGCGCCGAAGATTTGCAAACATTGTTGAACATATTAGTTATTTATTTGGAAAAAAAGAAATTGAGACTAAATATCCAAAAGACTGAAATTATAGTTTTTGGGACAAATAAAAATAATGATAAATTTTTATTTAAGGGTATTGAGTTGAAAAAAGTACAACTTTTAAGTATTTAGGGTTTGTATTAAATAATAAAGGAAATTGGAAGGATCATGTGAAAGAAATGGTGGGTAGAGGTAAAGCGGTTTCTTCAGCAGTTTTAAGGAATTCAGCTTTAAATGAAATTAAAAATATTAAAATGCATAAGCATTTATTTCAATCGAAAATTCACCCTACTATTCATTATGGTGCGGAGCTTTGGGGATATGAGGTGATCCCGCAATTAGAAATGGTTCAACTGCAATATTATAAAAGATTGGTTAGGGTACATGCTACAACTCATACACAGGCTCTTAAGGGATATCTAGGTTTGTTTTCGCTGCAAAAAGAAAGGATACTACAAGTAGTAAAATTTTGGCTGAAAATTATCCAACTATCACATGAGAGTCTTATGAAAGCCACATATTTTGAATTATTGCAGCAAGGTAGAAAAAGATCGTGGCCGTTCCATGTTAAAGCCCTCCTTGATAATGCCGGACTTTCATACGCTTGGAATGAAGGTCTTGGTCCAACAGGCGATCCAGAGGAAATTTATCGGAAGCTAAAACATGTTAAGGAGGATCAAGAGATCCAACTCTGGCATGAACAGATTCGAAAATCTGAAACCTTGCGCCAATATTCTAAGATAAAAGAGTCTTTTGGACTAGAATATTATTTTAAGCTGAACTTGCCACCGGGAAACTTGCGTCTGTGGTTCCAGGTCCGAGCGAATGGTTTGCCCTTAAAAAGTAGATTAAAAAAGTAGTAGAAAAAGTATTTGAAAGAAATGCTCAGGGCCCGAGATCATGTTATACTTGCTCTTTATGTGGTATGGAGGAATAAAATTTGCTCCATTTTTTGACGGTGTGCCAGGGGCTTTCAGATTTGAGATTGAAGTATTTAGGTGATGGGGAAGTGTTTTTTCCTGGGATGATATTGTTGAGTTTTTTTTAGGAAAAATGGGCGCCGACAGTGAATTTAGGAAATTTAGCTTTGTCTCTGTTGTTATTTTTGGATGATGCGGCGCTGATAGCTAGAAGCGCCGAAGATTTGCAAACATTGTTGAACATATTAGTTATTTATTTGGAAAAAAAGAAATTGAGACTAAATATCCAAAAGACTGAAATTATAGTTTTTGGGACAAATAAAAATAATGATAAATTTTTATTTAAGGGTATTGAGTTGAAAAAAGTACAACTTTTAAGTATTTAGGGTTTGTATTAAATAATAAAGGAAATTGGAAGGATCATGTGAAAGAAATGGTGGGTAGAGGTAAAGCGGTTTCTTCAGCAGTTTTAAGGAATTCAGCTTTAAATGAAATTAAAAATATTAAAATGCATAAGCATTTATTTCAATCGAAAATTCACCCTACTATTCATTATGGTGCGGAGCTTTGGGGATATGAGGTGATCCCGCAATTAGAAATGGTTCAACTGCAATATTATAAAAGATTGGTTAGGGTACATGCTACAACTCATACACAGGCTCTTAAGGGATATCTAGGTTTGTTTTCGCTGCAAAAAGAAAGGATACTACAAGTAGTAAAATTTTGGCTGAAAATTATCCAACTATCACATGAGAGTCTTATGAAAGCCACATATTTTGAATTATTGCAGCAAGGTAGAAAAAGATCGTGGCCGTTCCATGTTAAAGCCCTCCTTGATAATGCCGGACTTTCATACGCTTGGAATGAAGGTCTTGGTCCAACAGGCGATCCAGAGGAAATTTATCGGAAGCTAAAACATGTTAAGGAGGATCAAGAGATCCAACTCTGGCATGAACAGATTCGAAAATCTGAAACCTTGCGCCAATATTCTAAGATAAAAGAGTCTTTTGGACTAGAATATTATTTTAAGCTGAACTTGCCACCGGGAAACTTGCGTCTGTGGTTCCAGGTCCGAGCGAATGGTTTGCCCTTAAAAAGTAGATTAAAAAAGTAGTAGAAAAAGTATTTGAAAGAAATGCTCAGGGCCCGAGATCATGTTATACTTGCTCTTTATGTGGTATGGAGGAATAAAATTTGCTCCATTTTTTGACGGTGTGCCAGGGGCTTTCAGATTTGAGATTGAAGTATTTAGGTGATGGGGAAGTGTTTTTTCCTGGGATCCTTAAATCTTCATCCCGGGAGACGATTATAGCAGTGACTGGATTTATAAAAGAGGGTTTAAAAAGATGTAAATAATGGGTTTAAGGTTTTTGTTTGTTGTTAGTAGTAGTTATTCAGTACTGAATGAGCCTTTGAACTGTGAGGACGCAAATTGGATTTAACTTTGAATTTAATTGGTTTGTAAAAAGTGTATTTCTTAGACAGTGAAGATATTGCGAAACATTGAATTGGCTTGGGATTATACACCTTGGATTACGTCATTTAATTATGACAAATAAAGAAAATAGGCCAAAGACAATGAATCAAGCTCTGATTGAGTAGTAGCTCAGGTGTGTTTACCGCTTGCCCTGAGGAGTGGAATGAAATGCAAATATTTGATTAGTTGAATTTTGCAAACGCTACAGAGTATTCCTGAAAGTTGGTTGTGATTCCTGAAGTAGCGTCGGTATTCAAACGCTGTTGGAAATCGTCGGTGCAGGAGATAGGGGTGTTAGCCGTGCCCAAATTAACGGTGGCTTAGCGAACTGCACGTCCGCATCGACGTGGATAAACTATAGGTGCCAAAATAGGTAAGAGAGATTACATATTTTATTTTATTTGCACTTGCCATGGGGCGAAAAAGGAAGATTGCTAAAACTGTCCAAGTAGGATCCCAGTCTGTTGAGAACAGTTTGTTGAATTCGACCGTTTCATCTGAAGGGAATAACGATGTCGCTTCACTGAAGACCCTGGCGGATGATTTTGCTAAGATGCTAACAATACTTACTGAAAATGGTAAAAAACTAGACTCTATAAACGATAGTATAAAAATGTTAGAAAATCGTATGGTATCAGTGGAAAATACACAGTCTGAGCTAAAATCAGAAGTTAATACTACGAGTTCGCGTGTTACACAGCTTGAATCTGATGTTCTAAACTTAAGAAATCAAATGTCAATTATCGCTAGTGCAACGAAAAAGTATGAAACCGGGAGTGCAGATCTGTCTCGTCGGCTTATGGCATCTGAATATCGACATACAGAGACGAATATTATCGTTTGGAATGCTTCCTGCGAAAATACCACCCAAGCCGAAACGTTTTTTGACCAGTTGTGTTTGGAGGGTCTAGGTCTGTCCATGGTCCCGAGGTTTCGAGTTGTTGGTAATGTCCGTAAGGAGCAACCGTATTTTAAAGTTGATGTTGGTTCTCGAGATGCGAAGGTCAGTGTGCTTAAGAACGGAAAGAAATTAAAAGGTAAAGTTATTGGACACCATAGAAATATATCTGTTAGCGATGATGCACCAATATCAGTTCGTGAAGCTCGAAGGAAGTTGTATGTAAAGAAATCTAGATTAAATGATATAGGAGTTTCATCATGGGTTTCCAATACAGTTCCACCATATATACAGATCGACCGTGGTGGTGTGGCGGCAAAATTTGGTTACGATGAGCCTATCCCTGAGTTATGTGACCAATAGATGGTTATATATCATGAATGGTGAATTAAGATTTTGTTAAGATTTTTTTTTTTTTTTTTTTTTTTTTTTTTTTTTTTTTTTTTTTTTTTTTTTTTTTTTTTGTATTTGTGTTTATGGAAAAAAAAATGAAAAGTTGTTCTTTTTTTCTCATTTATTTATTTTTTGTTAGAATTTAGAATGGGTAAGTGGTAGACACAGGTAGAGCATTGTGTTTTCTTCAATTATAATTTTCTGGAATTCAGTAATGGAAATAGTAAGCCTGTATTGTGAAAGGCTAGTGTTAGTGACAATTTTTTCACCTTTTTTGTATTCGTTTGTTTATTTATACTATTTTTTTAATATGTTTCTTATTATTTTTAGGTTATATTGTGTTTTTACTGGAGATTCAATTATGTTGGAAACGGGACCACCGATCCTCCGAGTTATAGTAAGTTATTCAGTTGGTTAGGTTTGGTTGCAACTACCCTCCTTTTCTTTTTTATATATATATATATATATATATTTATAAAAAATGATAATTGTTCGTAATGATCGTTTGGATTGGCTTGAGAATAATCCATTGAGTGTTTCGGATTTAGGATTAGGGATACTTCACAGGGATTTTGATATGGGGGTAGATGATGTTTTTCCGAAGGTTAATTATAAGTGCCCAGTTGATTTACATACTAGACTGGCACCGGATAAACTTGGCATTTTTCATTTGAATTGTCAGGGGTTAAATAGTACATTGGATTATTTGTCGGAGCTGTGTATGCTATCTGATTTTCATATTCTTGCACTTACTGAAACATGGTTAATGAATAATAATTCTGGACTATTGGATATTTTAAATTATAATATGTACGTTAAGAACCGTACTCACCATCAGCATGGAGGACTTGCCCTGTATATTAGAACTGATTTGAATGTGAAGGTTAGGGATGATTTGTGTGTTAATAAAGAGATGATTTTTGAGTGTTTTGTTACGGAGGTTGATAAGAATGGTGACCCATTTTTTATTGCTGTTTGTTACCGCCCCCCTTCAGCTAGTGTAGATTGTTTTTTGAAATTATTAGAGCAACAAATGGACCTTCTAACTCGTAAGAACATGCCGTGTTTTGTGTGTGGGGATTTTAACATTGATTTGAAATTGTTAGCATCTAATTTAAAAGCCCAGAATTTTTTGAATTTAATGTTAGGTTATGGGATGCATCCTGCTGTAAATATTTGTACTAGAGTGACGGAGTCATCTTCATCTCTAATTGATAATGTATTTTTGAATGTTCCCCATGATTCGTCAAGTGTTGTGTTAAATGATGTTTCGGATCACTTTGGTTTGGCTATATTAGTTCCGGGTATATTTAAGAATATTAATATTAATTGTGATGCTCGCCCTAAGCCTAAGAAATTATTTGTTGATTCAAATACTATTTCAAGATTTAAGCTTAGGATAGAACAGTTAGACTTTAAATTTTTACAAGAAGAATTAGATTTAAATTTGAAGTTTGAGCTTTGGTATGGTAAGATTAAGGATACGTTTTTGGAATGTTGTGAAGTGTCAGGAATACAGAAGAGAAGGGTGTCTCCGAATAAACCTTGGATTACAAAGAGTTTGTTACAGTCAATTAATAGAAGACGTTTTTTTATATAAGTTGTCAACAAGGAGCAATGATCCTCATGATAAAGTAATATATAGAGTTTATAATAGTAGGTTAAATGCTGCACTCCGACTGGCTAAGGTAGAATATTATAAGGTTAAATTTAAAAAAGTTGAGGGTAACCCGAGTAAGACTTGGAAATTGATTAAGTCGGTGACTTGCCCTGGTAGCGTCTTGATCCGCCCAGATAATATGGGAATGAATAATAATGTTGCAGATGAGATGTGTAATCACTTCGCTACTATTGGGCAACGTGTGTCATCATCGGTGCCAGTATTTGATCAAGATGGAGATTTTCGTCAGTTCCTACCTGAAGATTGTGATGTATCTGCGTACCTTAAATCTGTGACCATTGATGAATTATTTGATGTTATAAATAATATGAAAAATGGTGCATCAGGAGGCGATTTTATTTCGTTGAAGGTTTTGAAGTCGATATTACCTGTTATATATAGTCATTTTTTAGGACTGATAAATAATTGTTTAAAAGCTGGAATATTTCCCGATTGTCTAAAGTGCGCGAATGTTATCCCGATATTTAAAGGAGGGGATAAGAATTGTTTTAGTGATTATAGACCGATTTCTTTACTGCCATTTATTTCTAGAGTGTTTGAAAAGTTGATTCATAGTAGGATGGTAAGTTTTTTTCGAAAAAAGACAATTTTTTAGTTCTAGTCAGTTTGGGTTTAGGAGTCATCATTCTACAGAGCATGGAGTTTTGTTTTTAACAACTTTTATTAATGATGCTTTAGACAAGGGTCTGAAGATAGCTTCGATATTTTTGGATATTACTAAAGCATTTGACTCTGTTGATCATGATATACTAGTTCAAAAGCTATATAGTAGTGGTATACGTGGTGATTTTTTAAATGTGATAGTTAGTTTTCTTAGTGGAAGGACTCAGTGTGTCGTGATGGATGGAGTTACGTCTAAAATTGAATATTTTTCGATTGGAGTACCTCAGGGTTCCGTTTTGGGCCCTTTGTTGTTTTTGGTTTATATAAATGACCTTTGTAGAGCTCCAAGTAATGTGTCTTGTTCTTTAGACCTTGATAATTACGGTACTAAAGGAATTCTACCATGTTTTGCTGATGATGCCCATTTCACTGTAGCTGCTAGAACTGAAAATGAGCTGATGACTATGTTGAAACAAGGTATTTCTTCGATTGAAAAGTGGATGCGAGTAAATAAATTGAAACTGAATCATAATAAGTCGAATTTTTTGATTTATGGTAGAATTACTGGACATTATCCATGGATTAATAATATAGAAGTAGGGCACCATACTATTGTAAGATCTACTAGTACTAGATACCTTGGTGTTATAATTGATGAAAGCCTTAGTTTTAAAGACCATATTGCATCTGTTAACAGCAAATTGTCTCGTAATATTGGTATTATGCGTAAACTTAGGTATCTTTTTCCGTGTGAAATTCTGAGAATGTTGTATTTTTCTATGGTTCACCCATATCTCATTTACTGTTGTATGGTTTGGTCGAAAACATTCGTAACTCACCTTCATCCGCTCTGCGTAACACAGAATATGGCAATTAGAGTTCTTTATGGTAATCAAATTGACCTATCTGTATCGGTGAGGCATCTTTACAGCGAGTATAAAATTCTACCGTTGGCAGGAATATGTGTATTCTATAATGCTCTGTTTATGTTTAAATATTTAGCTTCGGAGTTACCATCATGTTTTTCAGGAATGTTTAGTCTTGCGTCTACTACTCACGATCATTTGACACGATCTTCTCAGTTGGTGCGAAGACCAGCTATGGTCACGTCTAGGTCTAGGTTTTCAATTCGCCATGTTGTTCCGTTAGTTTGGGAGAGTTTGCCAGAGGATTTGAGGAATGTTGGGGGTTTGCAGGATTTTCGTAAGTCGCTAAAGAACCATTGTTTTGATGTGTATATTTTGAATGGATTATTCCACGCCACTTAAGTTTTGTTTTTGAGGAGGGCTTAGTTGCAGCTGAATATGATTATAGTTATTATAATTTTGTTGGGTGTTGTTTGGAGGTTCGTTGGTTTTCGGGTCCGGTAAGTTGAGCTCTAATTTTTTTTTTTTTTTTTTTTTTCTATTTCTTTTTTTTGTTTTTTTGTTTTTGTTTTTTTTTCTTTTTTTTTTCTCTGTCTTTTTTTTTTGGTTTCTTGGTTTTTTGATTTATTAGGAGGGTTTTCTCCCGCACAAGCATTGCTTCAGGGAATCGATGATGTATATATTTTTTTTTTAAATAAACCCAATGTTACTTACTTACTTACTTACCATTTATTTAAGTGTATGCTGGCTGTTGTTTTATATAATCATTGTAATGTTTGTGTAGCGGCTGAATAAATTATCTATCTATCTATCTATAGCAACAGTTCTGAATACACACCTGACAACTGTTCTGAATAAATCAACAAAAAGTTTAGAGCATTTTTTAGCTCGCCCTAGGAAGACTTACTAAGCATCTGAAAAACCTGAAATACTTTAGAAAAAAATTTGGGCTATAGATTTGCCCATTGGGGGGGGGGGGGGGGGGGGGGGTAAAGTTTAGCGGGTCTACATGCAAAATTTGTTTGGTACAATTATTCTGCATATTAGATAGATAGATAAATAAGTGTGTTTTAAAGCCAAATATACGGCCATAAACACAGTAAAATAACATAAATGAAAGGCACAAATACCATAAACTTTTATCAGTGACCATTATAAAACACTTCAATGAAACACTACATTAACCTAAAAATAGTGCTTAATACTTGGAAAAACGGTCATTGAAAAAAACACTTAACACTTGGAAAAAACACTTAAATGAAACATTACATTTACTTTATACTGAGATTTTTTTTTTTTTTTTTTTTTTTTTTTTTTTTTTTTTTTTTTTTTTTTTTTTTTTTTTTTTTTTTTTTTAACAAAATTTCCAGATACCTCGCTATTCTTCTGTAATTTTTTAGTGGCCATATACCTAGAAAGAATTGTATTCTGACTTCAAACTATCCAAATACTTTACTCTCCCCCCCCCCCCTATGTGCAAATATATAGGCCAAATTGTTTATTTCCCATATATTCTGTCACTTGTCTTTGTCTTGTCTCGCGCTAAGCTGAAAAAAAACAACGAAGAAACCGGTTTTGTTCTCGAGTTTTACACACCGTAAACTTGAGTGAGTTGCCCATAATACCCAAGTACCAAAACTCCTTCCCCCTACGGAAATAAAAAAATAAAACTCAGATAAAATTCTCCAATTTGGAAAGCCCTATTCTCCACGGGGATGGGGTAATCGCTGGGGGAATAAACGCCTAGAACCAAAAATTTAAAGATGCTGGTCTAAAAATACCTTTTTTGGGATCTTAAGTTTTATCAACCAAATAAAATTTATTTATGTCCTTAATGGCAACACATTACTTTAATCTCAATAGTTCAAATTTAAGCGGGCGATTTTATGTCTAAATTGTCTACGTTGCCTGCTATTAACATTCGCTTGAGCCCTGCTTAACACTTTACCTCTGTAACACCATCCTCTTCTTCAGTTAATTCCCCCTCATCGTCTTCAATGTTTGTCATTTCCTCTTCATTAGAATCATCATTATTTTCATCTCCTTCTTCAGGTACATCATCATCATCTTCAAGCTCTGCTAGCAATGTAGTCGCACGACAGCTAAAAAATTGAAACAATGGCAAAAATAGACCCTTGTGTTTTTACCCTTTATCTTATTAAACGAGCAATATTTGTATATCTAATTTTTTTCCTCGAGAAAGGGAAAGGGCTACCCGGTTCGAACACTCGCCAATATGTTTGTGCAACTCATAAAAAGTAACAGAAATACATGTAAATTAGTTTTCTTGTATTGGAGGTTTTTTTGTACAACCCCCCCCCCGAGCAAAACACACCCCTCCCCCACTGGAACAAAATGCTGGTTAAGGCCCTGTAGCCATTCTTATTGTTCTAAGATTTTTCTTCAAAAGGAGCTTTTCTAGCTTATTACAGTTTATTTATTATTATTATTTATTTGAAAACCCGTCATACAAAAGCAAAAAGACGGAGCAGTAAAAGAAAACGAAATAATAAAACAATTAAGACAACAATTAAACACATCGCAAAATAAAAGGCAAGCAAATATACGAAAGAAACCAGAATAAAACAAAAGACTTATAAGCGAACGAGTATAATTTACATAATAAATGTGCAAAAAAATCTTCAAAAACGGCGACATACTATATATGCTGCAGAACAATAACGTTTAAACAATTTTGCAAGAATTAAATTATTATTATTATTAAAAATATTGAAAACCCGTCAAAATTAAACAACAACAAAACGGAGCATAGGAAAAAGAAAAACACAAGACATCACTGCTCACTGAAGAGGTTGGTTGAATCGCATTTTACAAGATACAATGGAAGCATGATCTGCTGAGATTCTACGTCTGATTTGTTCAAGAAGAAGTTTTTGAGTGTGTCGGATAAAAGAAGCAATGGGCAGACCTAGATACATAAGGTGATCTATAGGTCGAGCAGAGCTAGATCCAAGCGTGATGGAAGGGGAGAGGAATTTTTTTTTTCCAGTTAAACAGGACAATATCAGATTTGGAGGAGTTGAATTCAGAGTTGAATTCAAGCCTAACTTTCTGATATTCCGCTTCAAGGATTCAAAAATTTCGGTGATACGTTGAAGGGTTCGACTAAGGTTTAGGATGTCATCAGCATAGCATATCAAAGAAAGGTTTAAAGAGGACAAAATCAGTGAAGGTGGGCACAGATCTTGTGTTTCCAGCATATAATTCCTAAAAAGGTCGGGAAAGGTGACAGTTCCTTGACGGGCCCCTTTCTTGACTGGGATAAGTTGTCTCCGTGGAATCGGGGGCATGCCTTTTTCTGGGGGTAGTTTCAGGCGGATACGTAGTCTTGAATATAAATCCCAAAGGTAACGTATAATGGCCAGGTTCAATCCCCGTTTACCAGCTTTCAGAAGCATCGCTGCATGGATAAGAGAGTCGAATGCAAGTCTGACATCATATCCCCCAAAACAAGGCTTTCTCCAGACAATTCCGCATCAATCAGGGCATTGGCAATAGCGGTTAAAGCGTCGGCACACCCGGTACCTCGCTTAAATCCGAACTGGTGTGAAGGGATATAGCAAACTTTTTCAAGTTCCCTAATAAATAGTAGCTCAGAGAGCTTGCAAAGGGATGTAGCTACAGTAATAGGGCGGAATTATGTACAGTGGACTTCAGATTTCCCTATTTTAGAGATAGGAGTCAGATCTACGATGCAAAAAGAAGAAGGAACGATAGCCTGAGTGAAAATCATCTACATAAGCAGAAACAGATGAGCCGCAAGAAGTTTTCCCCCATATTTCAAATGAATCGCACTGACTTGGTCAATACCAGATGAACGTTTCCATTTAATTTTTGGATAGCATCTTTTACAGAAAAGGCACCGACCACAAAATCTTCATCGGGTTGAGCATCCAGAAACTGATCCAGAACTACTTCATAAGATTGCTCTATGATGAGATCAGGGGCGGAAAACTCAGATTCGTAATATGCATACCATTCAGCTTCTGGAATGTCAGCTGAGGACGGTGACGAAGAAGGATGTGCTGAGGAGGAGGCAAATTTAAATACCATATCTTATTTTGGATCTTGTTTTGGACGGGCAGAAAAGTTATTAATAAGATCTCTACGATACTGAGCAAGAATTTTGGAAAACTTCCTCTTCGTAGAGATCCCTATGTTATTCACATGCCCCACAGTAGGAAGACCACACTCTTTCCATATAGAAAACCAAAACTTTGCTTGTCCACATGAAGTAAAGTCGTGGATTTGTGGACCATCCAGGAACAATTCCTTTGAAGACACGTTGCATGGAAACAGCTTGTTTTTCGGCAAAGCGGAGGGCATGACATGTTTCAGGACAATATATATCAAGACAAATCAGGACCTCATTCTTAGGCAATTGGAGTGACTTTTGGAGGTGAAACGGGACATTAATTTTGCTTAGGATCGAGTCGACCAACTCGATGAATTGAAATTGGTCAATCTTTGACCAATCACGGCGATACCGCCATGCTGAGAAATCACGCGCTAGTGGACTACTTTGAGAAACCGAAGATGGCACACCGATTGAGCAAGTTATAGATAAGTGGTCAGAAAGCTGATAATCAAATATAACATTAACTGTATCGGCGGTTTGATTTGACGATACAGCAACGCGGTCCAAGTTTGAGGTTCGCAAAAGACGTGTGGATGTACATAAAATCTGACATTTTATCTAATACACGCAAAAAATCACTAAACAAACCCTTAACTATAGTAGTATGTGGAGACGTCTGAGAATCTGGTTCAGACAAATTACAATTAAAGTCTCCGGCTACAACACAAGGTAAACCTAGACACCAATTTTTTTCTACACAAGAACCTAACTTTTCGCACGATAAAGCAGATAATCGCTCTGACTGATCGTTGGAGTAATCAGTAGGTGGACACACACTAATATAAACACAGGAGTCCACTCTCAGAGCTAAGTAATTATCATTTAATTCGAACAAGCTAGAACGGAAAGCTGATTTAACGAAAATAACAAGTCCACCAGAGAGTCTGCCTCTGTTATTCAGCTTTCTAGCAGGAACGGAGTGCGACATCATGCCATCAAGTGTAAGAATATGGGTTTAAGTTTTGCAGTTTTTTGGGCACTTTACACTATAGCACGTGTGACCATTGGTCTTGCAGCAAATGCAAAAGGCACTTTTTTGGCATGGAGTATCAGGCGTCGATTTGTGATCGATGGAGCAACATTTAGAATACAGTGCACTGTTCTTACAATTCACGGCAAGGTGACCGATCGCATGGCAATTGAAGCAGCGACGTGGTAGGAACACGAACTCTTCAACCGGAAGGCGTTCATATCCAACTTTCATAGATACTTTCAGAAAGTATCAAGATCAGTTCGAGACGGAAAGTACAATTTAAATGTTCGGGACTTGCCATACTGTACTGTTTTATTGCATTTGGGGATTAGCTGTTTCAGTGACAGTTTGTCTAAATCTTCTGGCACTCAGTTAATCGCAGCGACAAAAGCAGGCTCCTTGAGGGAAATGCTGAGCGATGGTTCGACGCGCTTAACATTTTCAACTATCTGGCCCGCGTTTTTCTTGGACCGAGCCACAAGTTTCCACTCGTCATTAGTGGCGTAACTCCGCTATATCGTTCGGATTTGGGCACACCTTGTCGATGAATGTTTTTTGTTCATTTGGGTCTTTAAGTCTTTAGGGGGATTCTTAAGCATCACAGAGTAAAGTGGTGAGGAGGGTGCGGATTGAGGAGGCCGGGACTTGTCAGGCAGGCTGGCCGGGAAGCGACTAGCATTCAACATAAATCCATCTAATTTTCTCGAAAGTTCATTTACTTTCGAAACTACTGTGGCATGAACAGACTCGCCGATGATAGGTACTTCACACGAACTGAAAATTACAAACTCGGGATCCGAACATTTTGCTTTGCCGCCGTGACTAGCAACTTGTACATATCAGTAATATTGTCACCATCCTTGGCAAACGAAACCATCCGGGTTTGGATATCCAGCTCACTATGAAGGTGTCTTCTTAGCTTGTAAAACTGCATCGCGTTCGAAATAATGAATAGCACTCATTGACGATCAGGTCAAGTTATTATTATTTATTTGAAAACCCGTCATACAAAAGCAAAAAGACGGAGCAGTAAAAGAAAACGAAATAATAAAACAATTAAGACAACAATTAAACACATCGCAAAATAAAAGGCAAGCAAATATACGAAAGAAACCAGAATAAAACAAAAGACTTATAAGCGAACGAGTATAATTTACATAATAAATGTGCAAAAAAATCTTCAAAAACGGCGACATACTATATATGCTGCAGAACAATAACGTTTAAACAATTTTGCAAGAATTAAATTATTATTATTATTAAAAATATTGAAAACCCGTCAAAATTAAACAACAACAAAACGGAGCATAGGAAAAAGAAAAACACAAGACATCACTGCTCACTGAAGAGGTTGGTTGAATCGCATTTTACAAGATACAATGTAAGCATGATCTGCTGAGATTCTACGTCTGATTTGTTCAAGAAGAAGTTTTTGAGTGTGTCGGATAAAAGAAGCAATGGGCAGACCTAGATACATAAGGTGATCTATAGGTCGAGCAGAGCTAGATCCAAGCGTGATGGAAGGGGAGAGGAATTTTTTTTTTCCAGTTAAACAGGACAATATCAGATTTGGAGGAGTTGAATTCAGAGTTGAATTCAAGCCTAACTTTCTGATATTCCGCTTCAAGGATTCAAAAATTTCGGTGATACGTTGAAGGGTTCGACTAAGGTTTAGGATGTCATCAGCATAGCATATCAAAGAAAGGTTTAAAGAGGACAAAATCAGTGAAGGTGGGCACAGATCTTGTGTTTCCAGCATATAATTCCTAAAAAGGTCGGGAAAGGTGACAGTTCCTTGACGGGCCCCTTTCTTGACTGGGATAAGTTGTCTCCGTGGAATCGGGGGCATGCCTTTTTCTGGGGGTAGTTTCAGGCGGATACGTAGTCTTGAATATAAATCCCAAAGGTAACGTATAATGGCCAGGTTCAATCCCCGTTTACCAGCTTTCAGAAGCATCGCTGCATGGATAAGAGAGTCGAATGCAAGTCTGACATCATATCCCCCAAAACAAGGCTTTCTCCAGACAATTCCGCATCAATCAGGGCATTGGCAATAGCGGTTAAAGCGTCGGCACACCGGTTAAAGCGTGGCGGAATTATGTACAGTGGACTTCAGATTTCCCTATTTTAGAGATAGGAGTCAGATCTACGATGCAAAAAGAAGAAGGAACGATAGCCTGAGTGAAAATCATCTACATAAGCAGAAACAGATGAGCCGCAAGAAGTTTTCCCCCATATTTCAAATGAATCGCACTGACTTGGTCAATACCAGATGAACGTTTCCATTTAATTTTTGGATAGCATCTTTTACAGAAAAGGCACCGACCACAAAATCTTCATCGGGTTGAGCATCCAGAAACTGATCCAGAACTACTTCATAAGATTGCTCTATGATGAGATCAGGGGCGGAAAACTCAGATTCGTAATATGCATACCATTCAGCTTCTGGAATGTCAGCTGAGGACGGTGACGAAGAAGGATGTGCTGAGGAGGAGGCAAATTTAAATACCATATCTTATTTTGGATCTTGTTTTGGACGGGCAGAATAGTTATTAATAAGATCTCTACGATACTGAGCAAGAATTTTGGAAAACTTCCTCTTCGTAGAGATCCCTATGTTATTCACATGCCCCACAGTAGGAAGACCACACTCTTTCCATATAGAAAACCAAAACTTTGCTTGTCCACATGAAGTAAAGTCGTGGATTTGTGGACCATCCAGGAACAATTCCTTTGAAGACACGTTGCATGGAAACAGCTTGTTTTTCGGCAAAGCGGAGGGCATGACATGTTTCAGGACAATATATATCAAGACAAATCAGGACCTCATTCTTAGGCAATTGGAGTGACTTTTGGAGGTGAAACGGGACATTAATTTTGCTTAGGATCGAGTCGACCGACTCGATGAATTGAAATTGGTCAATCTTTGACCAATCACGGCGATACCGCCATGCTGAGAAATCACGCGCTAGTGGACTACTTTGAGAAACCGAAGATGGCACACCGATTGAGCAAGTTATAGATAAGTGGTCAGAAAGCTGATAATCAAATATAACATTAACTGTATCGGCGGTTTGATTTGACGATACAGCAACGCGGTCCAAGTTTGAGGTTCGCAAAAGACGTGTGGATGTACATAAAATCTGACATTTTATCTAATACACGCAAAAAATCACTAAACAAACCCTTAACTATAGTAGTATGTGGAGACGTCTGAGAATCTGGTTCAGACAAATTACAATTAAAGTCTCCGGCTACAACACAAGGTAAACCTAGACACCAATTTTTTTCTACACAAGAACCTAACTTTTCGCACGATAAAGCAGATAATCGCTCTGACTGATCGTTGGAGTAATCAGTAGGTGGACACACACTAATATAAACACAGGAGTCCACTCTCAGAGCTAAGTAATTATAATTTAGTTCGAACAAGCTAGAACGGAAAGCTGATTTAACGAAAATAACAAGTCCACCAGAGAGTCTGCCTCTGTTATTCAGCTTTCTAGCAGGAACGGAGTGCGACATCATGCCATCAAGTGTAAGAATATGGGTTTAAGTTTTGCAGTTTTTTGGGCACTTTACACTATAACACGTGTGACCATTGGTCTTGCAGCAAATGCAAAAGGCACTTTTTTGGCATGGAGTATCAGGCGTCGATTTGTGATCGATGGAGCAACATTTAGAATACAGTGCACTGTTCTTACAATTCACGGCAAGGTGACCGATCGCATGGCAATTGAAGCAGCGACGTGGTAGGAACACGAACTCTTCAACCGGAAGGCGTTCATATCCAACTTTCATAGATACTTTCAGAAAGTATCAAGATCAGTTCGAGACGGAAAGTACAATTTAAATGTTCGGGACTTGCCATACTGTACTGTTTTATTGCATTTGGGGATTAGCTGTTTCAGTGACAGTTCGTCTAAATCTTCTGGCACTCAGTTAATCGCAGCGACAAAAGCAGGCTCCTTGAGGGAAATGCTGAGCGATGGTTCGACGCGCTTAACATTTTCAACTATCTGGCCCGCGTTTTTCTTGGACCGAGCCACAAGTTTCCACTCGTCATTAGTGGCGTAACTCCGCTATATCGTTCGGATTTGGGCACACCTTGTCGATGAATGTTTTTTGTTCATTTGGGTCTTTAAGTCTTTAGGGGGATTCTTAAGCATCACAGAGTAAAGTGGTGAGGAGGGTGCGGATTGAGGAGGCCGGGACTTGTCAGGCAGGCTGGCCGGGAAGCGACTAGCATTCAACATAAATCCATCTAATTTTCTCGAAAGTTCATTTACTTTCGAAACTACTGTGGCATGAACAGACTCGCCGATGATAGGTACTTCACACGAACTGAAAATTACAAACTCGGGATCCGAACATTTTGCTTTGCCGCCGTGACTAGCAACTTGTACATATCAGTAATATTGTCACCATCCTTGGCAAACGAAACCATCCGGGTTTGGATATCCAGCTCACTATGAAGGTGTCTTCTTAGCTTGTAAAACTGCATCGCGTTCGAAATAATGAATAGCACTCATTGACGATCAGATCAAGTTTTTCCCCTTCTGTGAGCGATCAACTCAAAAAGTTTAGAACAGGGCTGACCACCAATTTTTCAGCCATCTTATTTCACTCGTAAGCAGCCACAATCCAATTCGTAATCCATAAATCAAAGTCCAGAGACTGTCTTTTGATCGGTACTGTAATGGTAACGTCAGACAGCAGCAATAATAATTTAATTTAGGTCAAGACCTATAATCCTTTGCCAAAGATTGCGAAATCTCAGGAATTATAATTCATTTAAAAAACTTACTGGTTTGATAATGGAATATCCAATTTAGTACAGGTGTGCTCACCATGAACTCTGCATAAATAATTTTTTCCCGCACATATATTATGTAAATTATACTCGTTCGCTTATAAGCCTGGTTTCTGGTTCGCTTATTTTTATTCTGGTTTCTTTCGCATATTTGCTTGTCTTGTATTTTGCGAAGCGTTTAATTGTTATCCTTATTGTTTTATTATTTTGTTTTCTTTTACTTCTCCATCTTCTTGCTTTTGTGTGACGGGTTTTCAATAAATAATAATAATAAATAAATAATAATAATTTATGACTTAGTAACATGTTACCACACAATTGCAGCATTGAACATTAAAACAAAAACAAAAAAGTCCTTGATTCACCATAATTATTGCAATGCACCTTTGTATGACAGAAGTCGATGACAAAAGAAAGGCAAAAAAAAATTTTTTTAAGCAGTTGAAACAAAGTTTTCTCCTAGAAAGCATTATTATTTTTTGTCATTTTCTGCTGCCGAACACTTCAGATATTAACTATCAAAAAATAAGTCCTAATTAATTAATCGATGGAACGCCATTAAGGCAGGTTCGACAACATCAATGTATGCGCAAAATATATGTTTATATAAAATAATATATAAACAATATAAAATATTAAATATATAATTCAATGTTAAACATAACATAACCAATTTTTTTGGCCACTGATGATGAAAATCAAACATACATTTGAAATATTATATTGCTAACTTAGATTTATTCCTGCACGGTCTTTAGAAAAAAACTTCCGTTCGAAGGAACTTATGTTTTGGAGAATTTCAGTTTTAATTTCGACATTGCAAGAAAATATTCATCCTCCTTCTAACAATACTATTTAACTTATTACAGCGTCTCTAAATGCTTGGTTGTTATTTCCTGACAAACAAATAAACACAAGCACATTCACTATAAAAATATTTTAGAATGGCAGGTTTACCATCTGAAATTATTCCAGGACAGGGCTTTTACTCCTGGAACCTTTTCCTAAGACCCAGAAATTTCTGCTCTGAGCTTGAAATCTTAAAGAAGTTAATAGACTATTAACTACTAAAATAATATAAATTAAATAAAAAATAATTCATTATTTTACATTAAAACAATAATAACATTTAAATAATTACAATTTAGAAATAGAAAATATAAGTATAAACATTACCCTCAAAAAGCCTATAAAGTACATTTTTTACATTTATTGCGGATTTCAGGACTGCGAAATTCCCAGCGGCAGCCCAGTTTCAGGAGGGAGACGTCTGATTTCTCAGACATTTTTATTGGAGACATATTATATTTGTTATCTTTCCAATATTTCATTCTGTACTTTGTGTAGTCTGCCTTCCAGGGGGGGGGGGGGGGGGTGGTCGTCTTTGCCAAATGATCCAGAAACTCTTAAATACACAAATTAGCGAATCAAAAAGTGCACAAAAATCTTGGCACTTTTTTCACTTCATAATGTCAATGGCAGGCTATTTTCTTGCAAATACAACGTTAACCCGAGTTACAAAAATAATATGTTTGAATTGTTGAGAAAAAAAAAAATTAGGTCATACATTTCTTCACGCTTATTAGGATGACTGAATAGTCAAAAGTGACATCTTCGGGACACATTTTAACCTCCCATGTGTTATCCTATTTTTACAGTATATTATTAGTATTTTATTTTTCACCCAACAATACAAACAAAAGCGACGGAGTATATTACTATTACGATAAACATTTTATATCTTAGATATTAAACCTCTGCGCATATAAATTAAAAAATGGCAGAAAACTGTAAGAGCAACATTTCCCGCTCTTTCTACCTGGAGACACTTTCTCCTCAATTAATTTCAAACTAGGAAAAATAAATAAACCAGATGATATTCATATGGCGTGGGGTGTGGTTGAAAATGCAATTACAAGCCCAGTTTTTTCAGACAATTCCTCAGGGACTCCTTAAAGCTCCTCTTAGGGAAGAGTTCTATCTGCTTTCTCCCATGTATCCCCGTATACCCTAAAAGGGACGATTTATCCCTTCTATATAGTTATGATGAAGGACATAAGGAATATAGCATAATCTATGCTGTAAGATATGAAAAAAAAAAAAACTAGAATACGGGGTTATGAAGCTTACCTTTCTAGAAAGTCTTCAAGGCTGACTTGCTCTGACTCAGAGGAACTTAAACTAAACGCCTGCCCAAGACCTGTTGCTGGAGCGCCAGCATTATTCAAACTTGGGTAGCTTTGAGCAGTGCTTAATAAGCCACCTATAAAAAGGATAAATACTTCATTTGTGACTGAGTCGGAAACCCAGTATCTCACTTCTACAATATATACAATATATAAGTTTCTACGACAACGCTTTCTATAAAAACCTTATGTACCCCCAGGGCATAACTTACAACCCTTGCCCTGAGGGCTGTGGGGGAGTGTCCTCCTCAAAAACATAATTTCTATCTGGAAATCAACTACGCTGAACAAAATGGCTGTCTCAAAATTTTGATTGGATGTGTTTGGGGAAATGGTGGGCGTGGAAGGGGTGTTAGTTGCCTTTTAATCACTTTCGACTATTAAAAAGGGCATAGCCGTTCCAATTTCCAATCGAATGAACCCTTTTCCAAGTTTATACGACAACTTCGATACGAAGTGCCCTGGTATGGAAGAAAGCAAAAATAAATAATACATTGTGCCAACATCGTTCTTTACTTAGGCAGCGCTATAACTTTAACGTTTATAGAAAGCGTTGTCTACAATATATAAGAACTCAGAAGCTCAAAAATAAAAATTAACAAAGCAAAATACAAAAACAAGAAACACTACGGATAATAAAGGATTTATTACAATACATTAAGAATCGAACTAAAAACACAAAACCAAAGAAATCTTTAACGAGATATTCGAAAGCAATGTGTTAAACACAGAAGATATATATATATATATATATATATATATATATTATATATATATATATTTTTTATTATTATTATTATTCAGAAGTCAACCAATTTAGTTACAAAACAGAGAAGTTGTGCCCCATCCAGAAACAACGCTAGAAAAAGAAGGTTTAGAAAAAAGAAAGATTATAAAATTTTATTAACATTAAATTATTTGTGATGAACGAATATGTTTTTCCAAGCGCGTAAGTCAATCTCGATCAGTTCTAAGTGTAGGTAATGAGCCTATAAGTGAATCATCTCGTTAATTATGCAAACTGTTTTTGTTTTTATTTATTATGCACACTATTTCTATTTATGCACACTATGCACAGTTATAGTAAATAACATAGTTATTTATGGACACTTAAAAAAATATATATATTCGATTGCCATCTATTCAAGGGTACTTTAATACAAACTTTAATTATTTGGAAAATAATCTATATAAATAAGAAAATGTGCACTCTCGGCCAACAATTTTTTATTTCAAGGTGGGAAAGGGGAAGGGTGGACCCAGTAGGATCTCTTACTCAATTTAGATTAGTCTCTAATTTTTAAAAGAACTAAAACTGTTGTCTAGCGAACAAGATCTTCACTACCGTTTTTGAATTCCCAAAACAATAACTACAGATGCATAGAATTTTCAATGTCTTTTAACACAAAAGTTATACCGCAGTAATTATTTAGACGACATTAGTTGATTTTTATAAAAAAAAAAACGCAACAGAACAATTAATAAAGCTAAAGTTTTCTTTTCTCCAGTCCCATAGTTTCTTGAACTAACAACAATCTAACTACTATTCAAATAAAATAAAAAAATTTAACAGCACACGAATGAACTAGCAAAATAAATGGGAGAAAAAAATGGCAAGCTAAAAAAAAAAAAAATAAATAAAAATAAAAAAGCAAAAGGAAAAATATGTGTTGCATGCAAACGGCTCAAGCACAACCACAATCAAGCAAAAAAAAAAAAAAATTACATGAAGCGAGACCAAGAGGAGATTCGGCAGTTGTTTGTAGGGCAGCCAAAGGTCTAAGAGTAAGATATAGAACAGTAATTAAAGCAAGTTATAGAATAAATCAGAACAGAATAGTTGGGTTACAGAATGATTGGAAGGAAATGATAATATTATGTATTTAAAGAAGAAGCAGAAGACGAAGAAATAGGAGAAACTCGCCTGGGAAATTACTTGAGAGGGCCAGCCTGACGAGACTCGAAACTGCATTTTGTCTTGGGATATTATTTCGGTTTTGATTAGACTGGTTCGATCCAGCTTGGTGCCTTCTCCTCGTTACTTGCGCAAATGTGTCAAGTAAGGCTGAGCTGACATCTTGATCAGACTCAGAGCTTGAGACACTCAAATTGGGGACTGAAACGCTCATCGGTGCAGGTCTCACAGTCTCGGATGCCGACTCTCCCCTTTCTCGCTCTACAATAACATTATTACAAGGCTGCTCTAGTGGCGGCGGAGTCGGGGGTCTCTCAGAGCGCGGTGTAGTTTCCGACTCGCCAACAAGCTCAGCAATGGCTGATATTAGTCTGTCTACTGTGCTATTTCCTTCACCTTGTGATTCTAAGTGCTCCTCTACATCAAACGTACCGTCGTCAGATATAACAGAAGCTGTTGAATCAAGAAGCTCACTTGATTCTAATGGTGCCTCCAAACGGGATGTATCTTCCCCAGATTGATTTGGCCCGGCTTCTTTACCCCGAGTCCCGTCTTCTCTTCCTCGTTGCTGTTCAGCTGACTGTGATGTACTTGGTTCGCTAGTAGATGAGGACGATGCTTGACTCATCAATATACTATTTTTGGCATTCTTCTGGGAGTCTGAGTTTTCAGCTTCTTTTAATAGTCTAAGCGCCAAAGGCTCGTTCCCACGAACCAATACATGACTTGGGAGGAAGCGCATCCTTGGTCCAGCGTTGTTTGTCCAAGGTGAATTGTCCCCCAAAGCAAGAGCCACCATAGTTGCCACAGCTCGTGCCCTTCCAAGATTTGAAGAGGCAAAAGACGAGACAGGGGTATTTTCACTGTTTCTTTGTGAATGCCTGGACTTGGACGAGTTGTCAGCGAGTTGGTTGCTAAAGGATACCAAGGCTTCAGCACTAGCTGTTGATAGTACATTTTCAGCGACGGATGAAACTGCCTAAAAGAAATACAAATTTTAGCTCTAAGAAATTAAGAATTTTACTGGAGACGTTTCTGAACTTTTTATTTACCGTTAGTTGGCCTTCTACATCAAACATAGCATAGTCACTTTTAACAGAGGCTGTTGAATCAAGAAGCGCACTTGATTTTAATGGGGCCTCCGAGCGGGATGTATCCGGAATCTTACTTAGATCAAGCTCCTAGAATTTGATTGGTTGAAAGTCCAGCCACATTGAGCTTGCGGACTCGATCCAAAACCTAGCCCATCTTCTGCACGCCTTTTCGCAATCTTGCAGCATGTAAAAGCAGCAAGTCTTTTTGTTTAATGCTCAGTGGCCCTTACCTAACAATTAGCAACAATTCTTAAACAAGGAAATGTGACATCTTTTCAAGACTAAGAGAAACTGGACATTTTTTTTTCTCACGCAAAGCGACTCACCCAGTGGATGTAAATAAAATGCAAAACAGAGCATTTTACACACTTATAGACCACAAGAATTTCGAGCCTAATTTGACAATACAAACAGTATCGTATAACGCCTTTCAAGATCTTTACAAGGTTTTGAAGAATTTATTGCCTAATTTTGAGAACTTGATAACAAGAAACCTCTTTTTTATTTATAAAGAAAAATTCCCTGAAACTTTGATTTAAAAAAAAGAACGGGTACAATCCGACACCAAACCTCTGATTTTTCAGTTGTGTGCAAATCCAGGATAAGCAAGGCTTCAGGGCAAATCTTGGAATACAAATTTAAATGAGTGTTTATCGACAAAATGTAGACTGGAGAAACGAATCTTTGTTTAGATCAATAAGAAAGCGTATGGGTAACTTACAAGACTGGAAACTGGCATTAGTGTCGACAAAAAAAAAAAAAAAAAAAAAAAATCACCATCTAGTGTTTGGTATTTCTTGGCATATTGTCAAGCTTCGTCTTTTTTTTTCGGAAACTGAGATCAGACACTGAATACCGCACTAATTTCGTTGATTATGCTAATTTGCCTTATTATTTACACTAAAGAAAAATGTCATGAAACGCTAAACGCTATATAGCCTTCAAGGCCGTATTCAGGAAAGGGGGTTATAAGGTTTATCCCTCCCCCC